>JACEFO010002182.1:0-549528 GCA_015342445.1 Digitaria exilis
AAATGGAACCTTAGTATTCACGGGTGTTGTCCACTAAGTAAGGAGTACCTTACAGAACTACGTGTTACGAATGTAAGGTTTTGTGCAGTAATGTTAGTACAGGCCGCAAGCACCTCAAGGAGGTGCATCTCTTCATTTATGCGATAGCTTTGTCCCCTGCATAACCTGTCTGCGCCATTTTCAATTCATGACCCTAGCTCTAGCAGGCTCATTGACACGGCCCGATGTGGAGCCATGCTGTGAAGGAAAGCTCTATCCTACCATCTCAAACCAGATAGTAATTACTCTTGCGAAATTTGAGGCTGTAGTACTTCAATAAATGGCAACAGTTAGGAGATAATTGAACATATGGTGTCAAACAGAGTACATATTTTCAAAGCCCTAGGCTAGGTATTATTTCATCCTCTACAAGAAAATTCTTGTCTAGTCATCGAGATTCCCTAATATATTTTAAACTTCTCTAGCACCCATTATACTCTATACCTCGTACTCTATACTAACTAACATATTATTTTAATTCAACCATGCCCAACTATCATCTTTCTTTCCTCACATTTTCTTTTCTTTCTTTTCTTTCTTCTCCTTTTTAATATTTTCCCTTTTTTCTTCTTTTATTTTTGTCTCTCTATTTTCATTTTTTCCCCGACCCACTCCGTCGCCTCAGGTGTCAGAGGCCGCCTTCGTGAGACTGAGATGGAGGGGACGAGAAGGCCCCCCGATGTTTGTACTTCACCTGCTCCGTCCGCGGGGCGGCGATGAGCTGCGGTAGAGGGCAGGGGACCCTGCACGCGCCCATCACCTCCTTCGAGGGCCGGTGAGCTGCTGCTGCTCCCGGCGTGGGTGCGGCAAGGCGCATGCTGCTCCGGTCCTCAGGTGGAGGTGGAGGATTCCGGCGGAGGGGCGCATCCAGGCGCTGCTCAGTGCGGCAGCAACAGCGACCTGCCCTGCATGATCTCCAGCATCTGCTGCTCTCTCTTATCTCCCTCCCTCTCACTCTTGTTGCTGCGGCGGAGCTGGTTGTTGGGAAGGCGCGCGAGCGCATGGGCCCACGTCACATCGGCGCTTACCATGAGATGGCAAGAGCGCTGCATTTGGTGCTTAGAAGGCGGTGCAGGACAATGCCATCCGGGATAGCGCACCCCGCTGCAACTAACCTGAACGTGCCATCTCTGCACTTCATCATAGAGACACCAAGCCCCTCCCCCCTTCCCTTTCTCTCTCTCACTAATACCAAGAAAGCACACAACCTTCTCTTAGGTCCACAGCTCGTGCCTGGTGTTGTGGAGTTGTGAATGCATTCCTCTGTCTTCTGCAACTGAGGCCCTTCTCTCTGGTCCACAGCTTGTGCTTGTGTTGTGAGTTGTGAATGCATTCTTCTCTCTTCTGCAACTGAGCCAGGACAAACAGTTCCACACTCGTAGCCCAAACTCCTGTTGATGCATATCAGGTCTATTGGCTAGTTGTATTTGACATTGCAGTGCCAGTGTGCCACAATGCCAATGTATCCTGCTCTCTCTCGCTCACCTGCTCAGTCTCTCTCTCTCGCTCACCTGCTCAGTCTCTCTCTCTCTCTCTCTCGCACAAGTCCTTAGCTACTACCTAGCAGGGTGGGTGCACCGCGGGGTGTGTCACTCATCACATGGAGGAGGGACGATTGGACGCCCTATATATACGTCCTTCTGCGTAGATCAGCCAACGAGCCCTCACTCATCAGCCTACAATATATTAGGAAGTTCTGCAAGATGGCCTTGGTTGTCGTGGAGTCCACGGAATACGCAATGTGAACGGTATACTTATCTTTTATTTATGTCTTTGAGTGACAAGAAAAAAATCAATCTTCTTGGAAATCTAATAACCTTTCATACTGTTTTTGATTGAAGCGTTTCACGCTCTCAGCAGGCCCTAGATGCAGCGGCTGCCGGTTGGTTAACAGACGAGCAGTACTACGCCATCGTGGCCAATCCTCACCGCTACCAGATTTTGCATCATGTCCCCATGGAAACTTACATGTAAACCCTCAGCAGATATTGTCCGATGATGGCGATGCTCGTACGTACCGTCCGACACACTTATATTATTGTATATTGGTACATACTATTGATTTCATTTCATGAATGTGCATGCACTGATGTATAATAGAACATATATACTGTTTTTGTTTGTACTTCAGAAAGGATTTTCTTGGCAGACTTTAACGCCAATGATAACGTCGAGTATACCATAATCGAACCTCCTACAGAAGTTGTGGTAAGCACATTATACAATATCAATCTGCATATGTGACAGCAAAAAAGCGAGCAGTCCGTTGAACAATTAAATTAGACAAATCAACTTAACCTCGAAGAGAAACAAGAGCTAGCTAATGGGGTTGCCAATGCTATTGTTAATAAATACTTATTAGGGACGACTTATTATATTGTTGTATCCTTTTGCCATAGATTCGGGGCACGCCGTACATGACGCTTGCGCAGGTCCTACACCTCATCCTTTGAGAAAAGGGAGTACTGCCCACGGTACATGCGCTCTGATCATCTCAATTTTATTTTATTTATACAAGCACACGAGTGAGGCCATACCTTATTTTCATCAGTACTAATATTCCGTTGAGCGTTTTGTAACAGTGCTGCTGGACAGAAGATTGTCCACTATGGTCCCAACGACAATCGATATCGCAGGGATGCGGCGGTGGCTAAGGAGGCCGGAAACCATTTGGCGGACGACATCGGTGGTGACAGCGAAGCTGCTGCACATGGCCGACATCAGCTGGCAGGTGACCTCTGGGGTCACCACAACCCATAACTGGGAGCAACGTCACTTCATCGTCTATGTCCGTGGACAGAACCAGGAGAAGAAGTGCCGTGTGTATCTTTCATCTAGTTGTTATTTTATCTAGTTGTTGTTTTTAGAGCCCCGTGCAGCTGCCGGGCTGCTTTCATGAGCTTGTTGTGTCTCGAACCTTTAAATATCATGCGGATGCCTGCTCGCCTACGAGCCTTTGGCGAATAATTTGTAAGCTCTGAAACTTTGAGAACTTTGGCCTGCTGGCTATGTTGCCTTCTCGGTCACCCCGGGGCGTGTTTATGGCTCTTGTGAACGGACTAGTATCAACTTTCAAACTCATTTCTTCAAACAGTTTAAAAATGCAAGGCACAGAATGCTCAGCAAAGCAACAAACACCCTAGCCATATGGTGGCAGCAAATCGCGCGAGCCAATCTCACTGGTAAAAAAAACCCCATTATTCGGCTGACTCAGAGCTTTCGTTCAAAGCTTCTAAAAATGCCAAGAATTACCGATTTTACAAAATAGGTCGCTTATGTAATCACTGAAAATTTATTCACAAATGCTATTCAGATGACAATCAAACACAGATGGCTGCATATAGAACATCGATCCAAAGCAGAGAAAGAGCACAAGCACTCACGTCCATCATCGTTGTAGAAACTAGAGAGCATGCTCAGCACGCCCATCAATGGCACACATCTCGGTGAGCATAGGGCATGTAGAGGTTCGACAGCGAGCAGCGAGCAGCTCCATGAGCTCTGCGGTTGCCACCTATCTGGAATCCTTGCGCCTCCACTCACCATTTCCATCTGTGTCGCCATAGAACACCGGCCAACACATTTGCATGCCCGCACAGCACAGGCGGCATCTTCATACTGCCCCACCAATTAAGTTTGATTCGTAAGCTTTTTTGACAACGCACAATACTACTATTCACTAGTATTAGTATAGGCCAAAGATAAATTAGTAATTTTCACTCCACTCAATTTTTAATAATTATGTAAACTAGGTAGTTTCCGGCGCGTTGCCACGGGACAGTCATGGGAATCTCGATTAAGTGAGATAAAAGGATCGGAATCTGGATTTATGGGAATCAAGTACTCTACGGAGACAATACATACTAACAGAATTTTGTATTAGGAGACGAAAACATTCATGAATAGAAAAGGCATAACCTGATTCTTGCTGTGTTGACAGCTACAGCACGAACATGATAGCTTGAGTTAAATAATTAAACATACAAGTATTTATGCGTTGTGTATAGGTTAGGAAATATTTGGATCCTGTAAGTAGGTGCAGGTGGGTAGCCTTTTTCTTTTCGTAGCTGCAGATGAGAATCCCCCTGTAGCATCTACATATATAAGTACATTGTTAGACATGCCTGGGTCTTCAGAGGAAGAGATCATTACATAGCTTCAAAAGTAATCCAGAAAGCAAAGTGCTTGAGTATGCATGCACTAAGTAGTGTTAAGCAAAGTTGTTGTATCTGAGGTAAATGAATAACATTGAAGTGGACATCAAGTAAATGATGAGCAGTAATATGATAATTAAATTATAGTGTATAATAGAAGAATGATTAGGCAACTAACTGCGTAGACACTGAAAGTTGTAGTGTGATACCTGGGACTAATGGGTTTGCCTTGATATGTCTTAAAAATATCAGTGTACACCACATTATGCGTTTTGCCTTCAAAATCAGGAGAATTGTTCTCAATCAGTACACGCAAACCTGCTGGTGAAATAACTCTTGAGAAAGCAACATAAAGTTGCCCATGGGAGAATACAGGGCTTGGTAAGTACACGCCAACTTCGGTAAGTGTTTGTCCTTGGCTTTTGTTTATGGTCATGGCATATGACACACGGACTGGGAACTGCCGCCGCTTCATCTTGAAAGGCCATTTCGGATCAGTTGATACAGAGACTATTCTTGGAATGTAAGCTTTAGATCCTGTTGCTTTTCCTGTGATTATTTGTGCTTCAATAATACGATGAGTAAGTTGTGTGACTATTAGTCTGGTTCCATTGCATAAGCCCTTTGATGGATTTAGATTTCTAAGTAGCATTATAGGAACACCAATCTTCAGCTGTAAATGATGACCTGGAAGGCCACTCATTTGAATAGTGTTGCGAAATTCCTAAGGATAGAGGGATTCTAGAGTGCAAAGTTAGATGTGTGTTGACGGTGCTTAGCCGCGTCAATTGTGTACCGCAAACGCACGGGTCGATTGTAGCTCTTTACTTAGAGTACTCGCCCAAGGTTTATCAATCCGTGGATCGACAACGAACTTACTAGGGTTTTCTATCTAGCTTAACGGATCTAATCCTATAGCGTGAAGCATGTATTGCATATGGGGTTGAGCATGTGTGTTTGTGAGGTTAATGTGAACGAATTATGCGTGATGAGTGGATGATCACAGCCAACCTCCTCGAGATAATACGACCTTCGGTAGCACGAGCCCACCGTCTCCTTCATTGCAACTCCGGCCTAAGTGATAACCTAACCTATCTCGTACTTCGATAAGTGGACATAATCCCACGTAGTTCCGTAAGCCGATGCCTTTCCCTCCCACACTTGTCACACAACACTAGGGGTAGTCAATCATCAAACAAAGAGAACTTATAAGGGGACATAGCTCCACAATACACGTTCCACTGACCCTACTCCTTCCGCATACTGTCACTACATGAGGGATCCCAGTGACCGGCTTCCCGCATACCACTAAGATGTATCCGCAAGACAAAGACTAATCACCATGATTAGATCTAAACCTACTACGATCATAAGCTAGCTAGACACATAGACTAAACACCACGATTAGATCTAAACATATGCAAGCTAGACATATGGGATAAAGTACGCATTTTAGAACATCAAAGTAACGAGACAAGAATAGATTGATTCACCATTAATGTACATATGCCTTGAATGAATTCAAAGGATGGCTCCGGAATCCCACCATGGCTTCACCATGCAGGGCCAACCATGGCGGCTAGGGTGTAGCCTAAGCCATCTCCTAGGAAAAGTCGAGGACGGCGGCCGACGGCTTTCTCCTGTGTGTGTCCCTCGATTAGGCGGCTCTCTGATCCAAATTCGCCTGCGGTTTGTATAGGACATAAGCTTTAAATAGTCCGAGGAAACCCTAGCTCGAAGGGGAGGTCGAGGCGTCGCAAAAACGGCCTAGGCCGGCCAGCTAGGGGCCTACTGGGCCGGCCGGCCTGCCCTCTTTTCGGCCCATCTCGGCCTCACTTTCGCGTGGGAGCTCCTCTCTAAATTGGTAACTTATGTCCTTCACATATGTAGCCCTTTTGACGTCGTTTGCTTCGGGATATGATTGGATCTTTGATATGTCTGCTGGATTTCCTCTGATCCGGAAGTCATCCAAGTGTATTCTTCGAGCCTTGGCCCGTGCACATCCTTGGTGGTCGGTCACGATCTCGGTCCTGATCCAAATATGCTCATTTATAGCTCATAAACCTGCATAAACCAACATCCTCCAAAAATATGTGCATATGTAAACATGGGGTTGTTTCACGTGCCAAGTGGCGGGTTAGTATATGAATTAGTCGAAAACCTCCACCTAAATGGTACCAAAAGTGTGTCGCTAAGGAGCGCCAACAATGTGGCATCATCGATGGAATCAAAACTGTAGTATGACATTTCTTCAGTAGCTATCTTACTGATAATTTTTGCATTGATGGTGGCAGCCACTTCATTTGTTGGGGCTAATATTGCTCGTTCACATAGATAGCTTGCTAATTCTGAGGCTTGTGGAGTTGTTCCATACACAAAAGAAATTAAACCTGCAAGGTTCCTTTGGTCAGGTGGTAACAGAAGGTTGTTTGGAATTTGAATCCATGATGTGTCAGGCTGATACGTAGGGGTGCTGCCAGGTGTTGTGCTGTCACCAACATATAGAAGCCATTGAGCAAAATTTTTCAATTCAATTTTTTCAAGGTCTGAAAGACCAGGACATCTAAGTCTCATATTTTCAGTCAGCTGAAGGAATTTGCAATGTCGCCATAAATAGGATCTGGTAATTGATGCCCCAAGGATCTACTGTTTTGTTGCATTCCAGATGACTGGTAAAGTTTGCCTAAAATCACCACCCAGCACAACAGTTACGCCACCAAACCGTTTATTGGATGGCATGATGTCTCTAAGTGTGCGATCAAGTGCTTCGAAGCAGTGAATTGAGCCTAGCTCAATTAGCAAGGGTCCTTATGGTGGAACCTGCCCACCCGGGTTCGAGTCCTCGACTCGGCACGGGTGTCACATTTTCCTGAATTTATTCCAGGATTTAACCGGCATTGTTCTTTCAGTGGTAGGCGACGTCCCCATCGATTGCGAGGCGCCTGTGGTGACTTCGTCAGTCTCAAGATCAGCCGGCTCAGTCTCTTGGAGGTGCTCATAGGGGTAGGGTTGCGTACATGTATTCATAGAGGTGAGTGTGTGTGCGTTTGTGTGAGTGTCTTCGATTGTACTGTCATTCTCGAAAAAAGTGCTTCGAAGCAATGTCTATGGTTGACAGGTGCTTCGTCCCATATAATTGGCGATGTATGTTGTATTAGCTCAGCCAGTTGTGTGTTTTTCTTAATTGCACACATGGAATATTCATGTATGTCCAAAGGAATTTTAAAACGCGAGTGTGGTGTACGACCTCCTGGGAGTAACAGAGCTGCTATGCCAGAAGATGCGACTGCTAGGGCTATTTTTCCTTGGCTTCTAACACTATTGAGCAAAGTATTCCACAGAAATGTTTTGCTAGTCCCACCGTATCCATAAACAAAGAACATATGCCCATGATTATTGAAGACTGAACTATGTATAATATCATAGATATGCCTCTGGCATGAATTCAACAGACCGATCTGCTCATTTAATTCAGTGGTTGTGCTAGCTGAACTATAAGCAAGCTCTTCCGTTATAAATCTATTGGTAAGTCTATGAAAAGAGCAATGGTCGGGCTGTGGTAAGTGGAAGTGTTCTAGGCTATAACCAGCATCTTTGAGTCTTTTCCATCAACCATGCAAGGGGAGGAAGTATTCAGAGATCTGCAAGGGCCATGAATCATGAACTTGGAGACAACCTCGAAGCCTGTGGGGTCAAAGGATGGATTTGGTAATTGTGCTGATATGAAGGCATCTATTTGATCAGCATCAAGAGGCTTATCTTTTTTTGAGCCACAGAATCAAGTGGACATGGGGAAGGCCTCGTTTTGGAATTCGATTGGGCCCAAAGAATTCATACTTCTCTATGTCATCCATTAGTAGTTTGAGTTTCATGCGGAAAACTCGATCAACAATATCTGGTCTATCAGAAGCTTGGTGCTCTGTAATGGATGGCAGGGCCTCTTCAATTTCTGGCCCTAAAGCATTACATGTAAATGTGATAAATAGGTCTGGGCACCCAAACCTACCTACGACACAATGCAACAGTCTTGTTAGTTTTGGTTGAGGACATTTACAGTGCATAATACTACCATATACTAGTGTTTGAAAATGACTAGTATGTAAATATCTGACGGTTGACATTAATTGTATACTATACAAAATGGTCATAGTGATATGAGTAGCATAGGAGAGTAGTAGTGGTATAGGGGTAAAATAAGAAATGAATTAAAATATCATTAGTGTGATAAATAAAAATAAATAATATTTTTAGCCGAGGCGGGTGACCGGCGGCGGCTACGCGAGCTGTGGTGGATCCGTGAGGATGGCCTGGTCACAGGGGAGGGCCAGCGGATCTATCCGATCCGGGCGACCGGCGGTGGTATGCGGTGGCTACAGGACCCACGGGTGGATCTGTGCGGGATGGGCTGGGCCGGCGGCGGCGGCCATGCTTGCTGCGTCTGGATCATCGCGAGCATGATTCCTTCGACATGTCGCCTCACCATGATCTTTAGCCAGTTCCAGCTGTCAAGGAAGTCAGGGTAGACAACTCAACTGCTATTGTGATCTTCAAGAAGGGTGTGCATGCTGATGAGGCGTTCTCCGGAACTTCCGATATCAGCTCCATCAGCGCGTCCCTGATCAGCTTTCGCCTCACCGGTTTGCTACCAGCTGCAGCAATTGATCCTCGACAGAGCATGTTGTTGGATCCCCTGACAGCTGAAGCTCTTCGGTAGCTATTTTACTCAGGTAATTTCTTCTGGTGATCTACGGGAATGTAGCTTTCTTCATGTATTACTCTGTTTGATGAGTAATTGCAACCATGTTTTCAGGTGATGGAGACGAGATGTGGTGAAGAGGATGCCCGTTCATCAATACATCAAAGTTTTTTGGGTTGCTAGGTGACTGTAGTTTGTCAGAGGAAATGCTCGGGATCATAGGAAGTAGTCAATCAAGGTGGATCGTTTCTGTTGTTTGGCAGACCAATCAGTGAAGCGGTCACTTTGCATGTACCGGTATCATCTTTTTTGGCTGTTGTTAAATTATATGCTACAGCCTACAGATGATGTAAAAATATCCAAGTGATGTTGTTTTATGCTTTTAAAGGCTACATGTCTGAAACTCTGAACTTGGTGCCATGGCCTCTTAGCGGTGCTCTATTGTCTTCGGTGAGAATTCTGATTACAAGCCAGAGAGACAATCTTGGTTGTTGACTGATGTGCGTGCCATCTTCATTTCATTATCTGAAATCTGGCAGAATACATGATTATCATGCATGTATATACAGGCAGTGCCATTCTATGTCACTAAACCATGAACATCACTTTATTCAGAAGAAACTGTTTGGTTATTCTTTGACAATTAATCATTAAATAGCAACACTGCAAACCCATGAGTGTTGGGTGTAGCAGTTATTGTACATACAACTAAATAACATGATTATTCAGGAGGGGAGAAAATTTGAGTTACAATACCTAGCAGCAACCAATCCCCAACCAGAAAAATCACTCGATCAGAATTCAGATAAATCTAGTGACTATTTACATCAAGATTTTACATAATTCTTTCTAAATCGCCAATAATCAAGTATACATATGAGGAACATCTATTATTATGCATGTATATACAAGCCCATGGAGTCTCTAATGTACACTGCTCTTCTATCATGTTACACTGCTCTCTATCATCTTGTGCCTTTGTCGGGCAGATCTTGTCCCTGGCTCCCCTCCGGCGAGGTCGTCATCCACTGTTTCTTGTTCCCCTGCTTTGCTTCCTACTCTATGTCAGTTTCAGTAGCTTAACGTGACCGATGGCATCGTGTGTTATTGTGTACAGTATTACGTTGACATGCATGTATATCAAAATCTCTGTTGGGAACAAAAAGATATAAACATATGTGTTTGAGAAGTAATCTTTCGATAGCAAGTAACTTCAGTCGGTGACCATGTGCAGTAACACTTCAATTTTGGAGCAAATTCTGTCTGAGACCAAGAGTAAAAAATGACATAATATCATTCTATGTATAAACCCCACATTTGACAAAGCAATCAAGAGGACACAAGTTTGAGCCTTTCATGAATCATGACCTGCACAAAGAAGAGTTCTTAATTAGACAGGAGCCTTTTACCAGCCTATATAGAAATTAATGCAGAGTGGAGTGTATAAAACAGAAAGTAGCTCACCTATGAAAAATAAGTTGTAAACTTCTAGCTTTATACCCCTCATGTCAGTCGCATGCGTTTAGAGTTATAGATAGTTATGCAACCGCAGGCCCTTTGTTATTAGGATGTCCCCCGTGAAATCAAAATAGGTTAAGCTTCAGAACAAACAATGCTACTCAGACATAGGTAACTGAACGCGCATAAGAATTGAGAAACTGGAACATAGTGCTTAGAATGTCACAAAGAATAAAGTTAGATGGAAGTGGAGATTGATAAATTGCAATTTCTGTTGGATGGCAGTATGCAGTTTCACGCAAACTCAAAACAAATTCAAAAGGCACTGGAGACATCTGTTAAGGGTTCTATATGACAGTCCTATGGTTCTAGAGTGTAATTAATTAGGTGACTTGGTCGTGGACTACACCACAAAACAGAGAATGATAGATCCAACGTACGCATGATGCACTCTTGAAACCGGAATTCTATCACAACGAAGCACAACAACCACGCCGGCCCTTCAATCGCGATGCGGAAGATTTGGACATGTATGATCGATTTGGAGCTCCCAAATAAAGTGGTGTAAAAATCTTGCCTGAGAGTAAAGAAAAAAGGGAAAAAGTTAGTTTATCAGGTTATTAAACAATTCCTGTTTTAACAAAATATACATAAGTACAGCAGATAGTTCTGGTAGGATCATCATAGCGTAATAGATATTTGAGTCGTAGTATTGATGTCAATTAGTAGAATGTTTTTTTCGGGTAACTTTTGGCAGGAATTTGCTTCCAGATTTTGCTGGCGATTCTTTGATATCAGACTTCATTTCCATCTCAATGTCCTTTTTGGGAAAAAAAAAATCCCTGAGATATATCTTTGAAGTTATCATGCGTGAGAGTACTACAATATAAGTTAATGGAAATAATAGAAAATAACAAGAGGGCATTGAACAACTTGGGGCGGTGTTGACTATGCAAGATGAGTTCCGAATTTTCTAGGAGGTTGAAATATGTGTAAGAAAAAATATAATAATCCTGGGAGTAGCTCGTAATAAACAAAATCTTAATTGTAAGCCTCTTGTCAAGATGAGGAAACCAACCTTTTCCTTTTCCAAAAGCTACAACTGTCTTTTGTTTTTTGCGTGTTTCAATGGCAGTAACCCTGGCCGTACAAAGAAAGGGGAAAGCAAGGAAATAAGTTCATTAATAACCGATTTTGTTTACTAGCCTATTAGTGGAAATCAGATTGAAGATCGGTTGATACATGGCCGATGCGTTGAAACATGGCAAAAAATAATAATTATAGAGATTTTAAGAAGTGTTGAATGGTCTGGATTGCTTGCATACAAGTTTCATGCTGTTCATCAATGTCCATGGTTTGATTTCTGGTTTCAAGGGAAGGAGAGGTTCTATCAATGGAAGCTTGAATGCGTCAGGAAGCTCCGGGTAAGCCCGCCAGTGGATGGGGTCCCCCAATTCGTCAATGCGGGCGCCCCTCCCACCAATCTCGTCCACTGCCTATCCCGCACCGCGCGGGGCTACGGCCACGGACGCCGCCTCATGACCCCTGTGCCTCCGGGGCACGGGGGCTCGCACCTCGAAGGTCTCCGCCAACTCTGGCATGAGCTGGTGCCCTCCTACTCCGACCAGTACGGCCTGGCCCGCATGGGCCTGGCCCGCCACTTCCTCCTGTGGAGCGGGCGGCGCGTCGTCAACCCAGGACAGCTCCGCATCCGCCGCTCCATCATCTCGAGCCGCATCCGGCTCGCGTCCAACCTCGACGCTCCCCTCAAGAAGCCGGGGTGGCTCCTCCAAGAGCCCATGCTCCACCCCCTCGTCGCCCGTAACATCGGAGATATGAAGCCCCCCATGTGGCTGCTGATCCCCCTGTGCAGCCTTGGCCTCAAAAAAGGCGATGAAGTCCACGACCGACTGGTTCTCCGGGCCCAGAAGCTGCGAGGACAGGTGGGGTGACGAGCTCGCCCCAATCTTGAGAGCCTTGGTTGGGGCGAGGGAAAGGGGGCCCCGCGCGCTAGATTGGCTACATGAAAATGAAGAAGTAAGCAAAATCAACTCAAGACATCCAACCTCAACGAAACGACCAAGGAACCAAGACGCTTACTTCCGCGCGGGGGGCGGGGCAGGAGCCGCCCTCGGAACCATTACGCCCCTCATGGAGGCGTCAGCCTCCGCGAGGGTGGGCTTTTCACCTGGCCCATGCGTCAGGGGCCCCTCGATGGCACGCAGTTGCTCTTGCACCGCATCATCGCGAGGAGCCTCGAGCGGGGCCTCGACCACCTCGGTCACCACGGCCACCTCGATGGTCGCCTAACATCCCTTCGAGGGATCCCCAGGAGCGAGCACCGCGTCGAGGGGATGTACACGGGCCAATTCGTGTACTGCGGGCGCCGCGCCACGCCACGCTTTCCATCAGCAACGGACGCCGCGCCACGCTGTACATCGGCAACGTGGTGCCGCTCCGTGGGATCTCCGGCCGCGTCACCACTCGCAACGTCGAGCACCACGTCGGCAGTTTCGGACGGCTGCACGACGGTGACATGCTGCTCCACGGGATCCTCAAGGGCACCAGCCTCCACGGTACCAGGCAACACATCGGGAGACGCGCACCATTCCCCAGGGGCGACGGACCCTTGATCCTCACCCTCTGGCGCGACGCCGGCGCCAACAGCAACCGGAGCAGCCTCGGGGGCATCCGTCGACGGATCCGCCCGTGCCACAGAGGTGCGCCTCGGCCTGCTCGAAGACTCCCCTCGACCGCCGGACGAAGGAGCCGGAAGCTCAGGGAGAGGGGACGGGCTCCTCGCCGCATTAGCATCAGCATCGGACCCCTCGCTGTCGGGCTCCGGCGTGTTCTCCAACGACTGAAGTGGCGAGAGGCCCTGCTTCTGCCGCTCCCGGTTCACCTTCTCGAGCTTTGTCCTCCGCTTCGGCTCCCGCCTCCTCTTCCTGTCCTCCCGGTTCTTCCTCCGCTTCGCCCTATCACCACGAGCTCGATTGGTGGCCTGGATTTCGGGGAGAGGAGGCCTCAAAATATGACCGGATCGGGAAATCCCCTGCATGACAACAAAGTCAAAAGGGAACGAGGAGAAGAAAAATCTGAAGGAAGACAAAGAACGAGACAGGAGTAAAAACACTTACGAACTACAAATACCCGGACTCGGGTCGCATCGGCACCCCGAACGGATTCTCCGACAACCGGTCGACGGTGCGTCTGGCTCGCTGGAGCGCGACGATGTCAGACAACGGCTCCGGCGCCATCATCATACCCACCGTCTTGGCACCTGGCACCATCTCGTGGAGCGCAAGCCTCCTCTCCATCAGAGGAAGCCAACGCCGTCGGTTGAACTGCGCAATGACGCCACTGGCGGTGAGGCCGTGCCTCGCGAGGCACTATAGGGCTTCGAGATAGACGTCGAGCCGCTCGTGCTGCTCCGGCGGCAACACCCCGTACACCCAGGCGTCGGGCTTCTACTTCAGGACCCTCCCCGTATAGACTGGAAGGCGCTCCGCGTCGTTACGAAGGTAGAACCACCCCTTGTCCCAATCTTGGTTGTTTGAAACCATGGTACAGGGGATGTACAGATGTCTCCGCTTCTCCTGAGCGACGAACACGAGGCCACCGGCACGAACTGGGCGCCGGACGCCCTTGACGACGCTCTCCGTATTGAGCTCGCTGCGAAACAAGTGTTTGCACAAGTCCTAATGGGCATCGATGCCCAAAAAACCCTCACACACGGCGACGAACACTGCCGCCTGGGAAATCGTGTTGGGAGAGAAGTGGAAGCACAACACCCTGAAGAACAACCCCGCCGGTACGCCGAAACCCCGCTCATGGAGGCGGGCGAGGCTAACGACATAGCCTTGCGGCGGGTTGGGCTCTGGGGCGTTCCCAGGCGAGATCCACACCGCCGGCTCGCCATCAACGTTCGGTGGAAAGAACCCGCTGGCAACGAGGCCCTCCAGGTAATGAGTGGAGGCGGTGGACGACTTCCATGGCATGGGCTCAACAAGCTCAACCATAGCGACAGCAAGGGCTCAAGCTCTAAGCAAGAAGGGCGAGGAGACGTGAAGAAGAAGAAGAAAAGCGCGAACGGCTGAGGTGTGCTGTGCGGCTATCCTGCCGTAGTATTTATACCCCCTCGGGCGGAGGGGGACGAGGCGGGATTCCAGCTGGCAAACGGCCAGCGCTCCGCCATCAACGACCGGGCCCACCCTAGGAGACATAACGGCGCGGGGCGAATTAACCCCGCTGCGTTAATCAAGACGCCAGGGTGCGGCAGTCGTGCGGTCAAGTCACCCAGGCCACGTCCGCGTGCTCTGCCTAAAAGGGCGCACCCACTACCACCACGTCGGCCTCATTTCCCACGTCCGCCATCATGACTCCGCGCAGAGCGGGACACGCGGAGGGAATGCTCGAGGCCCCCCCTCCTCAAGGGGGCAGCCGCCGTTCTACTGATCAGGGGCTCGAGATCTGCCCCCCCGGGGGTTCGACAGGCACCCCAGATCGACCGAGTCAGGGGCGATCGATGGTACCCACGAGTTATGCCCTCAAACCCGCGAGTTCGAGGTATCCGTCGATCGCGTTCGAGGTCGGACGAAAGTGCCTAGATTGAGGGACCCCTCGAGGGGGAGCATCGAGCCATCGACCTCTATCGAACGAGGTTGAGTCCTATCTAGCATGCTTTTGCAAAAGGCTTCAACGGACATGTCCCAGGACCATGAGTCTACCCTCATCGAACGGGGCATGGACGTCCGCTCGAACTACCCGTTACCAGCTCACCCAGGCATCCATGGTTCGGTCCCAGTCATGGGAAACGTGGATCGCCTCCTTCTCCATCCCTCGAATGGGACCATGAGGAACAAAAAGAGGACTAGGACGCCTCGGACGAAACGAGGGTCGGGGGCTCCTAGCACCATGGACGAGCCCACACGACAAGAGGCGACAAAGGCTCCCCGCCCCGAGCAAAGGCCTTGAGAGTGTATCTACAACTCTCCCAAGGCCTCGGGGCTACACCCCGCGGGTGCGCTAGCACGCCCCCACGGTTCTCCGGAACCCACGAAGGGACAAAGCTTCATCACCGTTGACGAACGTGAAAAAGCTGCTCGCAAGAAGGTAAGCGAGACCCCGCGGGATTGAATCTCATTCTCACAGAGGCTCGGGGGCTACTGTTAGGTACCAAAACTAGGGGTAGCCTAATTTGAGGCCCAAAGCAACCTGGTAGGTGGGCCGCATTAGTGGCCAAACCAGGTTCAACTCCACGGCCCGACAAAAGCCCACCACGGCGACACTCCCAACGACCAGGGACTTCCATCTCGCTCGAGGGTACCGCCTGCCCTCGCGTGGAAACCTCTGTGACGATCGAGCCCAACCACGCTCGAGGCTGCCGCCCGTCCTCAAGAGAACATCTCTGTGATGCTCAAGGCCTGCCGCGCTCGAGGCCGCCGGCTGCGCTCGAAGGACGCCGCGCCGATAATGCCGCCCGAGGCCCTGCAACGCATTAACTTAAGGACATGATAGCTTGCCTCTGCGGTCAAAAAGAAGAGTTACTGTGCCACGCCACTACTCCACGCCGCGGAGGGGACACCGGTCAAATCCCTCCCACCACAGTGGCTCTGCGCTAAATGCTGTGCGGACAGGCCGAGTCAGACAACGCCACTATGCCAACCACTCTGCGACTCTATCCACCTCGGATACGCCACAAGTCCCGAAGAAGGACCCTCGAAGAACGACTGGAAAGGCTCGACACCACTTTCACCCCCAAGTGGCACTCCTCAAAGCCGTGGTCCGTCACAATCGAAGCATCAAGTCAACGATGATGATGTCCATACCGTCAGCCGGAGTTGGAAGGCGCGATTCCCGCTCGAATAGTGCTCGGCATGGACAACAAGCCTACGCTGAGTCACGGTAGGCCCTAAGATGACAACATCACACATGCCTGTGTACTCATTCCCTCACCCTTGGCCTATAAAAGGGGGAGAGAAGCCCATGCAAAAGGGGGGACGAGGCAAGCGAAAGCTCACAACACGAACACTTAGCCTACATCCACGATATTGGCACTCAACTCAATCATCCAACCCAGGGACTTGGGAGCTCACCTCCCTCTCCCGCCTTGTTTGTACTCCCCTACTACGAGCAACACGAAACTCGATGCTACGCACCACTGCTGGACGTACGGCCGCTCGGCTGGAACCAGGATAAACCCTTGCATCCCGAGTTCAACCCCAAACCGCCATGAGAGCGAGTGGTTAGTAACGCAATCACTTGTTAGTGCCGGTGTGACCAAATCAGGCACCGACAATGTGAAACATATTAGGCTGTTAGGCTTCGGAAGATTCTGCATGAAGTTGTTTGCTATAGCCTTCGCTAGCCTAGTAAGCTGAGATGGCTCCAACATGTCAACAGACGGCCATTGATAACCAGTGTCCTTCATAGCTCAAAGGTCAGCTCAACCTATGACCTTCGCGGGTTCGCTAGCAGGCACAAGAGCACAGAAGCTAGCAGCAAGAGCACGGGCAGCAACCTTCGCGTTAATCTCCCCCCAGATACGACCACAACTTTGTTGCACTTCCAAGCTCACCTCGAGCCAGTCATAGAATTGCTCTATGCTGCATCCTTCCAAGTCCAGATTGGGAGCCGGGATCCCGAAGGGCTCGAAGACCCATGTGACGCACTGGTACGCCACATAAGCTCCGGTGAGGTGAGACGCTTGATAATGCTCGAAGTCCTTGTGCAGCTCTTCATAGCTCTTCTCCCGCCCTTCAAGTTTTTACTTCAGCCGATCCTTTTCCTTCTGCACGGTCTCCAGTTGAGGACAGAGCCTCTGCTCCACCTCTAGGTCAATAGTAGCCTCTTCGAGCTTCTTTACTACATTTGGGTAGTCAGACTTCGCAGTTGAAATCGCTTGTTTGAGGACATCGCTGTGCTGCTTCTCCCGCTTCAGCTCCTCGGCCAGCTTAGAATTCTCAGCTTCGAGTTTCAACAACTTTTCACAGTCAGAACTCTTGATATAAGGGCGAAGATTCTCTATGTCCTGATGGAACGAGCACGAGGCATATCGAGCAGCCACATAAGTCTTCATCGCCAAGTCCTTCATGTTCTACAGGATAGCTTTGGTGCCGGTCTGGCACAGACCTTCTTCCATAAATGGAAAGCAAAATATACAGTCAGCCTCTTCCAGAAACTCATGCTCGTGGCCGCCGCTCTAAAACTGCAGCACACCCTTCGCTTTCCCACCTATTATTTTTTCAGTTGGAGGGCAGCCCAGCCAAGCAACCACTTCACCAGTATCTCCTGTGGCGACGAAGTACCTCTGCTGGTCTCATCCTTCTCCCCTTCGCCCGGATCCTTCTTGGCGCTAGAGTCGTCAGAAGCTTTACGACTTGACCCGTCGGATGAATCAAGAGACGAACCATGACCGGTACCACTGCACGAAGCCTCGGCCACCAAGTCTGTCGTCTCCACCGCGAGTTCATTTCTGTGTTTCTCTTCAACTTCAACGATGACATCACTATCTTCAGGGTCATTGTATTGAATGTCAAAGGGGTCAGAGCTCTTGCGGTGGGAGACTTGTGCGTCGGTTGCCTCAACAACCGCGGGACCTTCAACAACCTTTGGGGCGGACGCTCGCAAAGGCACAACTGCAAGGGGAGGATTCGGGGCCGAAGGATCTGCGGGGTGTTCAATATCTTCGAACCAGTTTGTTTTTTGTCGCTTAGAGCCCTTGCGACATCCACCGCGATCCCCTCGACCACCTCTCCCCGTGCTGTCCCCAGGATTGCTCTCGTCAGCCTCGATCTCGTGTAAAGCAGCCTGGACCGGTGCAGTCTTCTTGAAAAAATCATACAGCTGATTACGTCGTTGAGGGCTAAGTAACCTTTGGCTTTCCCTGTTCTCCTTGGGTGTCTCTTTCCCCAAAATACGATTAGCACGAACCTCAGCTTCATCATCTTCGACCAGCGAATCCTTGAGTCCGAAGCTCTGAGTAAAATCGGGGACTGGGATGCCGCCTATTCCTTCCACTGCCGAAGCCTTCACGCCCCAGGAAGAGCGAATGGAGGAGACTCCACAAATGCAATATTCTTCGACAAGATCTCGGACTGAGAAGTTCTTGGAGATCTTGCGAAGCATATCGGCAAAGGACACCCCTTGGGGACAGGGATCCATGTACGCCTCGAAGGGCTTGGCAAGGAAGTCGAGAGGGTCACTCAACTACAAGAAACGTAACCTAGGCCAACAGGGAAGTTGAATGGCCAACAGGTAGTCGGGAAAAGTATGAATACCCGACTGTTAAAAAAACTGCCAAGAGTTACAGTCGAACCATTGGTCTTCATATCAAATGGCCGACACTACAACTTATTTCCGAGAATTTTTTTTGAAAGATATTTCCGAGAGATAGATAGTGACCACTCGGGCACAAGACTATATGGTCGACGAGGAAAAGTTTCTCCCGGCGGTCTTATTGGGGCACTTGGTAAATCTGAAAACTCGATCTCCCATCCAACAATAGGTGGTTACGTACATAAGGATGGACCTATAACCAAGTGGCTCGTTCTCCATTTTCAACACGAAATAGATCTGAGAGCTGCTGCCGCCGCCGGGAGACGCCGGATACGCCGCCCTGCTCTGCTTATTCGTGGTCAGTGCAGCTCGGGGGCATAGCTGCGCTGCAGTGGCAGGTATTCTTCCGGCCCTGATCCGTATCATTTTTCCCTTTAACTACCAGTTTATTGCCCTGGCGTCTGGCGACATTCTCCATTGAGAGCCTAGCATGCTGCACACGGATGGGACAATATGCAGGTACAGATCGTGGTTTCAAAGGTGATATCACCTTCCCAAGGAGTACGGCCAAAATCTAAATCTTGTTTTGTATTGAAAATATCTTTCTCTGGCCAACATTCCATTAGATTTATTTGCCTACGTCCAGTTACTTTTCTCCAGAGCCAAATCGATTTGAGGCCTAATATACTTGTACTTTCCTCTAACTCCAGATTAGCCTATCTCAAAGGATCAACTGGCGTGGCAAGTGATAAAGAACGAAGGATTCGACAGGTCCTGGAAGAAGCTTAAGAAAGCATAGATTTGGATTTTTTTCTGTAATTTCGTATACCTTTTTTCAGTAGATTTTTTTCTGTAATTTCGTATACGTTTTTTCAGTAGATTTTGTATAGTAGTTCCTGAGAACACATTCTCAAGAATCTCAACACTGTGTATCGACTGATTCTTTCACATAACATTAGAATTTGTTTAACTGCTACGAAAGTTCCGCATCTATGAAATGCAAAAGAGAATGTTATTCCAGAGTGTATTATATTTGTATTCTATATATTTCTCCATCTTCTTAACAGATGCAGGATCATGATAATTGAAATGCAAGGGGAAATTGGAACAAACATAAAAACAAATATCATATAAATATGATTTGAATAAAAATTATTAGTATTATTTTATTTTGAAAATATGAAAATAAATAGCTGAGGGTAGTCAAACAGTTAAGAAATAAGATATCCATCAGTATGTAATCTTAGCCTGGTAATGAGATGGTCAATAGTTGACTGTCGGCCTTTTCCTGTTGGGAATTAAGTGGCCAACATCCCCTCGGCAAATGGGAGAATGGCCGACCAAGAGTGCCCGACTGCAGATTGCCGACAGTATACACTCGGCTATTACTTTTGCCGACCGTACAAACTAATGCCCAAGACTTTAAAAACCGTTGGCCATTCCTACAATCTTGTAATAGAACCACAAGGTCCACCAGTCGTCAGACCATCTATTCTTGTATGCGGTCACAGGCGCCAGGACATTGGCCTCATACACAAAACTGAGACACCCGAAGTGTCCTTCCTTCCGAACTTCGTCCCCATTATCCCGCCGGACCAGGATCACAGACTGAGGCTGCTTGTGAACGCGATGAGTGAAAGCAAATCCCTTCGCACTGGCAAGGACTCCCGTGGTTTTGCAGATGCACATATACAAGCCCGGCCACACGAAAGCATTTGGTGTCAGCTGGTGCAGTCAAATCTTCAAGTGCTTTAGTATGTCCACAATAATGGGATCAAGAGGAAACCGAAGGCCAGCCTCGAACATATCCCGTAACACCACAACCTCATCCTTTTTGGGTTTCGGAATCTCCCCCTTCGGCTCAGGAACCCGGCACCTCGAGGAATTGATAGCTTCGCCTAAGCGATCAATGGTCCTCTGTGTCACATTAGACACCCCGAAAACCAGCGTACACCCATGAAGTGGCGAAACAGCTGACTGACCTTCGACCGGAGCCTTGCACTTCGGGGCCATTTGTGGCTGTCCTAAAAAACAAAAACAAAAGAGAGAACAAAAGAGATGAGAAAGACCTTCACCCAAATCCAGCACACGTCTTAAATGGTCGAAGGGTGCAAAACCTAGTAACCTTAAAACAAACGTCGACGCTCCCGATCACAGATCCCTTTGAAAATGACCTCCCTTTGAGGGGCCCTCAAAAACCTTGTATAGTGGTCACCACACAATTTGACCGTTAGCAATAGAAAATGACCACCATGCCCCCATGTTCCAAAAGCAACAACCACCCTCTGTCAAGAGAGGCTATCAAAACTTTACCCTTGGCGGACAGGGGGACGCGTTCTGGGGCCGAAGCCACGCATCACAAAGTTGTCGGTTCGGCACAAAGACTTGGCCCTACCCGCCAAGGGGCCGCTGTTGGGGATGCGGCCTTCGTGCCATAGAAACTGAGCACTTTGTAGCTAAACATGTCGCAGGAAGCTTGATGCGGATGAAAACCTTCGGGAGGCTTCGCTACCCTTCGGGAAGAGCGAGGACCCTTACATGGATGACCGAGCATCTTGACCCCTTCGCGTACCTTCGGGTGAGGACGAAAGGCAAGAACAAAGGCGAAGGAAGGCGACAACAGGCGAAGGGTAAGGCCTTCGGGAATTGTCAAAGGGAGTGGTTCGGTCAACGTACCCTGCTGTGTGTAATTACACCGTTATGCCTATGAAAAGCAAGGAATATTCCTGCTATTGTAATGAAAAGACTGTAATGACATCAAGACCCTTGGGGTCTCCATTATAAATGAAGGGGCAATTGCTGAGCTAGGGACGGTTGGTCTCAGCTGAATCACTTGTTTTTCCTTCATCATTCTACAATTACCCTTCGTCGTTAACTTATTTGGAGTGTTGGTGACGGAGTTTAGTCTGGGCCCATTATCCACCTAACACGCACTAGTACAAAAACGATTTTAGAGGACACTCCAAAATGCCCCTCAGAGGCGGACACAAAATCCGTCCGTCTCTGTTAATCCCAGCGATTAACGAAGGCAGACACTTTTTATTTTCGGATGCTGTTGCCATTTTCCGCCTCTGAAAAATCGATTAACAGAGGCGGACATTTTAAAACAACCGCCTCCAAAAAATAATCTATTTTTGGAGGCGGTTGTATTAAGTGTCCGCCTCCGTTAATCGATTTTTGGAGGCGGACAGTTAAAAAGCCCGCCTCCTAAAAAATGTCAGCCCAAACTGTTGTAACACAGTTTTTCTTGTATTACAAACAGTAAGAAAGTCGCAGTTGACTTCTTTTTCGTTCCTTCAAAAATTGTCCTCTACAGTTACTGTTGACCTGCTATTTATAGGGGTCAACCTCGTATGTTTACAAGACCGTTACTTCCCGCCAGAAATCCTATACATATTCTAGCCTTCAGATGACCGTTGCTTCCCGCCAATCTTCATCTTAACCTCGTCGCAGATGATAGATTCGCTTTGACATCTCCATGTCTCATGATTAGCCTCGTACTATTGTCCTCTTTGCCTTGACTTCTTCGGTCCTGCTTGAAAAGGCTCTAACCCCTTCGAATTAGCTTCGCGCTCGTCAGCTTCGTCCTGACTTCTCTAACTTCACCCGCAACTTTTAACCTCTTCGAAATAACTTCTCGTTTGTCTTCTTCGTTCTGACCTCTTCAGTCTCGCCTGAAAAAACAGTAAAAACGATTCCAAGGGGCGTCTCCCCAACAGTAGCCCCTTCGTCCTTGGATTCGAGTTCGTTACTATTCATCCCTCGAACTCCTGGGACGAAACCCAAAAGGCGTCCCCTTGGATAAATTTGGCGGTTACTTGGCGCCTTTTCACGGCGCGAATTTCGGAACTTACCTCTCCTATAAATAGTAGAGGTTACCCCCTCCTAAAATTACCTTCGCTTTCACATTTGACCTCGTGCAATTGTCTTCGCTTTGCTTTAGCTCTCATTGCTGACCTCGTGCTACTGCCTTCGCTCTTCTCTAATTGGTGCTGCTTGTTAAGACTTTTGAAGTGCTTCGTGATTGAAAAAAAGTTAGTTTTGAAGAATCTTTGTCCTTGTTTGTTGTTTCGTTATGGTTTTGATTGTTTTCAATATCAGTTTCAGAGATGGCTCAAGTCACATCTGCTGCTGTTCCAACCTCTGATGCTGAAAGAGAGAACAGTCCCCTGGGTTCTAACCCGGGAAGTGAGGATTTGGAAGGGGTCGAGGCTAATGTCAATGATCTCGTTGGAGAATCAGCTCCTAAGACTCTTAATTTCGGTCGATCTTCTGTCACTGCTGGGATGATTTCAACTTATGTACAGAATGGATATTTTCCCGAAGGTGTTGGCCGTGCCCCTGGAGACGAAACTACTCCTGATCCCCAAATTGGAGAAGCTGTAGTGTTTTCTGAATTCTTTACTGCGGGACTCCGCTTTCCTTGCGACCCAATGCTGCCTCAGATCCTGGACAGATTCAATGTCAAGCTTCATCAGTTGACACCCAACTCCTTCGTTCAACTATCGAAATTTTTCTGGGGTGTCAAGACATTTGGTGGAGAAATTGACCTCGACACCTTTGGTCGCTTCAACGAGCTTCATCTTCAAAAGAGGTCAATTCTTTTGGAAGAAGGTGGAGAAGAGCATGTTGGGCAATTTGGAGTTGCAACTTTCACTTCGCGTCGTCGCAGCGCTGCTCTGAAGATCACAAAAGTTGACTTCACTTACGCTCAACGAAACCGTTGGGATGTAAATTGGCCGAAGTCATGGTTCTATGTGAAAGTTGGCTTCGCCTCTTCGGACTCCAACGAAATCAACTATCCTTTTGCTGGCCCTCTTGGCAATGTCGAAGTATCTACTGTGATTGACTTCGACAAGAAATCTGAAGCTTTCAAGAAGAACAGTCGTTGCTTTATCCATGCCACTCGACGACTGACAGGTCGTGATGTGGTTGAAGAATTTCTGGCTGCTGAGGTCTGGCCTTTAGGGAATAATTGGAAACCCTTCAGAGTTGAGGAGAGGCAAATTCCTGGATTCGACTTGCCTACTACCTTCGTTATCTTCGGACTTACAAAACCTGCGGATATGTCCGAAGATGATCTAATCTCTAAGGTTGAATGGGCCGCCAGAGCTTTGATTGGCCCTCTTACTGAAAAGGAGAAGAAGGCCATGATTGACCTCTTCGAAAAGCCTAGCCGCTTGAATCGGCCATGGTTAGAGATGGGCGTTAAATATGGAGATAGAGTGAAACCCTCCAAGCCCCAGAAACGCATGAAGCCGGTTGGAAATATTGGATCCGAGCAAGCTGGAGTGACTCGAAGATACAAAAAGACTTCATCAAAAGTTCTAATAGCTTCGAGTCAGGATGCTCCCCAGGCGAAGACAAAGCTGCTCGAGGCTCAGAAAAGGAAGAGTGCCTGTGTGCAACAATCGGCCTCTGCGCCTAACAAGAAACCTCGACTGACCCGCAAGGTAGATTTGTCTCTTCTGGATAGTCCGGAAGCCGAAGCTGAAGTTGAAAAAGAAAAAGAAGCTATTGAAGAAGCTTGTGGACTTCTCGGGATTGCTGGCATTACTGGCGATGACCTCGGCACTTCGGGGTTTATGAAGGATTTAGCAGGTACTTCTGCTGCTTCGGGTGAAGGTTTGTTTGTTCCTTTTATGAAATGCCCCAGTGCTAGAATGAGCCTCACAGGCTCGATATCAAGTGTTGTTTCGAAACCTCCAAGAGGATTCGATCCGAACTTTCTTGAGCTCTTAGAGCATAACTTCGGCTTGTATTCCACAGAACCAGCCGTCGAGGCCATGAAAGTTGATGAAGATAAAGTAGCCGAGGCCAAACTCGAGGTCAGTAATTTTAGTTGTACTGTACTTGACCACTAAATTTCTTCTATTGTTTTTGCTTACTTTACTTTATATTTTTAGGTCGAGGTTGTGGATGTCAAGGGTAAAAAGATCCCTGAAGAAACATCTACGAAGCTCCCTCAAGACTTGGCTGCTTCTTCTTTTGTTGATCTTGATGAAGATACTGACGAGATGCGAGGTGAGAAAGAAAAAATTCTATCACCACTTCATGTTTAGTTTCGTTTTTGATTCTTATATTTTGTCTTCGTTTTTATAGGTTATAAAACGTCATTGGAAAATCTTAGCTTTGAAGAGCTATCTCGCTTGAGCGTCTCCACAGCGCACAAGGTTCGTGCTTGCTTTTTAGTATTTTATCCTCGTTTCTTCCTTTCTTTATATTTGACTTACGTTTTTGTTTTCGATTTGCTTCCTTAGGTTAAGTTGATCAACGCGGTTTGTGCTTCAAAGTCTAAAACCGCTGTTGATCGACTTCATTTCTTGGAGAAAGAGAATGAGAGGCTTCGGGAAGTCAATGACAAACTTCGCAAGGACTTAACTAAGATCGAGGATGACTGGGACACAACAGACAGAAAATATAAAGCCTTGCAGAAGGACTTTGACGAGAACCTGACTGTGATCGAGAACCTTCGTGATGCCGTGGTTCGCGAGTCCGATGCTGCGAAAGAGGCTAAGACTAAAGTGTCTTCCCTCGAGCTTAAGTTGAAGGAAACCGAAGATTCTCTAGCCTCGTCCAAGACTCTTGACGCTGAGAAGATAAATCGAGTTTTTGATTCGTATTCTAGTTCACTCAAGCAGTTCGGAGCAACTCCTTATGCTCTTCCAGAGGACTTAAACATTGACAATTTCTTATCTTGGCTTGAAGAGGAATTTGCTGGTCTCGGAGACGTGTTTTCTATTGCTGGCGACAACTTCGCTCTCACCTGCACCGATGGCCTCGGCAGATTCCTCGAGAAGGAAGATAAGGAACTACTCCTTCGGGTTTCTGGTCCTGGATTTCGTTTTGCTGATTTCGGAGATCTGTCCTCGCCTTGTTCAAAAGAAGTCGAGACTATGAAACGTCGTTTCTTGCGAGACTTCTGGAACGCCTATGGGCGAGATATGGCTAAGGACTCCTCTTCGAAGGTAAAAAACTTTCTCTATATAACTTTGCTTCTTCTTCTCTTTTTATCATTGTCAAAAATTCTAAGTCTTTTGCTTGGTTTCTTCACCAGGAAGAAACTGAGGGTGCAGAAGCGGAAGAAGCTGAAGAAGCTGAAGAAGAAGTAAGCGAGGGAGAAAAAGATGAAGCCCTGGATTCGCCTCGTGATGGTGACAAAGCTGAATCTCCTCGTGAAGAAGGAGAAATTTAGTCACGAGTCGAAATTAACTATTGTAAAGAACTTGTTGCAAGCTATGAGCGATGTTTTGAACTTCAGAGCGACTTAAACATTGGAATTGTTCACAATTTTGTTTATATTAACCTCGTAAATTTCTTCGGTCTTTGTTTCGAAGTGCATGCGTCGGACTCGTACAATTTCTTTTCATTGGAAATTGTTTGTACATTATCTTGTTTCTATAAGATCATGACCTTTAGCTTCGTTTTCGCTATAGGAAACGCTTAAATATTCTTTGGCCTCTAATTCCCTTGTTAACTCGAGAAAACCTTGGAGCGGATGTGCTTTTCTCCATGTATTGGCTTCTAGTTCCCTTGTTGACTCGAGAAAACCTTGGAGCGGATGCGCTCTTCTCCACGATCGCACAACTTGAGAAGGCGTTGCTGCACGAAGCATCTATGGGCCCTGTGCCGTTGCTGATCTTTAGCCTGGCCAGATCATGCCGTCGAGCGTTCCTTTGATTCCTGGTGCCTCTCATTTCTAGGAAAATTTTTCTTTTTCATTTGCTTTGCTTTTTCTCATGCCGAGGGTCGTTTCCCCCCTTCCCTTTTATAGTGGTCTTTGAACTCTTGGTGAAATTATGATTTCACCTAACCTCGTGTCCTTTTGAAAAGTACAGGTTAGGTGATTCGTTTTTACTGTGGCCGTTGCTTGGTGAAAGCTTGTTTGTGAATAAATCAAAAGGGGGCATCTCTTTTTAGCCTTTGAAAAAAGGCGTCCCCTCCCTCGATAGCCCCTTTGCGTTTATTCATTGCTTCTTACTTCGAGCGACGAATCTGAAAGATTACGTTCTCTTGTAGTTTCGAAATAGGGCAACTCTGTTGCTTTTTTCGTTCCCCTGATTTGATCTAGAATGTAGGTCTTCTTGCGAGGTTTTGTTTCTAACCTCTTTCTTAGACAATTTTGTTCGAGATTTTTTTTTTGGCGAGGTTACTTTTCTGACCTCAACCTTGGAGTGTTTTTCTCAAGGCTTCTTTTTGCGAGGGTAATATTTCCAACCTTGACCTTGAACTATTTTGTTCGAGGTCTTAATTTTGCGAAGTTATATTTCAACCTCGTCCTCGAGTTATTTTGCTCGAGATCTTCTTTTTTCGAGGTTATATTTTCGACCTCGACCTCGAGCTATTTTGCTCGAGGTCTTCTTTTGCGAGGTTATTTTTCAACCTCGGCCTCGAGCTATCTTGCTCAAGGTCTTCTTTTGCGAGGTTATTTTTCAACCTCGGCCTCGAGCTATCTTGCTCGAGGTCTTCTTTTGCGAGGTTATTTTTTCGACCTCGACCTCGAGCTATTTTGCTCGAGGTCTTCTTTTGCGAGGTTATTTTTCAACCTCGGCCTCGAGCTATCTTGCTCGAGGTCTTCTTTTGCGAGGTTATTTTTTCGACCTCGACCTTGAGCTATTTTGCTCGAGGTCTTCTTTTGCGAGGTTATTTTTCAACCTCGGCCTCGAGCTATCTTGCTCAAGGTCTTCTTTTGCGAGGTTATTTTTCAACCTCGGCCTCGAGCTATCTTGCTCGAGGTCTTCTTTTGCGAGGTTATTTTTTCGACCTCGACCTCGACCTCGTCCTCGAGTTATTTTGCTCGAGATCTTCTTTTGCGAGGTTATTTTTCAACCTCGGCCTCGAGCTATCTTGCTCGAGGTCTTCTTTTGCGAGGTTATTTTTCAACCTCGGTGAATTTTTGCTTAAGTGCTTTTAGGGGAATCTCCTTTATTGATGTTTTGGAGAGATTTACATAGGTTCGCCTCATTAAAAACCTCACCTCCAGTTTCCTGGAGCCCCTTTTGTGAGGAAAAGAGTACGACCTTTTGTGATGAAATAAAAAGAAAAAAGAGGTGCTACGTATTTGTGCTTATAGCTCCGCACATTTACGAAGGTGACCTTTACAAAAAGAACTGAAATTTGGAAAATACTGTACAGCTTTATTTGTTTCGATTCTAGTTGTAGTACTTGCGAAGTTGCTCCACATTCCATGAGTGAGGTAATTCTTCTCCATTTTCGGTGGACAGATGATAAGACCCTGGCCTCGAGCTTTTGGTGACAATGTATGGTCCTTCCCATTTTTCCTCGAATTTGGATAAGTTTTCTGCGTTATGCTTTCTTTTGATTACCAGGTCCCCAACTCTGATCTCTCTTATCTTCACTTTTGGGTCGCGCCACTTTCGTGTTTGCCTTTGATATGATTCGAGGTTATGTGAGGCAACTAGTCGATCGACTTCGATTAGGTCCTTTTCCACCATTTCTTTTTCACCTTCGTCACTGCTAAGTGTTACCCTTAGTGTTTTGGCCTTGATTTCTTCTGGAACCATTGCTTCAGTTCCGTATAGCAGTCTGAAAGGAGTGAACTTGGTTGCTCTGGATTCTGTGGTATTATGTGACCATACTGCGATTGGCAAATCGTCAATCCATTTTCCCTTTTTGTGGTCGAAGAGCATCTTCCTTATAGCTGAAAAAATGATGTCGTTGGCTCGTTCAACTGCACCGTTTGATTGCGGATGGTATACAGATGCGTACGTCACTTTGGTTCCCATTGTTATGCAGAAATCTCTGAATGATTCGCTGTCGAATTGCTTTCCATTGTCTACCGTTATCTCTTTTGGTACCCCGAATCTACAAATGATGTTATGCCAGAAGAACTTTTGTATTGTATGCGAAGTTATCGATGCTAGGGCTTTTGCTTCGATCCACTTTGTGAAATATTCCACGGCAACTACTGCGAATCTGCAGTTTCCTTGAGCTGTTGGGAGAGGCCCTACTAAATCTATTCCCCATCTTTGCAATGGCCAAGAAGGTGTGATGAGCTGCAACAGTGAACACGGAATCTTTTGATTGCTTGCGTTCTTTTGACATGCTTCGCATTTCTTTGCTACTTCGTCTGCATCTTTTATCATTGTTGGCCAAAACATTCCTTGCCTGACTGCTTTTGCTGCGAGGGCTCTTGGACCAATATGTGTTCTGCATATCCCTTCGTGTATGCTTTTTAGTATTGCCATTCCTTGTTCTTTTGCAATGCATTTTAGCCATGGTGCTGATATCCCCTTCTTGTATAGCTCTCCTTGTATTATCTGATACCCCTTTGCTCTTGCTGGTATT
Source organism: Digitaria exilis (assembly GCA_015342445.1). Lineage (NCBI taxonomy): Eukaryota > Viridiplantae > Streptophyta > Magnoliopsida > Poales > Poaceae > Digitaria > Digitaria exilis. Next base: position 28,933 of record JACEFO010002182.1, read on the forward strand.
CTCTTGGCCTCGCTTGCTGAACAGGGTGTGAAATTGTTTTGTAAATGTGCCATGATTGGTGCTCTCCAATCTTCCCAGCAAATGTGTGCCAGATGCTGCTTTCTGATTGAGGGAATGGTCATGACCTCGTAAATTACGTCCTCAGGTAGTTCTTCCTTCTTTGCTGCTTTCTTGGCTAAGTCATCAGCTTCGTTGTTGTCGTTTCTGTGGATGTGCTCTACCGTGAATCCTTTGAAGTGTTTCTCCATCTCTCTGACCTCTTCGAGGTAATCGATTAGTTCTGGTTTTCTAGCTTCGCTATCTTTTTCGATGTGGTCCCTTGCTATTTTCGAGTCTGTCTTCACAATGAACCTTTGTTTTCCTAGTGATTTCATTTTCCGTAGTCCAAGCAAGAGTGCTTCGTATTCTGCTACATTATTTGTGACTTGAATCTCTTGATTGCTGAATTCCAATCGTGCAGCGAATCTTGTTTTGATTCCGCCTGGTGAAACCAGTATTGCAGAGATCGCTGCTCCTTTATTGCAATAAGCTCCATCACAATAGACTATCCATTGTTTTTTGTCTTCGTCTAAATTTTCATGCTTTGGAGAGGTCCAGTCTGCTACGAAGTCAGCTAATACCTGGGATTTGATTGCATTTCGTCTTACGAATTCAATATTGAATCCAGATAGTTCTGCGGACCATTTGCTGATCCTATTCGAAGCTTCTCTGTTTGCAAATAACTCAGCTAGAGGTTTGTTGGTGACGACTGTAACTTTGTGAGCTTCAAAATAATGCCTGAGTTTTCTTGATGCCATGAGCAATGCGTATGCAATTTTTTCGAGTTCCGAGTATGACTTCTTGGCTCCGGATAATGCTTCAGAAACGAAGTAGGCTGGCAATTGCTTCAGAATGCCTTCGATTTCGGTTTCTTGTACTATTGCCGCGCTTACTGCTGACTCTGATGCTGCGAGGTAGAGGAGAAGGTCTTTTCCTTGTGCTGGTGGTGATAGTTTGATCATGGTCGCAAGGTATTGTTTTAGTTCTCTGAATGCTTTCGATTGTTCTTCGCCCCAGTTGAATTTCTGTGCATGTCTGAGAGTTTTGAAGAAGGGAAGGCTTCGTTCAGCTGCTCTTGGAACGAATCTGTTCAGAGCTGCGATTCTGCCTGTTAATTGTTGCACTTCTTTAACCGTTTTTGGCTCCTCCATGGATGCCAAGGCTTGTACCTTGTCTGGGTTGGCCTCGATTCCTTTTGATGTTACAAGGCACCCTAAGACTTTTCCTTTGGTTACTCCGAAGACGCATTTTTCTGGGTTTAAACTCAAATTTGACATTCTTAGATTGTTGAAGGTTTCCTCAAGATCTTTGATGTGATCCGTTCTTTTGATGCTTTTTACGACGAGGTCATCCACATAAGCTAACATGTTTCTGTCAATTTGTGAGTTGAAAACTTTTTTGGTTATTCTTGAGAAAGTTGACCCTGCGTTTCTCAGCCCTTCTGGCATTCTGACGAAACAAAAGGTTCCGAAAGGTGTTATGAAGCTTGTCTTCTCCTCATCCTCTTGTTTCATCCAAACTTGGTGATACCCTGAAAAGCAATCTAGCAAGGATAGAATCTCGCTGTTGGCTGCGTCATCAACGACGCTATCAATTCTTGGTAGAGGAAATTCATCTTTTGGGCAATGCTTGTTTAATGTTGTGAAGTCAATGCACATCCTCCATTTTCCGTTTTTCTTTTTCACTGGGACAGTATTTGCCAACCATTCTGGGTATTGCACTTCCCTGATGACTTTTGCTTTCAGTAGCCTTTCAACTTCGGATTTTATTCCCTCTATCTTCTCATCCGACATTTTTCTCAATTTTTGTTTTCTTGGCTTTGTCTTCGGGTTTATGTTGAGGCTATGCTCGATTATGGTTCTACTGACACCCTTTAGGTCTGCAGCTGTCCATGCAAAGACATCCTTATTCTTTCTTAGGAAATTTATCAATTCCTCCTCTTCTTGGGGGGTAAGGTCTGCTCCGATTGTGACCTCTCTACCTTCGACTCCTGGATCGAGAGAGACTCGCTTGGTGTCTTATGCTTGAATAGCTTCTTTTACTTTCTCCACTCTGTATTGCGGTGGCTTCTTTTTGATAGATTCTGCTTGAGCTTCATTGCTTTTTTGTTTCGTTTCTGCCTGCAAGAGGTTGACGTTTTTCTCGCCTGGAGTAATCCCTTGCTCGATGTCCCTTGCGACTTGTTGATTTCCGAATACTGTGATTACTCCATTTGATGCTGGAAGTTTCATGCACAGATATGCCTGTCGTACAATAGCTTCGAATGTGTTGAGAAAACCTCTTCCGAAGATTGCATTGTAAGGGTAGTACATGTCAACTACGTCAAAAGTGATTCGTTCTGTTCTGGGATTACTCAGGTCCCTTAAAGTTACCGGTAGTTCGATTTTTCCTAAGGCCCGGATTCTTTTTCCTCCGAAACCAATTAGTGGAGTTTCTGATGGTTGTAGCAAACTTCTGCTGATGTTCATTTGGTCGAAAGCACTGGCGAAGATAATATCAGCTGAACTGCCATTGTCTATCAGTATCTTTGTTAGCTCCCAGCCTGCCACGTTTGTTTCGATTACCATGGCATCAGTATGAGGATAACACTGGAGTTTGAGATCCTGCTCTGTGAAGGTTATTGGCACGTGCGACCAATGGGTTTTTATCACTGGGCCATTGGGTAGTATTGCGTGCACTCTTCTAAAGTAGTCTTTTCTTTGTCTTTTGCTTTCGAAATCAACTGAAGATCCTCCAGCTATGGGCAGGATCATTCCGCGAGAGGGAATGGGACCCTTGGCGGGTGTTGAATTCGGTGCTGGAGCTGCTTGCATTACAGTTTCGTCTTTTCTTGCTGCGGTGGATTGGATTGAGCTGTGCGCTTGTTGATTTGACTCGGACTGGGTTTGATGCCAAGCCAAACGAGGTTGATGGTATGTTGAAAAGGATTCTGAATTCGTCGGGAGTTGTAGCTGCGGATTTGCCGTGTTATGGGTGGTGCACTGCCAAGAATTTGTTTGGACTGCGCGACCTTGATTGTTGTTTTGATTCATTTCTTGCTTTACTCTGATGGTTATGGGACATCTCCCTGTACTGTGATCTGGGTTTTCGCCATGGAATTGACAGAACCAAGATCGAGATTGGCTTTCTTGTTGGCCTCGTCCTCTTCCACGGCCTCTGCCTCGTCCGCCTCTTCCTCGTGTGGATGAGGAGTTGAAGTTTTGCTTCGCTGTATTTGATTCGTTACTATGTTGGCCGGTCTCGTTTTCTATGTGGAAAACTTGGGTTGGTCTATTGTAGTTCTGCTTTTCGTATGTGGGCTGCTTATAGTTTCCGTTTGCTTTTCTGAGCATGGCTCTTTCGTTGATTCTTCTCCTGTGATCATCGTCTGATCTGCAAAATTTTTCCATCTCGTGGAAGAGTTCATGGAGGTTTCTTGGTTTATTTTTGACGAATTCTGATGCGCATGGCCCTGGTCCCAATCCGTGAATGCATGCATCAATTGCTATGGAATCTGGGATATCATCTGTTTGGGCCTTTAATTGAATGAAACGTTTGAAATACTGAGCTAATGGCTCTCTTTCCTCCTGTTTGCATGCGAATAAATCTCCCGAGGTTAGCAGTTGCCTATTGAATCCTTGGAAGTTTTGAAGTACTTTGGCCTTGAGCTGTTCCCAGCTGAAAATTGATCCTGGACTTAACCTCGTGAACCATGTGAGAGCCGGTCCTTCACAGGCTATGATGAATGATTTTGCGAGAACTAGCTCGTTTCCTCCTGCGGAAGCTACAGCAACTTCGTAGCTCATCAGAAACTGCCTTTGATCACAAGTACCATTGTATTTGGGCAAGGTGATAGGCTTGTACGAAGTTGGCCATGGTGCATTTTGAAGGCCTGGAGATAATGGTGAATTCGAGTCGAAGCTTCTGAAACCTGTGTTGTAATTTGTTGTCTCGGTGTTGTATTCTCTCTCGGGCTCTTGAACAGTTTCTTTGCTCGCATTGAGCTCACTTTGGAGTCTCTGGAGCTCGTTCTTGGCCTCTGCGATTTTTCGTTTTTTCTCGGTTTCGTTTCTCTGGTTCTCTGCTTCTTTCAACAGGGCTTCTTTTTCTTGCTTAAGCCTCTCGATTTCTTGTAAGAGTTGTTCGAGGCTAGCTTCTTCTCGATTTTGGTTATCGTTGGTGATGCCTGGTTCTGGTGCAACTTGTCGTTCATCGTTTTCTCTTTCATTTTCGTGAGCTTTGGAGGTCCGTGGATCATCGGACCGTTGCTTTTTCTTTGGTGGCATCGTGAGTTTTGATTTCGATCCTATCCCACGGACGGCGCCAACTGTTGTAACACAGTTTTTCTTGTATTACAAACAGTAAGAAAGTCGCAGTTGACTTCTTTTTCGTTCCTTCAAAAATTGTCCTCTACAGTTACTGTTGACCTGCTATTTATAGGGGTCAACCTCGTATGTTTACAAGACCGTTACTTCCCGCCAGAAATCCTATACATATTCTAGCCTTCAGATGACCGTTGCTTCCCGCCAATCTTCATCTTAACCTCGTCGCAGATGATAGATTCGCTTTGACATCTCCATGTCTCATGATTAGCCTCGTACTATTGTCCTCTTTGCCTTGACTTCTTCGGTCCTGCTTGAAAAGGCTCTAACCCCTTCGAATTAGCTTCGCGCTCGTCAGCTTCGTCCTGACTTCTCTAACTTCACCCGCAACTTTTAACCTCTTCGAAATAACTTCTCATTTGTCTTCTTCGTTCTGACCTCTTCAGTCTCGCCTGCAAAAACAGTAAAAACGATTCCAAGGGGCGTCTCCCCAACACAAACCAAGCCCACATGGCCCATTACTCGAGTTCTATAGATAAACAAACCCCTAGGGTTTCCTTGTCCTCGGTCTCATATCCTCTCCCTCCCCTTTCTCTCCCTTGTCGCAGCACGCGCCCAGCAGCCCCCGCGCCTTCTCCTCCCCTCTCCAGGTGAAATGCAACGGCGGCTCCTCCTCCTTGATCCGGTGGCGCGAGTGCCTCCTCCTCCCCTCCCGAGATGCGGCGGTGGCGTCTTCCCAGATCCGGCGGCGGCAAGCGGAGCGTGCGCCACCTTCTAGCGGATCCAGCAGCGAGCGGTGGCGCCTCCTCTGCTGCGGGCCTTCCTCCTCCGAGTTGGCGAGAGGCGGAGCCTCCACCGCGTGCGAGCACCCCACCTGCTGGATCTGGCACCAACGTGCTGAAGCGGGCGGTACGGCAGCACGAGGGGCCTTCTCGGGCGGCACGGCCGCTAGGGCTGTGCGGATCCAGTGGCGGCAGGGCAGATCCAGCGGCGGCAGGGCAGATCCAGCGGCGGCAAGTGCCAAGATCGGTTCGCCGGGCCCGTGATGGGCTCGCTGGGCCTATCTAGGGTTTTCGGTTTTTAAATTTTTTTATTTGATTAATGGAGGCGGACAGAAATCCACCTCTAAAAATGCCCCATTAACTGAAGCGCATGCTTGAAGGCGGACGCAAAAACCACCTCCGAAAATGGTTTTTGCCCGCCTCCGGAAATGCTTTTTGTAGTAGTGACGCTCCTAACGCTGAATTATCTCATTACCATTTGGACGGCTGTTTGGAGCCTCCAGTGAAGACACATGACTTAAACTTAATAGAAGACATTTGATCCGAAAGAATCCGATAGCGTATTGCGTTCCTTGTTTTTCTTGTAGAAATAATTTTTCGCTAATGCAATTTTACTTGTTTTGGCGTATTAAGTCCAATAACAAGCATTGTTTTCTTCGATCCAACAATTTGGATGGCCCATTTTTCTATATTGCTATTTTCTTCAGCTTGCTCTAGATCATCAATTCTTTGTTCTAAAAGTATGTAGCAGGGAAGTATCCCATATTGTATTTTCCTCGGAAAAAAATTAAACCTGAACATAAATAGGCAATAAGTGTTGGATGCATGGCAGTAGCAATTTGATGGTCTCTCTATTGTGCGGGCATTAAATCAATAAATGTCAGGATATATGTTGTCGATACTGCCCCATTAGGCATACCAAGATCTCCATATTTTTTCGAATATACGCTTCTATAAAATTTGAGTTCATGTATGCATCCTTCTTACATATCTTTGAAAAAAATATGCCTTGTGGTAGCAGGACATACACAACAGGACAATTTGCATTGTCCAGATTCAACTTTTTCTGATCTAGATCCAATATCACCCTCCCCGGCAGCCTGCCAGTTAGCACACAACCAAACATCCATAATTTCTTCAATATATTTATTATATTTTTCTATTACAAACATGTCTACGAAGCAGAACAGTGTACCTGTACATAAGAGTGTTCCGAGTCAACTGCACTGTTGTTGTTATGAACATTCACCTTTAATATAGTTGTTACTTGTTACGCAGTCTACCAGTAGGACAATTTGCAGTAAAAAATTCCTGTTATTTTCTATAAAACTATGCTAAGCGAAAAAGAACCAGCAGTTTCATCATGAACCACTTGTAGTAGGTGGGAGGTTGAATCCACGCGTGTAACTAATTTTCAGATGAAACCATTAAGAAACTCTTCTTTTTCTTGTATGTATTCATGATAGATAGCTTATCAAACCAGCAGTGATATGTGAGTATCATTGCCAGTCATTTATTGTGCCTGTTTAACCAAATCCAACAAATATTGATCGATGTAGCCTAGGTCCATTATTGTGTAACAGTTTAGCTAGGCATGTGTGTTACTCACACTAGCCGTACTTCGGCGGATCCTGACAAGTGATCATAAACAAGCAGTTGTGACAAGTTGATACCATTAGAGTATCAGGGGACGTACACCTTACTGTCAGTTAAATTAAACTTCAATTTAGTTGGCAGCATAACAACAATGAGGTCAATTCAGTTGGCAGCATAACAACAATGACTAGGGTTTTCTGTTGGGCATCATCGAATTCTACCTATCATGAATTAAGCACGTAGTTGGGGTCCTGTTCTTAGGACAAGTAGAACATAAGTTAATTTTTGTCCTGATGATGTTGCTGAGTTGCTCAAGCAATTACAAGACAAATAGAAGAAATAATAGGATATAATGAGGACAAGAAAAAACTAGACGTTCATTGACATATGTTTTTTCCCCTCTAGTTACAGAATCAGAGAACAAGACAGGCAAGAAAAAAAAAAAGGCTCCAGGAACATTGAATCATTTAACAAGACAGGCAAAAATAGGCACCTGTCGCTGCTGATTTCCACTACCTGCTTCATCTTCAACACGTTTTGCTTTACCCTTCCCTTTTGTCCTCATATCCCTTGTTCTTTTGTTTCTCTTTTTAATTTTCCGTGTTTCCAAATAGATCAATAACAAATAGAGCCCATTGAGGTGAAATGGTTTGGTCACCCCAAATTAAAATATGGCTCCTCGTCTCATATCATACACGTGGTCTGGCACAGGATGAGTGAATGCCGAAGAGCCGAAGTGCTACTGTACATTAGTCCAGTAGTAATACGTGCAAAGCAAGCGACTGAAATGAAAGACTACAGTAATAGCCAACAGTAGTACTAATCCGGACGATGCATCTGCCTGCTGAACAGTACATTCAGCGATCAGGCAGGGCATCGCTGCTGTCCTACCTGGCATGCGATAATTCACTCATCACCCGCTCAAGGCTCTAGCAGCTCACAACATTGATGTTAAGTAGCGGACAAACAGTACCACAGTAGTAGCACAAACTCCTGTTGATGCACATCAGGCCTACTGGCTAGATGTATTTAACATTGCAGTACGACATATTAGTACGTGTATAAGTTCGGACGACACAGAGCCGCAGTGCATTGTGATCCATTCCTGGGGCTGACACGTGAAAAGTTGTGTGTCTTGTCGTTAGTAGAAGAGCATATATATACTTACAATTCCTCACCCTTGCAGCTCACCACAAATGCAACACAGGTTTATTTTATAATTATTAAGCTTTCAAATAAAATCTAGATTAAAATTTATCTGAACGTTTGCACAAACAGAGAGCATGTAGTATTATAGTTACTCTGCCTGTGAGGAAGCTGGGTTACTGGCTACTGTCTGGTAGTACATACATGCACTGACAAGTGATCATAAACATGCAGTTGCGACAAATTGATACCATTAGAGTATCCGGGGACACCCCTGACGCTTGACAATTTCAGCTAGCCTCTCCGCCCCAATCCCACACCTTACTGTTAGTTAAATTAAACTTCAATTTAGATCCAAGTAGCGACAACTACTAGCTAGTTTAAGACGATCAGAAGTTCAAAACAAGCATACATGCACAGATCTTGCGGTAGCTCCGGCGATGAAGCCAGAACATGCATACTTTGTCGTAGGTGGCAGGTTGAATCCATGGGTCAAACTAATTTTCAGAAAAGAAAAACACCATGGAAACTTGGATGATTATTGCAGTGGGTTTTTTTCTGGTGATTTTTGTTCATTTATTTTGCAGGCATTGTCCAGTTCAAAGGATTTTGGGGACCAGGGAGCTGCACTAGGGATGACAAGGATATTAAACTGCTGCCACAAGAGGTGAGAAATCTCCCCACTTGACTGAAGATGTGATTCCATCAACACACAAATAAATATGGTGATTGTGAAACAAGATCAAAATTCAACAACACCAAATAACCAGTAACAGTTGTTAAGCAATAATAGCATGCTGTAATCAGTGAGTTCAATTCTGTTGGCAGCATACAATGACTAGGGTTTTCTGTTGGGCGTGATCGAATTCTACCTATCATGAATTAAGAATGTAGTTGGGGTCCTGTTCTTAGGACAAGTAGAACATAAGCTAATTTTTGTCGTGATGATGTTGCTCAAGCGATCACAACACAAATAGGAGAAATAATAGGATGTAATGACGACAAGCAATAACTACACGTTCATTCACATGTATTTTCCTTTTGCACTCTGGTTACTGAATCAAAGAACAAGACAGTCAACTACCCGCTTCAACTTCAACATGTTTTGCTTTACCATCATTCCCTTTAGTCCACATATCCGTTGTTCTTTTGTTTCCCTTTTAATTTTCCGTGTTTCCGATACTTTAATCTACAAATAGATCGGCAACAAATAGTGTTCATTGAGGTGAAATGGTTTGGTCACCCCAAATTAAAATATGGCTCCTCGTCTCATATCATACACGTGGTGTGGCACAGGATGAGTGAATGCCGAAGAGCTGAAGTGCTACTGTACATTAGTCCTGTAGTAATACGTGCAAAGCAAGCGACTGAAATGAAATACTGCAGTAATAGCCAACAGTAATAGGGACGATGCATCTGCCTGCTGAACGTGCAGCGATCAGTCAGGCATCGCTGCTGTCCTACCTGGCATGCGACAATTCACTCATCACCCGCTCTAGGCTCTAGCATATCTCACAACATTGATGTTAAGTAGCGGACAAAGAGTACCACAGTAGTAGCACAAACTTCCGTTGATGCACATCAGGCCTACTGGCTAGTTGTATTTAACATTGCAGTACGACATATTAGTACGTGTATAAGTTCGCACGACACAGAGCCGCAGTGCATTGCGATCAATTCCTGGGGCTGACACGTGAAAATTTGTGTGTCTTATCGTTAGTAGAAGAGCATATATATATACTTACAATTCCACACCCTTGCTGCTCACCACAAATGCAACACAGGTTTATTTTATAATTATTAAGATTTCAAATAAAATCTAGATTAAAATTTATCTGAACGTTTGCACAAACAGAGAGCATGTAGTCTTATAGTTACTCTTTGCCTGTGAGGAAGCTGGGCTACTGGCTACTGTCTAGGTAGAACATACATGCACTGACAAGTGATCATAAACATGACAGCCCTGAACCTTGACAATTTCAGCTAGCCTGTCCGCCCCAATCCCACACCTTACTGTCAGGTAAATTAAACTTCAATTTAGATCCAAGTAGCGACAACTACTAGCTAGTTTCAGACGATCAGAAGTGCAAAACATGCATACGTTCACAGATCTTGCGGTAGCTCCGGCGATGAAGCCAGAACATGCATACATTGTAGTAGGTGGCAGATTGAATCCATGGGTCTAACTAATTTTCAGAAAAAGACCATCAAGGAAACTTGGATGATTATTGCAGTGGGCTTTTTCTGGTTATTTGTGTTCATTTATTTTCCAGGCATTATCCAGTTCAAAGGATTTTGGGGACCAGGGGGCTACACTAGGGATGACAAGGATATTGAACTGCTGCCACAAGAGGTGAGAAATCTCCCCACTTGACTGAAGATGTGATTCCATCAACACACAAATAAATATGGTGATTGTGAAACAAGATCAAAATTCAACAACACCAAATAACCAGTAACAATTCTTAAGCAATAATAGCTTGCTGTAATCAGTGAGGTCAATTCAGTTGGCAGCATGACAACAACGACTATGGTTTTCTGTTGGGCATGATCGAATTCTACCTATCATGAATTTAGCATGAGTTCTGGTCCTGTTCTTAGGACAAGTAGAACATAAGTTAATTTTTGTCCTGGTCATCTTGCTCAAGCAATCAGAACACAAATAGGGGAAATAATAGGATGCAATGAGAACAAGCAATAACTACACGTTCATTGACATGTATTTTCATTTTGCCCTCTGGTTACTGAATCAAAGAACAAGTCAGTCCACTACTTGCTTCATCTTCAACACGTACGTTTTGCTTTATCCTTCCCTTTAGTCCTCATGTCCCTTGTTCTTTTGTTTCTCTTTTTAATTTTTCGTGGTTCTGATACTTTAATCTACAAATAGATCGGCAACAAATAGAGTTCATTGAGGTGAAATGGTTTGGTCACCCCAAATTAAAATATGGCTCCTCGTCTGATATCATACACGTGGTGTGCCACAGGATGACTGGATGAGCGAATGCCGAAGAGCCGAAGTTCTACTGTACATTAGTCCTGTAGTAATACGAGCAAAGCAAGCAATTGAAATGAAAGACTACAGTAATAACAAACAGTAATAGGGACGATGTATCTGCCTGCTGAACATGCAGCGATCAGGCAGGCATCGCTGCTGTCCTACCTGCTGGTATGCGACAATTCATTCATCACCCGCTCTAGGCTCTAGCAGCTCACAACATTGATGTTAAGTAGCGGACAAACAGTACCACAGTAGTAGCACAAACTCCTGTTGGTACACATCAGGCCTACTGGCTAGTTGTATTTAACATTGCAGTACGACATATTAGTACGTGTATAAGTTCGGAGGACACAGAGCCGCAGTGCATTGCGATCAATTCCTGGGGCTGACACGTGAAAAGTTGTGTGTTGTCGTTAGTAGAAGAGCATATATACTTACAATTCCTCACCCTTGCAGCTCGCCACAAAAGCAGAACAGGTTTATTTCATAATTATTAAGATTTCAAATAAAATCTAGATTAAAATTCATCTGAACGTTTGCACAAACAGAGAGCATGTAGTTTATAACTCTTTGCCTGTGAGGAAGCTGGGCTACTAGCTACTGTCTAGGTAGTACATACTATACTAGCTGTCTATGTATAGTAGTAGTACATACTAGCTATCTAGGTAGTACATAGTAGTACATATACTAGCTGGGCTACTGCTACTGGCTGTCTAGGTATAGTAGTAGTACATACTGGCTGTCTAGGTATAGTAGTAGTACATACTAGCTGTCCAGGTCTAAACAGGGGTATCGCTGCCTACAAAGATATGATTCTTGTGTGGAAAACGAGTCGCTGGTTCGTTGCATGGTCAGGGCCGGTCCTGAGGGGGGGGGGCAAGAGGGGCAGCCCGCACGGCCCCCGGTTCTGCAGGGCCCCACACGTATGTTTACAGTATAACTATTAACTACATATAGAGTTCGTATAACTGCAGATTGAGATACTGATTGAGGTAACACTCTGGTATATACGTAGGTATTTTTTGCCTTAAATCATTGATGCTTGACAAATTGTGTATATAATTCATCTTCCATTAATTTTTAACACAAAACATTTTATCCAGAAAATATTTATTCAGCACACAGAAAAAGAGCATGAGAAAATGAGTAGATGATGAGTTTATAGAGTCATAGAGAAGATTAATTGACACATTTTTAAGTAAGGCTAACCATCTGAGTGTCATGATAAACTAAGTAAAAATATGCGAGTTACGATGAAGAATCAATTTTTATGGAGCATGCCATCGATTAAGGAGATTTTTTAGTATAGATATTGCTAAGGGCCTCGGGTTTTAAGTTCGTCCTGGACCCCTAAAATGTCAGGACCGGCACTGTGCATGGTGCGTCAATGCGGCGCGGCGATGGGTGGAGGCGAGAGCACGTGCGGCGCCGGGGGCATTGCCGTCGAAATACACTACTTGAATTAGTCTAAACGACCTGCGTTGTGCAACTTGAGCCACCCCAAAAAAGACTTGAATTAATTGTATGGAGGGAGTATGTAAACTCTAGTGTGCACCTTTATTCATTTTGTAGTATATCCTTTCTATTTGGATCCATAAATCTACAGTCGTTTATTATTAGTGTAGCTTTTCTTAAACAAATCCATATGACTGTATAGCACGTTTAGCCATGATTAGCCTATGTTTACTGTAGCACCACATAGGTTAATCCTGGTCGATTCACTCACAAATTAGTCGTGACTTGTGCAATTAGTTTTATAATGAGCTCATATAGAATATTTGATGATCTCCAAACATTAGATTAAAAATTAGCTCAAGGGAGCCAAACAACTCTTACACTACTAGAGAAAGGGGCTCTAGTACCAGTCGGGAGCCCCATTTAGTACCGGTTATGCAGCCAGTACTGCATTTCTGGTACAAAATGGACATTTATTTAGTACTGGTTCAAATAACTAGTACTAACTGCCCCATTTAGTACCAGTTAGTAACGTCGACCAGTACTAAATGGTTCCGCCACGTCACGCGTCTGAGCGGCCATTTAGTACTAGCCGGTTGGTAATACCAACCGGCACTAATGGCCGGCCACCTTTTTATTTATTTCCTATTTCTTTCTTTATATATATTATGTTAGCATGGAAAATCATAGTTATGCCACTCCAATCCTAGAAGGTGGTAAAAATTACAGCTATACATGGGCCTCTAGATGGGCCTCATATCTATACTCCAACACCCCCCGTAGTCTGAGCTACCGGGGCAGCGGAGTTGAAGACTGGAAATAAAGTACACCCCCACAGTCACAACTAGCCACTGGCTACGTTGTGACTGGAGTGAAACTCCGAGAACGTTGAGGAGGGGAGACCCTTGGTGAAGATGTCCGTGAACTGGGAGGTGGTTGGGACATGGAGAACCCAAATGTGGCCAACAACAACCTAGTCACGACAAAGTCCAGGTCGATCTCCACATGCTTCATCCACTGGTGTTGAACAGGATTGGTGGAGAGGTAGACGACACTAAAGTTGTCGTATTAGACAAGAGTGCTCTTGACAAGCAAGTTGTGAAGCTCCATCAAGAGTTGTCGAAGCCAGGATACCTTAGCCACGCCATTCGCCATAGCTCCATACTCCGTCTCAGCGCCGGAGCGGGAGACGACCGGCTGGCGCTTGGATGACTAGGAGACCAAGTTGCCGCCGAGGAAAATGGCATACCCAGAGGTGGACCGCCGAGTATCAGGACAACCTGCCCATTCAGCGCCGGCGGCCAGTGGCCGGCCATGGTGGCGGCGGTGGCGGCGACGAGTAGGGGAGGGGCGGCGGCTGGTGGGAGGAGAGAAACCTAGGCATCACCATGTTAGAATGGAAATCACAGTTATTCCACTCCAACCCTAGAAGTGTGGTAAATATTACAGCTATACATGGGCCTCTAGATGGGCCTCACATATGGGCCATATGGGCCTCATATCTATACTCCAACATATTATGTATATGACCTGTACTCCATAGCCGGCCATAGAATACCTATTCTATGGCCACACAATCCTACCGTCCGGATCAATGCAATGAGTTATTAAATTTCTATGGTGTTCAAAGAAATGACGACACTAGATTCGTACTGGATAGTCCTCCTTTATTCTAAGATTTTTTGGCAAACCTGGTTGTTTCGTGACGAAGATACTCTACCCCTTATGTTGTAAGTCGATTAGGTTTTGGAAGTCTACTATATGTTTCTTATTTGGGTCTATGACTATAAGCAAGCCTCGATCAATCTTGATAACCAGGAGTATCCAGTGGAACCTGTACATGTACAAATATATACATGATACATGTTAGATATACATATACTTATTAATTAATTAAGTTTAATGGATGGAAAAATGGTTGAAGGACTCACTTAAAGTTGTATGAGAGGTCCTGTTTGGATACTTTAGCACATTAGGCTGGTGGACGATATACGGGTCGACAAAGCCAATGTGGTGAAATGACTTTTTTCGGCAAGTTTGCATCTCCATTCTTCATGATACAAAAGAAAAGAGGAATAAGACGACGAGCAATGAATAGAGCTTGGATATACAGACACCATGCACTGGCGCGATACTTCTCGAAGGAGTCTTGATTGAATAAATACAAAAATTCCTCAAAGAAAAACATAATTTCATCCGCGCCTTGGAAATAATGGTTCTCTTTTACCCAAATGCAAAGCAAGAGTTTTCCAGCAGCTGATGCTTCCATATACCATTGATGAATGCAATGTATCATAAGACAACTCAATTCCAATGAGAACTCAAATTTGGGCCACATGATCTTGATCCAAGGGGAGTGTGTGGGACAGGTGGTAGGGGGATTTTCAAAATCACCACCCCCTTAATCATACTTTTGTAAATCCTCCCTCCCACCTTTTCCTTGGATCAAGATCATGAGCAAAACTTTGAGTACTCATAGTTCTCACAGGAATTAGGTTCTTGTCGATGTTTATTAGGCTACAGAATTAGATTATACAAGCGCATAGAATAAACCGCTATAGCATTTCACCTCGGAGTATTTCGGGGTATCGTGTTTATTTCCTCAGGGAAACAATATGGTTAAAGACTACTAATGAGATGAATGAATAGCCTTTAAAGTGATGATCACTCATTAATTTTAGGTAAGATAAAAGGTGGCTAGATAATGGTCAAATGAATGACCAGATAGAAGGCCTGGAATAGGTGACACAGACTCACTGAAAGAGCAAAGGAAAATAGTTGGGAGAACTACGGGTGAAAGGGAACCTATGATACTTCTAAAGGCTTAGAAGCCTCCCTGGCATTAGCCTAGAGTTCTACTTAGATGTCGAGAAACTTAGCTTGCTTGGATGGCTAGAACGGGAAGACCCAGAGTGGGATGAGAAGGGGGTCCTCCAGGCTCAACAACTACTGTTATGAGAGCACCCGAACGTGGTGGCCTACAAAGGACAGACATGGCTGTCACCACCTGCCACATACCACAGCGGTACCATGAGGGTGTAACCACTACTAGAGATATCACTTAACTAGACGTTCTAGTTTCGTTGTTGAAAGGGTAAAAAACGTCGTCCTGGGTATTTTTCGATGAATTAGCGACGAAATTGTGTTCATCGCCTAACGAGCGACAAGAAAAGTCCACAACAATGTAACGAGCGAAAACGTCGCCAAAGAGGTTTGTTCAGCGACGAAAAACTCTTCATCGCTAGCAGTTGCCGTGCCGCCATCCACGTCCCGTTTCTGATGTCAACGGGGCATTAGCGCAGACATGCCATTTGTGGCGTGAACGTCCGGTTAGGCTATATGTTCCTTTTCAATCAGTCCATGTGTCATTTTGTGATTGGTTTGCATTCCGTTTTTCCAGGGACACGTGTCAGCTTTCATTTAGTCCACGTGTCGCAGTAACACTGGTTAGTAAACATGTTTCCATTGGTCCACGTGTCCTCTTCTCATAAATCCATGTGTCTGTTTTCACTTGGTCCGCATATCTTTTCATGATTGGTCCACGTGGCACTGGGCACCTATACACGTGTCTGTTTTTAATTGGTCCACGTGTCATCCTCTAACTTGTTAACTCTCCTTTTTTCTCATTGGACCATGTGTCCTTTTCTAATTCAACCACGTGTCCCTAAGCACCGGCGTACATGTATGATTTCTATTGGTCCACCTCTCATTGGTTAAATCTCCTTTTCCCATTGGACCACATGACACTTAGCGCCTGGACACGTGGCACTTGGATCCACCTGCCTTTCTTAGGCCACGTGTCAGAATCATAAGCTCGCAGTAGTAATTTATATTACAACAGATTTCAAATAGTAGTAGGTTCATACATCAAGAGTTCACAACAAAATAATATCTCAACACACAGAATCATCGCTGAGAAGATGATAGTTCCACACACAGATAGAGGATCAGGGCTCAGGAGTGACACCATTGACACTGTGGTTGTTTCACAACAATCTCAGGACTTGTTCCTGTTGCGACTTCAGCATCAGGATCTCAGACTTTGTTCTCTCATTATACTTCTTCAGTACATCCATTTGTTCCTGGAGGGCAGCAGAACATTCTTTTTCAGCAGTAAGTGGAGAACGAAGCGCAGCTTCACCAGATGAACGAGACCTGGAGGAGAACTCAGCTATACCGGCATTCTTCAAGAAGGTGCCCTTAGAGCTGTCTTGCGAGAGGACCTTGTTAACAACTTGAGCACTAGTCAATGGTGGTGTCCCGGCAGCATTAGCTTCTACCCGCATAGCTTACATTGACTCCTAAAAATTCCAAAGGACAGAATTGAAAGATTACAGTAAAAAGAAGGGTTGTATCAAACAAAATCTGGGACAAGCAGGTACATTGATTACAAGTGCCTCTCTAGCCGCGTCACTAATAACATTATGCCTGTTGGTATGGCAGACCCTGAAGGCTTCCGCTACATCAAGTTCTTCATTAGCTTGTTCCTGGCCATCAGTGTCCTCAGCCTGGGTCTAGGGCTTGTTCTGCAACTGGTGTACCAAAAATGGTGGTCAGACACAACACAAATCCAATAGCATTAGAAAGATTACAAAATGGTTTCAAGTAGTGGGTACCAAATATAGCTTTTCAAACATGACAATCAAGCAGACAGATTAACTAATGCTTTCATATATTGAACAAGTGCAGGAAACAAAATTGAAAAACAACACTTTATATGTGAGACTGACTCTCATCCAGCATAATTAAGCAGATAGAATAACAGCAGCAAGGCGAGTCTAGATCCAGTCGAGCTGCAGTTGCAGCCAAAAGGATAAGGACGGACACTTCATTTCGCATGGCATGTGGCGTGACACTTCAGCAGCCTAGGCTTTAAAAAGCATATGTGCCAAAGATAAAAAAGCATGACAATTACTAAAGTATCCTCGAGTCTCTACCCTTCACCTACCTCTGGCCACTCGCTAATGGTTAATGGTCAGTCAAACCTGTTTGGCTAATGGTCACTTATACCTGTTTCTTTGAAGTAGTGTAAAAATGCGAATCAGTTCCGATAAATTCTATTAAAAACGTTCCTCTTGAAGTGGCGTTTGGTAGTGATTATAGCGAATCTGGTGCAAAATTAAAAGCATACATAAGGCTTAACTATAAGATATCTGTTTTACCTCTCACAACAAGATTTTAGTTTTTCCTCCACCCAATTCAAGGCTTCTCCTCCCTCCTTCACGAATCCCTGGCTGTGAGAGCTTTCTTCCCCATCTCCTTCGACATTCCGGTGGAACTTGACTGGAGGTGGAATATGGTCATGCGTTTTGGCTAAGAGCCATATGAACTCGCCTACAGCGCGACTTTATTTTTTAATCCGTGACTAAAACTGATAATGCGTTTTTCAACCTCGTATGAAATCCGAATTTGAAGGTTTTTTTTCTAATTCTTTCTAAAATAACACCCTTCATGCTAATGTTGTTTGTTTGCAAGGTATATAGTTACTATTTAATATGTTTCTTAAAAAAACGTCTAGTGTCTCGTGCCTAAGTAATATGTATGGAAACATGTTAAAAAGATATTGCATTGCAATTATTAATATAAGATCATATTATCTACAACAAGGGTAACCACTAGGTGGGTGTGCAATTTTGAGCATATATGGGTTCAAAACTATGACGATGTATGGCACTTGAAAGTTTGAGTTATGGTGTAGTATAGGGAACTATGTGGAAGATGTGTTCATTGTGTACACTAATAATGTAGACAATACTACAAAACACCTAATTAATAAAAAAACAACACTCTTTGTTTGCAAGATAGCTATGTATACTATAATGATGTATGCGAGTTGAAAGTTTGACTTATTGTGTAGGGAATTATATATGTGTGGAAGATGTGTTTATTGTGTACACTAATAATAATGTAGACAATACTACAAAGCACCTAATAATTAATTAATAAAAAACAACTCACTCTTTGTTTGCAAGATAGCTAGGTACTATTTCATGGATTTCTTACACGTATCACACAGTTTCTTATTACCCATACACACATTGAAAATCGATAATGCATGTTACTAATTAAAACTATATGATGATGTATGCAAACTTGAAAGTTTGACTTTAGCTAGGTATGGGCATGTATATATATAGTACCACTTACAAATATGACTTCATATAATACTATAGATCAGACAACCAAGCTAACCACGAGGTTGAGTGCAAATTTGTGGTGTGTATAACAAAGCTACTTGTTATGTGAACCTGCTTGAAAGTTGACTTAATTAGGTCACATTAAAGTATAGTACGAGGGAGATATGTTATTGGAGGAAACAAATTTTTTTATTCTTATTGAAGGAGGCACACATACATAGTTAATGTTGAAAGTTTTCATAATAAGTAGGTGTAAATTCATTTAAACTGTGAAAAAGTGAATCTATTTAAATTGGGCCGAGGAACCTATGGTGGCCCATTTTCTACCAAAGCCCGATTCCTCTTAGCCGTTGATCTAGAAATCAACAATTCGGATGTAGACGAACGACGGTCGGCCAGGCTAGAAGGGAGGACGACCGGGGTTGGCCTGAGAGTCCATATCATATAGGACTTTGCTCTATTTTACCATGGAGATACTCACATGTGGGTTGCACAAAATCTGGACCCACATTTAAAGTGACTCATAGATTTAGATGCACCAGTTCCTAGCTGGGAGAACCCGTCACGGTTCCCGATAGGAACGGGGGATGGAAGGCTAGGGAACTTTATATTTATTCGCCACGGCCCCCATGTCCCATCGTTCAAGCTCACACCAGTTCACCACCACACCACTCACCTCTCCTGCTAGCAAGAAAACCCTCCTGTGGTGGTTCACCTAAGGAGGCTTCATCATCCGTCCCCGCGTCCTCCATGCCGGCGTCGGGCTCGGAAGACTCATCTGGGTCAGAGATGTTGCCGGACTCGGAGTAGGACAAGCATATGGGGTATAGGAAGCATGTCCCAATGGGCACTGATCTGCGCATCTTCTATCTCATCGACATGGAGGGAGTCGTGTACCCCATCTGCCTCTGGAAGTCTTACCAGTGGGAGACCGGGGAGGTCATGAAGGAGCATGCCATGGGGGTGGCAGCGTCCAACCTATGGAGGAAGTTCTAAAGGAAGTCGGGGAGCCGCCACCACGTCGTGGCTCGGAACGAGGGGTGGATGGGGCACCGCTCCGCGCCCAAGCCCAACTGACCGTGTCATCGTCGATAGTCATGGTTCACAGTGGTGACAGCAATGGGATGGCAGTGTGCCAATATGTGTGTCGTGTGAATGACTAGATGCAGTGTGAGATGGGACTGTAGTGAGTTGTTGCATTTTGTATGTCTATGGAGCTCCTATTTTATCTGTATTTTGTTAGTACGTACTTTATGTCTGTTTAATTGTGGAACACCACTTGCAGTGTGTTTCAATCCGTTAGGGTAAGATTCACCAAATTTAATTTTTTATTAATTTGAGGACACCCAACGAAAAGTTCGAACCCATCATATATAATACATATATATATATTACTGCGATGAGGTGATAATATTTCCTTTTACAAACACATCTCTAATAGAACTTGAAGAAACATTGACACTCGTGGTGAATCCAGCACTCCTCGCTGCAAATTTTTCCCCACGAAACCTTTTGGCAGTCATGTCGCCACAGTTGCCGCTGGCACACTGAAGTGTGCCACGCACGACAGGCTTTGCGAAAGGTACGTCGTCAATGACAAAACCTCTGTCGTCAATGTACAGTGGCGGAAGAACTCCGCCCGCCAGCGGAAGCGTCTTCGTACAACACCGCATACACCCAAGGTTCCTCCACGGCGTCGGTGTTCCTTCTCCGTCGCTGGCAGCCATTGCCGCCGCCCTTGCATCATCCTCGTCGCCCTCGACCTAGCGTATAAGCCCAATCACCTTGTCGTCATCGCCGGCACCGTTGCTTCTCCTATAGAGGCAGAGGGCGATCATGTAGGCCGCCGGTTTATGCCCCGCATCAGCGGCGGTCTTGAGCATGTCGATACACGGATTGAGCGAGTCACGGTTAGCCCCAAGGATGTCGCGCAACCCAGCGCGGCACAAGCCAAGCGCATGGCCTTGCATGTCGCCCTCAAGCTGTGGATGTCTTCCATGGGCCGCATTGAGGTAGCAGTGACGCGGATGGTGATATCGACAGCCAGATGGTCCGAGAGTTGCTGCAATGGTGGGCGGCGGTTCTTCTTCTTGTGGGCTGTGATGATGACATTGCCGCAGTTTGGATTAGTGCTAGATGGGAAGAGGTCAAGAGGGTGTGGCCACTGGAGAAGGCCTAAAGATCTTTCAAAAAGTTCGGCTCGGTTACTGTGCGGGCGATACTCTCTGGCAGAGGACTTTGTTTGCGATATTTCTTTTTTCATCAAATGTTTGCATTGTCACTGATGCACAGATGTAAACATACATTTAGATTTAAACCAGCAGCAGATCACTGATGCATTCACAGGATCATCAGCACCCAGATTCAATTACTACACACATTACCATCAGCATCCAGATAAATTTTAAGCGTCATTGCACAGATTCATCATAGAAGGTACACACATATAATAACACCAATATGAAACATACCTCTGCGTGGAGACTGCAGGGGACATAGTGTGTTTCCCAAATAGAAAGCGGAGCGAAGCCCCCATTTTCTTTTTTTGTTGTTGTGGTATTATAGTTAAGAAGACCTGAATGATATTATATATATATATATATATATATATATATATATATATATATATAGCGCTCGACTATTGGAAGCCTATAGGCTCCGAATAGTTATCGAGAGCCTAGAGACAGAGCTGCCACTGGGACCGAGTCCAGACACTAGCGTGCCACAGACACACCACATCTCACCTGACGCATACATGCAGCCTGCACCATCCCACCTCCCACCTTTTCTCCAACTTTTTCTTTTGGTTTTTTTGCTATGATTCTTTACTCGAAGATCCAATTGATAAACTATCTGCACCATTATATTCGTGACATTTTTATGCACGGTTTGAGATCCATTGTGAATATTTTAAAAAAAAATTGAATTCAAATTCATACGATCATACAAACATACAGAGATGATCATAGAAACGGAAGTATAGAAACATATGGACATGAGCATATATAATGTATGACCACATCAGGAAGTATGTATGATCGAGCACACATGTATGTATGACCATGCACAAGCTTGTGTATGATTGTATGCTCCATAGAATCCTGTTTCGAGCGTCATAGAAACATGTCCTTCTAGTCATAGAACTCCAGCCCACTGTCATAGAAATATATTCTTCTGGTCATAGAACTCCAAACCATTGTCATAGAAACTTTTTCTTCTGGTCATAGAACACCAGCCCACTGTAGGGGGAAGGTTAAGTCTAGTATAGAGAGTCTTAGCTCGAATTTATGATTAGTCGTGACATATATATGATTAGACTGGTACTTTCTATGACGTGCATTTTACTCAGCTTGAATATATGATTAGTCGTGACATATATATGATCAGAGCGGTACTTTATATCACATACATTTTAAGTAGGAATAAAGTGTTTTTGGCTTCTATTATGCATAGTATAGAGCCATAAACCATGAAATCCCAAAACCATGCCTGGTAGGGGGGTGTTTGGTCTAGTATATAGAGTCTCAGCTTCAATATATGATTTGTCATATATACGATCGGAGCGGAACTTTCTATGATAGGCATTTTTAGTAGACAAAAAAAGAGTTGAAGGTTTCTATTATGGTCATATGTTTGTGCGCTCGAAGCTGTTTCTATAGTCCTAACAGTATGTTTCTATAACCACATAAATTTTGAATTCAAAATATTATGCACCAACACTTTATATGCCCAAGTATATATATTTCTATGCTCATGCTCGTATGTTTCTATGCTCGTGTTACTACGTTTGTATGATCATGTCCATACGTTTATGTGCTCGACACAGTTTATATGATCATGTCAGTATGTTTGTATGACCACACAAATTTTGAATTAAAAAAATCAAAAAAATATTCATAATGATCTCAAACTATGTATAAAAATGTCACGAATCTTATGGTGAAAACTGTTTGTGAGTTGGGTCTTCGAGTGAAAAATTATAGACACTAAACTAAGTGGTAAAGGTGGTTTGAATGCATGCATGTGTCAGATGCATGGGAGGTTGAGAGGTGGCAGGACAGGTGGTTCTTACATGCATGCGTCCATGCATGAGTGAGGTGGGGCGTGAGGTGCATGGGAGGTAGATGTGGCAGGAGATGTGTCTAGGCTTCCGATAGTTATCGGAAGCCTATAGGCTCCCAATATATATATATATATATATAAACATAGATTCTCTCATAGAAGATAAATTTTAGTTCACCAAATGCGCAACACCGTCGTTGACCATCATCTTGGCGTCTGTCGGCGGAGGATCAAGGAAAGCATCACTTGCTGGCGGCACCGGCGTCGTCCTCCTCCCCCTCCAGCTCCGGGATGACAATGCTCTCACCCGCCCGTTCCTTTTCGTAGTACTCAAGAACAAGCCAATCGTGCTCCTGCGCGAAGGTGATGGCATGCTTGACAACAACATCCACGACTTTGTATTCCTCCACGATGGTGCACATCGGGCAGCGGTACCATCTCTTCCCACTGTTGCTGGTTTGGTAGGTGATCCACAAGGGATTTTCTTGTGGCAGAGGGGCACTTGAGCAGCCGGCGACAACGTCGCCGAGGCCCGGCGGGAGCACTGGAGGAGTAGACGGTGATGCCCTCCGTCCCAAAATACTACTATTACTCGGGCCGGAGGGTGTACTTGTAACGGGCATTAGTGGACCCAGAGCGGGCCTAGCTTTGGCCCAATACTAGGGCCGAATCCAACATGGTAAACAGGCCCCTAGTTTTTAGGCATATTTGGTGGACTAGACCTTTAGTTATGGGCCAAAGTCAGGTAGTGGTACTTTTGGGCCAAGGTTATGGAAGTGGCCCATTATGAATTGGAGCCTAATAATTGTAGCCCTCAATCACTGGTTAATGGTGACCGCCTGTCAGCTTCGTCCCCTCAGTTGCATCGTCGTCTTCCTAGCCCACCAGATGCATGATTTGGAGCCTGTCAGCTTCAAATTTGTTCCCTCTGGCGAACTCCGCTATGGCCCCTCTGGACTGCCGGGTCACACCTGTCCGATGGAACCCATAAACATGGAGCGCCGGGTCTCGCCAGTCCGGGACTGACGTGGTCAACCTCCTCGTCCCACGTCTCCGATGGGCCCTGCTCTCCTGTGAAACTCGTACACTCAATGGTGGACTGTCGGATCACAATTGTGTAGTGGAAGATGTACACGTGGAATGCCGAGTCCTGTCTATGCGGTGGGCCCAGACATATCGGACGACATTTGGGTCCCACCTCACCGGTGGGCCCCGTACACGTGGACCCGTCTCTGACATGTTTGACCAAACTTCCATCACCCCTAGTTGCCAGACGTGGCAGTGACATAGACATGCCGGAGCCTCTGTGGATCCATGGGTTCTTACGGCAAAATGACTCCCATCGGTTTCTTGATGGAATGCGGGCTCACAGACACGATTTGTAGGTGGCATAACGTTTGCTGACGAGATGAATATTCTTTGTTGACACTATTTTTAGTTTTGTCATTGTTCCAAAGCGGCCGATAGCAGTCCCCTACGATCCGCGACGAAACTTTTTGTTTCGTCGTTGTAGGGCTATCTTTAATGAAGAGATTTTAGAACTTCAACAGCGAAACGTCAAGAGAATTCCCTTCTCTACTAGTGAACACACACCCTAGCTAGCACTAAGTCAGACACCACATCTGCACTTAGGACTAGAAATTCCCCTGAGGCCTTGATAGAGGAAAATTTATTCACTCCAGGAGTTTACAAGCTCCTGGTCCAAGCGACAAAGACCCGCGAGCAAAGCTCCTCATAGAGCTAACTATACTCTAATACTAAGATAGAGGCAAGAATATAAACTCTTCGACTCTCTTAAGATCAAAGATCAAAAGGGATAAAAGAGAAGTGGAAATTAAAGCTTACTCAAGACTATAGAAGATAAATATATAATTATATGATGTTCGAAGGAAAAGTAAAGGATGCAAGAGCTTTATAGAAACTCTGACTCTGATGCTTTCCGGAACCCCGAGACAAGCTCGACTCAACCCTAACTCTCAACTACAACCTAAGCTACAAGGTGGAAAATGGAAATGGACTTGAACTCCTTCATGTGTTCTCCTTGGGTGTGTGTCTTGAATGGAGGGAGAAGGGTTGTATTTATAGCTTCCAATGGTGGTGCTCCAGCTTAATCTTCAAGTCATGCATGTGGAGTGCCTCTCACGTGAAGGAGGTTGCATAGAGCTACAACAGCAGGCTAGACCACCAGGCTCAAGCCGGTCGGCCATGCATAGCTGCCACTTGGTGCCGCCTTTCTCCTGTGCATTTTGCATGTCTCCTCGGTGTCGGTGGAAGTTGAGTTGCATGCATGCTACCCAAAATGGCCATGCAAGTGGGTCCTCTAAACTAATGTTGAGCCATCTGAACCATTGAATCAAACCGATGGGGAACGCACGTCCCTAGATGCCTTGAAGTGTGTTTTTGGAGATGTGGATCAATGATGTGGACGTCGGCTTCAAGGGTGGCTAGCCGGCTGAGGGTTGGCCGGGTGGCCTGACTGTGGCCGACCGGCCAGGCATATGCCGGGTGGCCTGACTGTGGCCTACCAGCCAGGCATAGACCGGCCGGCCAGGCTTGTTCTCCAGTTTCTCCTGATTTTTGCACCTATGTCCCTATATTCACAACTCACCCAAAAACTTGGCGAATTCATTAGTGTAAGAAAATTTATGTATGGAGCATGGTGTGATTTCCTTATTTTACTCCCGAGATGTTGACGGTAAACTGTATCAAATCGACCCTCAGCACACCCCCAACCTTAAACTTTTGCTCGTTCTCGAGCAATGCTAAAGACTTAGGCTCGATGGATCAACATTGCATCTATGTCTACACCTTGCAATTGCCCTATGCAGAAACCATTACTCTCATAGGTAGATTGAATAAGCCAGCACTTAGTATGGTCTCAAACCTTTGCTCACTTATGGGGCTTAATTGCAAGTTCTCCTCATCTTTGGCGATTGAGAGATTGACCAGTCATCATCAGAGTTTCTTGTAGCTGTTCACGCTCCATCTCGGAGACATTTATATTTTTCAAAGACATGGTTAAGTGTCCGTGATGGTTTCTCTCGAATCGCTCAAGGTGTATGATTATCTCACCATAAAATTCTTCCTCATCTAAGGCTGATATGCGGAGCTTGTAGGAAGAGATAAAGATTGCATACCTTGGTTACTCTTGTTACCTTGCCGAAGAATGGTTCAAAAGAGTTGATACTCATCAAATTCCGCTCTTTGGAATTTAGGGAGAGAATGGACTCACACATAAAGATCTTTGGTCTTAAATTATTGAGCTCCTTATTCACACCTCTTTTTGCTGAGATGTGGGTCTTGTCTTCTTTTCTCATAAAACTCTTTTTTAGAATATAACTCCCATCTCTTTTTCTAGTATTCCAGGAGGATTCTATACATGGAGCTATGTGTGAAGACCTTAGAGATAAATAGGTACAAAGTGGAGATTTTAGGCTGGTATGGGGGAGCTTGTTCGGCAAAAGGTGGATATCGATACCCACACTACAACACAAATCATTTTCTGAGGTGGTTTTTTCTATTTTCTGAGGCGGTTTTTGCTACCGTCTCTAAGCTAGGGTCAGTGTTAATCGAGTATTAACTGAGGCGGTTTTCCCAACCGCCTCTAAAAATCGATTAATTGAGGCGGTTGCGTTACAATAACCGCCTCGGTTAATCATTTTATCCGAAAACAAAAAAATGTGGAAAAAATAGCAAAAAAATATATTTTTTAATTGCGGAGAGGACCCCACCGAACAGCGACTAGCCACTAGTCTCAACCGTGTTTTTTATTGAAATTTGCACACTTATGGTTGAGGAGACTCGAACCTACGACCTCTCTCTCACGTGTAACATGCTTTACCACTACACTACAACCTCTCTTGTGTCTATACTCTGTTTTTTCACAGCCTAAACGTAGTCAAATGAAAAAGTTGTCAACTAGTGAGTTTCATAACTTTTCGACATCAACAACTTTTATATTGGTCATTTTTCATCTATGGTCTTTTGTGAAATTTGAATTTTAAATTTGAGAACATTCAAACGTATTGACAAGATGATTTCAAATGAAAAAATTGCCAACTATAAAGTTTCTTAACTTTTTGAGATCTGCAACTTTCATATTGGTCATTTCTCTATCCGAGGTCGTTTGAAAAAACTCAAATTTAAAATTTGAGAATGGATTAACAGATGCGGTTACATTCATTTCAGGAGGCGGTTACATTCATTTCAGGAGGTGGTTACATTTGACCTCCTCCTAAAATCGATTAACAGAGGCGGTTATTGTAACACAACCATCTCTGAAAATGGTCAATTAACAGAGGCGGTTGTGTTACAATAACCGTCTCAGTTGATCGATCGATTTTAGGAGGCAGTCAAAATTTAACTGCCTCCTAAAATGAATGTAACCACCTCTGTTAATTACTCACATTAACAAAGGCGGATATTTTTTGTAACCGTCTCAGAAAATATTTGGCCCTGTCTTGTAAAATGTTTTGTGTTCCAGTGCCAGTGTAGGTGATCGACAGACCGAACAAAATTTTTTGAGGCTAGCAACCAATGGGTACGCTAAGGAGAAAGAACGGTAGATGACAAGTACCTTCTTCAAGTGGACACATTACTCGTCCGAGCTCAGAGCAACGCAAAGTAGCATATGATGGTTTTGTAACAATGTAAGTATTCTGTGGCTCTGGATAGGTATTTTAAACAAGCAGGGAAACTTTACCATGATTAATTTCAATAAAACTTCCAAGAGCTTCCCCACTAAAGCATGCATAGCTACTCTAGATTAACTATATCAAATCTCCCAATAACCTAGATCATTGAGACAAATGCCTGTGCTCGCACTAAGCTATACTTAGGAGAGATGTCTTAATGCCGACAAATTCAAAATATCAAGAGAGTAAAGGGTTCTGAACGAGGCATTTACAAAGCATAAACAGAGCAATTATTCATCATTTCCATGGAAATGTAATCACATTGATTTCCACACATAAATCCTCTTTATTTAATGGGGATAGTTTTTACTACTATTTTTTTATTATTATCTATTTATTTATTTATCAATATATATATATGTATATATGCATATATATATATATAGCTAGCTACAAAATGGAGGAGACAGATATCATCTGTATTATTTCTTTGCATGCGTGCATGCATGATGTGGCGTACAGAGTATAGCTAGCCTAATTTATTTTTGAGTTGGATTAATTGTGGTAATTCTTTGTTCTAAATTTTTTACAGGGAATAATTTTTTACTGGGATTGTTTGATGTATAGATTCTATTAATTCAAGTTTGAGGTCTTAGATTACAGAGATTACCATAAAATGAAATCATAACGACCACACTATAGTGAATCGTTAATGAAATTAACATAAATCATACTTTGTCGGGATTGAAAAGGGTATAGTAATTTGATATATAAGTGGTATATTGTAGTAAATCATTTACATAAGAAATAACCATAGATTATCTCAACTATTGTGGTAACTAGGTCATGCCTTTGTGCTAAATTGTGGTAATACCCATCCTATTAGATCTCTATTAAAGTTGAATTATCATAACTATTTGACGCTATGTATCATCTTATCAATATAGTAAACGAAAATATTGGAGTGACTCTCAGCCACATATATTTATAATTAAGAATTCCGGTAAACATATATACTGTGTCGTAGCGTGTTTTGCACCTGCATGCGCCATGCCTGGTACTAGATATCAGGCTAGGTCATCTTATCATTATAGTAAAGGGTATATTCCCTGGTGTGCACCCGCATGCTCACATTCTTAGCGTAACCATGTTACTCATACAGTCTTACTTCTATGCTCGTGTAGAAAAAAACAAACAAACGGCACACCGCACACATGCATTGTTTAGTAGTAACCTGCACGACGCTAATCAAGGATCGGAGGCCTGATCATATGGCTCGGTTCTCTCGGCTCAGGGGTCAGTAAATGGCTCCATTACTTGAAATAAATTACCACCCATTAATCAGGGAGCAATTACTAGAGCATTTACTCATGATGGGCCAATGGAGAGATGCTGCAGGTGCACTTGGTGCAGTAAAATTGGTGCGTTGGTGTAGTAAACTAACCCGGCTACAGAATAAGTTATTCTATAGCTGGCTACGGTAAAAGTATACTTACCATATATATATATATATATATATAGGGTGAATCCTTGGACGAGGAAAACTTGACCTTATTGGCCATAGCATAAAGTCACATTAACTCAGGAGTTGTGCAAAGATGCAGCTCATGGCGAGGATGGACTAACATAGCAATCCACTTGGCCAGAAAACGAAGAGTGGGGTTTTGAATACAAACAATGCTGTTTTTGCTACTTATTGGCTTATTGGAGATCACATCCCACCATGATCTAAGGTCGTAGCAGTGGTGCATCTCTATGGTCTCAATAAAACATTTCTTTGAAAAATTGAGAGCAATACTAAACTCTTTTTCAGTCATGACAAAATCTTCATTGAAGAAACGAAAATGAACCTTTGTGTCGAACCAATCGTTTCAACACTGAATGAAATCAGAAACTCCATGTTGAGAAATTTCAAACCTACTTCCATGACATCAGAGAAATCTTCCCATCCGGCATGCTTGAAGGTGCGCTCCAAATCATGACCCAGACCCGTCTTAATGAGAAGAGATGGGTCGAAGGTCCTGGGGTAGCCATAGTTCTGGTGTTTCAAGAGCTCAAGAGCATCTCACATATTCGTTTCGGACCATGATTTGTTCAGCCGAGGTTAGGAAACGAATACCGAAGGTTGCCTAGGCATTGCAGAAGGGTCATCCTCATGGGACACCATGTCACGGTCAGGGTTTTTTTTACTGGTAAAATCGTGGTTAGCCCTCCCAAAAAAAAACGGTCCGTCTAACCGGTAAAACCGACCAGTAAACCAGTAGTTTGCTAGGTTCGGTTAGGGAGCGTTAATCGGGGTTTTTTGCTACCGGGCCAAACTGGTAAGACGGTTACTACGGGAGAGGGTGTGGAACCTTGGGAGGATGTGGAACCCAGACAGCGCCTTGAACTCCTTGGAGTGAGCTTCCTCTGGAGGGCGCCTGCGGCTCTCGTCAACATGGTGTCTGCAAAAGATTAGCTCACACAATAGCCAAAGGAATAAAAAGAGAGTGTTTGGTTAGTTGTCAGACATCCTTGTGGGGAGTTAACCTCCACAGACATACTTGTTTATGGAAAGGGAAATATTTTTTGTAGTAAATAGCTAAGCCAAAGTTTTAACTTAACTACTCAAATGTCTCCGACCCAGGGCCTGCCAAGTGCGACGGGGTCGGGTGGGATGGAAGTCCCTGACCCTCGGGTCTGTCAGGCGTGCCAAGGGTCGGGCGGGTCGGAGGTGCCCTACCCGTGGCTGTTCATGGTATTCTTGGCTCTTATCAATGTCCATTCCGTCAAGCGTCATCTTTGGGTGTCGTGTCTGTGGGCCCCCTAATGCATGACTCCCACACCAACGAATCTGAAGAATTTGACTCCATACTGAGTGACAACTGTGGTGGCACAATCATGCGTCGTACAATTTATAAAGGCACTGCCCTGCATTTATCACAAAGACAAAAGAAAGAAGTGGTAAGCCCGCTAAAATTAGCGGTGACGAAACTGCAAAGTCTATCAAACAAGTTGACATTATCTTTAGCCTATTGCTTTCCCGGTAACCGCACTACAAATATTTGTTGGTGTTTCTTAGGCTATATAATTAGATTCCGCAAGCGCATATAATAAACCGTCGTAGCATTTCACCTCGGAGTATTCCGGGGTATTGTATTTATTTCCTCAGGGAAGCAATATCGTTAAAGACTATTGAAGAGATGGATGAATAGCCTTTATAGTGAAGATCACTCACTAATTTTAGGTAAGATAAAAGGAGGGCTAGATAATGGTCAAATGAATGAACAGATAGAAGGCCTGAAATGGCCGGCGATACACGAGACTCACTAAAAGAGCAAAGGAAAGTACGGGAGAAGTACGGGTGAAAGGGAACCTATGACATTTCTAAAGGCTAGGAAGCCTCCCGACTAGAACCTATGACACACTCCCTAGCTAGCACTAAGTCAGACACCACGTCTGCACTTAGGGCTAGAAATTCCCCTGAGGCCTAGACAGAGGAAAAATCTCTTCACTCCAAGAGTTTACAAGCTCCTGGTCTAAGCGAGAAAGACCCACGAGCAAAGCTCCGGACAGAGCTAGCTATACTCTAGTACTAAGCTAGAGGCAAGAAGATAGACTCTTCCACTCTCTTAAGATCAAATATCAAAAGGGATAAAAGATAAGTGGAAAGTAAAGCTTACTCAAGACTATATAATATAAATATATATTCATATGATGTTCAAAGGAAAAGTAAAGGATACAAGAGCTTCACCAAAACTCCAAAGCTTTCTGGAACCCAGAGACAAGCTCGACTCAACCCTAACTCCCAACTACAACCTAAGCTACAAAGTGGAAAATGGAAATGGACTTGATCTCCATCATGTGTTCTCCTTGGGTGTTTGTCTTGAATGGAGGGAGAAGGGTTGTATTTATAGCTTCCAATGGCGGTGCTCCAGCTTAATCTTCAAGTCATGCATGTCGAGTGCCTCCCACGCAAAGGAGGCAGCGGTAGAGCTACAGTAGCTGGCGGACAGCCAGGCTCAGGCCAGCCAGCCATGCATGGCTACCACTTGGCACCTCCTTTCTCCTGTGCGGTCTGCAAGTCGCCTGGGTGTCGGTGAAAGGAGAGTTGCGTGCATGCTGCCCAAAATAGCCATGCAATTGGGCCCTCTAATCTGATGTTGAGCCATCTGAACCATTGGATCAAACCGACAGCGAATGCACATCCCTGGATGACTTGGAGTGTGTTTTTGGAGCCGTGGATCAGTGATGTGGATGTCGGCTACTGGGGTGGCCGCGCGGCTTGGCTGTGGCCGGCCATCCGGGCATAGGCCGGTCGGCCGAGCATGTGTCCTGTTTTTCCCAATTTTTTCACCTATGTCCCTGCATTCACAACTCACCCAAAACTTTTGGAATTCATTAGTGATAAGCAAATTTATGCATAGAAAATGGAGTGGTTTCCTTATTTTATTCCTATTGACAATAAACTATATCAAATCAATCGTCAACAGTTCTCATATGATACGTTGACATTGACGAAATGCATGCATCTTTGTTGTAAGGTAACCAATCAACTCTAGCCACACTAGAGGTTTTCCCCATTCATATATAGTTCTTCCGCATCCAGGATATGGTCTTCACCTCGTAGTTGTGCTTTTGTGAGCTTCGTCTCTAGCACAAACTCCGCCAAATACTGATCAGCTACAGATAGGACTTCCAGGGTTCGTTTGTCCAATTAGCTTGTCATTCACTTAGTTGTGGAAGAGTTTTTCCACATCTCTCCTTTTGCTTGGATTTTTGAAGCATGCGTTTGTAGTCTGATATTGGAGATTTTGGAGGTGGAGCCCTTGGTCTGTATTTCTTTGGAGGAGGAGGTTGTGGCTTGTTCTACTTTGTAGGTGGTGCATTTTTCTTCTTTTGCTTTTGGATGTAAAGTTGGATGCCTTGGAGGCGCGGCTAATGGCTGAGGCGGATTGGGTCCCTTGCAGGTGTAGGTGATGGCTCTGGAGGCGGGCTTGGGTCCCTTGCAGGCACATGCATGTGATGGCTCTTGAGGCGGGCTTGGGTCCCTTGTAGGTGTAGGTGATGGCTCTAGAGGTGGGCTTGGGTTCCTTGTAGGCGCAAGTGATGGCCCTAGAGGTGGGCTTGGGGGCCTTGCAGGCATAGGTGATGGCATTGGTGGTGAGTTTGGCCTAGAGCTCTGCCCACCAGATGAGGATATCACGGGCCTGGGAAATGTTATGTATTGCTTGGCCTAGCAAATCCAAGTGTGTATGGCTTGTCCTAGCTCAGTTTGACCTTCCCATCCTTTTTCCACTTTGTCGACTTGAACATGTCCATATCCAATGGGAATCTCCACTCCATGGATTAACCTGCCTTTGTACCTACACCTCTGCAATTGCATGAGCCACTACTTGTCTTTTTTCCCACAGCTCATAGGGTGTCCTTGCAGTAATATAGTCCACATGGTGCCTTTTCCCTTGGTCACTTCAGGGTGCCGGTTCGAGCTCTGCAGAATGACCGACTTCATGTATGTGAACCGAGCCTGGAATGTCCTCTTCTTCTTCATTAGGTCCCGTCAAAATTACAGGTTCACCATGTTTGGTCCATAGATAATAGTTGTACATGAAGCCTTCACTATAAATGTGAGCATGCAGAGTGTTTCTCTTTGAGTATTCTTTGTTGTTCTGGCATATTCTGCAAGGACAACACATAAAACCTTTTATTTTACCTATTGGCCTCCGTAGCATGTATAAAGGTCTTTAGGCCATTAATCCACACCATGGAATAATGATCACCATACATCCAATGTCGGCCCATCTGGAAGAAATTATAATTTGTCACCATTTCAAGATAAAGAAATGTAGTATAAACCATTAATTAACAAATATTGATAAGCTTCACATATAATCCTACCATTACTAACTATATTAGCATTACCTTATATTTCTAGTCATTCAAAGAAATAATATAAACATAAATTATTTCCCCCTTCTCTAATTATTATTCCCCTATCAAATTGTAGCTAAATTATTGCTTCTACTAACTATACAACACTACAATGATTATTTCCCCTATAAAAACATTATCTATTTACTTTCTATTTATATATATTGCTTTATACTCCTGCCATCCCACAAAGAATGCGATTCTGGGATGGAGCTGAGTCAAATTTTCCAAAGTTTGACTAAGATTATAGAAAATATTATTAACTTTTACAATATTAAATACATATGATATGAAAATATATGTCATGATAAACTTAATTACGATTATTTGGTGTCATAAATATTATTAATTTGTTGTATATATTTGGTCAAAGTGGAGATTTCTCAGGATGTGAGAATTCATTCTTTTATTCTTTTTGAGACGGAGGGAGTAGTAGTCTAATTATAGATTGCTCTTACTACGTTGATTCCGAAACTATTAAATTCACTAGGATTAGTAAATATTTGTAATAGAAATAATGGATAAACAAAGTTCGTAATCTCTATTTTCTTCCTCAACTAAGAATGAAAATCACAAATTTCTTCTCCTACATAGAATTAAACATAGCATGGTAACCATTAAATAAGAGAGAGTAAAGATACTAACCTTTAGAACACTTGCATAGGCCAAAATCCTCAGAATTAGTTGAAAAATGGGCAGCCAATCCCCTAGGGTGCCTGGGAGACATGAAGATGAAGCTCTTGGTCTCGTGTGGAAAAAATGGAGGTGGCCCGCTCGGGGAGGAAGAAGTTCATTTTGTATGGCTTAATACCGGTTTGAGCCACTAGCCCGTATAATCAACACTGAATAGTACCGCCTGGAGCCACCAGCCGATACTAAAGGTCACGTACCGGCTGGTGACTCTAGCTGGTTCTATTCGGTGGCGATTAGTACCATCTGGTGGCTCGAGGCGGTACTAACGGTCATGTACCGTCTGGTGGCTCGAGGCGGTACTAACGGTCATGTACCGTCTAGTGGCTCTAGCTGGTTCTATTCGGTGGCGATGAGTACCATCTAGTGGCTCGAGCCGGTACTAAATAGACAAGAGGCAGTTTGTCCGTTGGTGGTGGGACTCAGGACACCATTTAGTACCGGATGGTGGCTCTAGCCTATACTAAATGACACCCATCAGACAGTCACATATTTAGCCGGTACTAAATGACCGGCTATAGTAATGTTAGTAATGCTCAAGCCTCAAGTAGTGCATCCCTTCATTTATGCTATAGCTTTGCCCCTGCATAACCTGTGCTGCGCCATTTTCAATTCATGACCCTAGCTCTAGCAGCTCATTGACACGGCCCGATGTGGAGCCATGCATCGTGAGGAAAAGCTGGCTATCCTACCATCTCAAACCAGATAGTACATACTCTTGCGAAAAAATTTGAAGGCTGTAGTACTCAATAAATGGCAACAGTTAGAGTAATTGAAATACAGTCAAACAGTAATATTTCAAACCCTGAGGCTAGGTACTATTTTCATCCCTAAAAGAAATATTCTTGTCTAGTCATCGAGATTCCCTAATATATTTTAACTTCTCTAGCACCCATTATACTCTATACCTCGTACTCTATACTAACTAACATATATTTTATTCAACCATGCCCAACTATCATCTTCTTTTCCTCACATTTTCTTTTCTTTCTTTTCTTTCTTCTCCTTTTTAATATTTTCCCTTTTTTCTTCTTTTATTTTTGTCTCTCTATTTTCATTTTTTCCCCGACCCACTCCGTCGCCTCGGTGTCAGAGGCCGCCTTCGTGAGACTGAGATGGAGGCGACGAGAAGGCCCCCGATGTTGTACTTCACCTGCTCCGTCCGCGGGCGGCGATGAGCTGCGGTAGAGGCAGGGGACCCTGGCACGCGCCATCACCTCCTTCGAGGGCCGGTGAGCTGCTGCTGCTCCCGGCGTGGGCGATGCGGCAAGGCGCATGCTGCTCGGTCTCAGGTGGAGGTGGAGGATTCCGGCGGAGGGGCGCATCCAGGCGCTGCTCAGTGCGGCAGCAACAGCGACCTGCCCCTGCATGATCTCCAGCATCTGCTGCTCTCTCTATCTCCCTCCCTCTCACTCTTGTTGCTGCGGCGGAGCCTGGTTGTTGGGAAGGCGCGCGAGCGCATGGGCCCCACGCCACATCGGCGCTTACCATGAGATGGCAAGAGCGCTGCATTTGGCGCTTAGAAGGCGGTGCAGGACAATGCCATCCGGGATAGCGCACCCCGCTGCAACTAACCTGAACGTGCCATCTCTGCACTTCATCATAGAGACACCAAGCCCCCTCCCCCCTTCCGTTTTCTCTCTCTCACTAATACCAAGAAAGCACACAACCTTCTCTTAGGTCCACAGCTCGTGCCTGGTGTTGTGAGTTGTGAATGCATTCCTCTGTCTTC
This sequence comes from Digitaria exilis, assembly GCA_015342445.1. Classification (NCBI taxonomy): domain Eukaryota; kingdom Viridiplantae; phylum Streptophyta; class Magnoliopsida; order Poales; family Poaceae; genus Digitaria; species Digitaria exilis. The sequence continues at coordinate 64,418 of JACEFO010002182.1, forward strand.
TGCAACTGAGCCCCTTCTCTCTGGTCCACAGCTTGTGCTTGTGTTGTGAGTTGTGAATGCATTCTTCTCTCTTCTGCAACTGAGCCTGGACAAACAGTTCCACACTCGTAGCCCAAACTCCTGTTGATGCATATCAGGTCTATTGGCTAGTTGTATTTGACATTGCAGTGCCAGTGTGCCACAATGCCAATGTATCCTGCTCTCTCTCGCTCACCTGCTCAGTCTCTCTCTCTCGCACAAGTCCTTAGCTACTACCTAGCTAGGGTGGGTGCACCGCGGAGTGTGTCACTCATCACATGGAGGAGGGACGATTGGACGCCTATATATACGTCCTTCTGCGTAGGTCAGCCAACGAGCCCTCACTCATCAGCCATACAATATATAGGAAGTTCTGCAAGATGGCCTTGGTTGGTCGTGGAGTCCACGGAATACGCAATGTGAACGGTATACTTATCTTTTATTTATGTCTTTGAGTGACAAGAAAAAAATCAATCTTCTTGGAAATCTAATAACCTTTCATACTGTTTTTGATTGAAGCGTTCACGCCTCAGCAGGCCCTAGATGCAGCGGCTGCCGGTTGGTTAACAGACGAGCAGTACTACGCCATCGTGGCCAATCCTCACCGCTACCAGATTTTGCATCATGCTCCCCATGGAAACTTACATGTAAGGGCTTTGCTAAGGTACTCCCAAATGTCTATAAAAGGAAAGTTTGAGGACATATTACCTCCTACTAGGTAATATGTTTGATTTTTATTATTTATGATTTTAAACTGAGAAAATATCTTATTATTAGATCTAATTTGATTGAGTTAGATTTACATTTCTCTTTTTTCTTTTGTGTCGCAGCTGATCATCTCACGTTTCATGCATGGGACCGAACGTGACAGGGAAAAACGTTTCATGCATAGCCACCAAACGTTTCATGCATAGCCGTGCAGGTGACTGCAACAACTCCTGACAGCCTGGTGCCGCTAGATGGCTGGTAGCCCGCCGGTGAGCAGGGGAGGCACATGCGCAGGTGGCGGCGGCCTTTGGATAGCGGCCTTTAAGTTGACGATGTCTAAGATCGGCAAATCTCGCGGCAGACGAATCCATGGGAAGAAACCCAGCATATCCCACAAATCTCGCAGCGGCAGATTTCGGCGAAGAACGGGCAGGCTGCGAGCGAGCTCCGGCGTGTCTCGGTTGGTCGGACATGGGGGCGAGTGTGCGACCGTGCGGAAGGGAGGGAGAGAACGGGTCCGTGGCTGATAAGGAAAGAAGAGGAGATCGTGCGTCCGCGCCGGAGAGATCGGCGTGAGAAGGAAAGCTAGGAAGACTAGTCATGGAAGGTGTTAGATATTATAAGATTTTTTTCTTTTCTCCCTATATATTAATTATTAAAATGTTTTAAAATTTCAAAAATCGATGGCTGAGATTTGTTTGAGATATTACCTCTTAGGAGGTGAATGGAGTACCTTAGCATAGCCCTACATGTAAACCCTCAGCAGATATTGTCGGATGATGGCGATGCTCGTACGTACCGTCCGACACACTTATATTATTGTATATTGGTACATACTATTGATTTCATTTCATGAATGTGCATGCACTGATGTATAATAGAAACATATATACCGTTTTTGTTTGTACTTCAGAAAGGATTTTCTTGGCAGACTTTAACGCCAATGATAACGTCGAGTATACCATAATCGAACCTCCTACAGAAGTTGTGGTAAGCACATTATACAATATCAATCTGCATATGTGACAGCAAAAAAGCGAGCAGTCCGTTGAACAATTAAATTAGACAAATCAACTTAACCTCGAAGAGAAACAAGAGCTAGCTAATGGGTTGCCAATGCTATTGTTAATAAATACTTATTAGGGACGACTTATTATATTGTTGTATCCTTTTGCCATAGATTCGGGGCACGCCGTACATGACGCTGCGCAGGTCCTACACCTCATCCTTTGAGAAAAGGGAGTACTGCCCACGGTACATGCGCTCTGATCATCTCAATTTTATTTTATTTATACAAGCACACGAGTGAGGCCATACCTTATTTTCATCAGTACTAATATTCCGTTGAGCGTTTTGTAACAGTGCTGCTGGACAGAAGATTGTCCACTATGGTCCCAACAACAATCGATATCGCAGGGATGCGGCGGTGGCTAAGGAGGCCGGAAACCATTTGGCGGACGACATCGGTGTTGACAGCGAAGCTGCTGCACATGGCCGACATCAGCTGGCAGGTGACCTCTGGGGTCACCACAACCCATAACTGCGAGCAACGTCACTTCATCGTCTATGTCCGTGGACAGAACCAGGAGAAGAAGTGCCGTGTGTATCTTTCATCTAGTTGTTATTTTATCTAGTTGTTGTTTTTAGAGCCCCGTGCAGCTGCCGGGCTGCTTTCATGAGCTTGTTGTGTCTCGAACCTTTAAATATCATGCGGATGCCTGCTCGCCTACGAGCCTTTGGCGAATAATTTGTAAGCTCTGAAACTTTGAGAACTTTGGCCTGCTGGCTATGTTGCCTTCTCGGTCACCCCGGGGCGTGTTTATGGCTCTTGTGAACGGACTAGTATCAACTTTCAAACTCATTTCTTCAAACAGTTTAAAAATGCAAGGCACAGAATGCTCAGCAAAGCAACAAACACCCTAGCCATATGGTGGCAGCAAATCGCGCGAGCCAATCTCACTGGTAAAAAAAAACCCCCATTATTCGGCTGACTCAGAGCTTTCGTTCAAAGCTTCTAAAAATGCCAAGAATTACCGATTTACAAAATAGGTTGCTTATGTAATCACTGAAAATTTATTCACAAATGCTATTCAGATGACAATCAAACACAGATGGCTGCATATAGAACATCGATCCAAAGCAGAGAAAGAGGCACAAGCACTCACGTCCATCATCGTTGTAGAAACTAGAGAGCATGCTCAGCACGCCCATCAATGGCACACATCTCGGTGAGCATAGGGCATGTAGAGGTTCGACAGCGAGCAGCGAGCAGCTCCATGAGCTCTGCGGTTACCACCTATCTGGAATCCTTGCGCCTCCACTCACCATTTCCATCTGTGTCGCCATAGAACACCGGCCAACACATTTGCATGCCCGCACAGCACAGGCGGCATCTTCATACTGCCCCACCAATTAAGTTTGATTCGTAAGCTTTTTTGACAACGCACAATACTACTATTCACTAGTATTAGTATAGGCCAAAGATAAATTAGTAATTTTCACTCCACTCAATTTTTAATAATTATGTAAACTAGGTAGTTTCCCGCGCGTTGCCACGGGACAGTCATGGGAATCTCGATTAAGTGAGATAAAAGGATCGGAATCTGGATTTATGGGAATCAAGTACTCTAGGGAGACAATACATACTAACAGAATTTTTTATTAGGAGACGAAAACATTCATGAATAGAAAAAGGCATAACCTGATTCTTGCTGTGTTGACAGTTACAGCATGAACATGATAGCTTGAGTTAAATAATTAAACATACAAGTATTTATGCGTTGTGTATAGGTTAGGAAATATTTGGATCCTGTAAGTAGGTGCAGGTGGGTAGCCTTTTTCTTTTCGTAGCTGCAGATGAGAATCCCCCTGTAGCATCTACATATATAAGTACATTGTTAGACATGCCTGGGTCTTCAGAGGAAGAGATCATTACATAGCTTCAAAAGTAATCCAGAAAGCAAAGTGCTTGAGTATGCATGCACTAAGTAGTGTTAAGCAAAAGTTGTTGTATCTGAGGTAAATGAATAACATTGAAGTGGACATCAAGTAAATGATGAGCAGCAATATGATAATTAAATTATAGTGTATAATAGAAGAATGATTAGGCAACTAACTGCGTAGACACTGAAAGTTGTAGTGTGATACCTGGGACTAATGGGTTTGCCTTGATATGTCTTAAAAATATCAGTGTACACCACATTATGCGTTTTGCCTTCAAAATCAGGAGAATTGTTCTCAATCAGTACACGCAAACCTGCTGGTGAAATAACTCTTGAGAAAGCAACATAAAGTTGCCCATGGGAGAATACAGGGCTTGGTAAGTGCACGCCAACTTCGGTAAGTGTTTGTCCTTGGCTTTTGTTTATGGTCATGGCATATGACACACGGACTGGGAACTGCCGCCGCTTCATCTTGAAAGGCCATTTCGGATCAGTTGATACAGAGACTATTCTTGGAATGTAAGCTTTAGATCCTGTTGCTTTTCCTGTGATTATTTGTGCTTCAATAATACGATGAGTAAGTTGTGTGACTATTAGTCTGGTTCCATTGCATAAGCCCTTTGATGGATTTAGATTTCTAAGTAGCATTATAGGAACACCAATCTTCAGCTGTAAATGATGACCAGGAAGGCCACTCATTTGAATAGTGTTGCGAAATTCCTAAGGATAGAGGGATTCTAGAGTGCAAAGTTAGATGTGTGTTGACGGTGCTTAGCCGCGTCAATTGTGTACCGCAAACGCACGGGTCGATTGTAGCTCTTTCCTTAGAGTACTCGCCCAAGGTTTATCAATCCGTGGATCGACAACGAACTTACTAGGGTTTTCTATCTAGCTTAACGGATCTAATCCTATAGCGTGAAGCATGTATTGCATATGGGGTTGAGCATGTGTGTTTGTGAGGTTAATGTGAACGAATTATGCGTGATGAGTGGATGATCACAGCCAACCTCTTCGAGATAATACGACCTTCGGTAGCACGAGCCCACCGTCTCCTTCATTGCAACTCCAGCCTAAGTGATAACCTAACCTATCTCGTACTTCGATAAGTGGACATAATCCCACGTAGTTCCGTAAGCCGATGCCTTTCCCTCCCACACTTGTCACACAACACTAGGGGTAGTCAATCATCAAACAAAGAGAACTTATAAGGGGACATAGCTCCACAATACACGTTCCACTGACCCTACTCCTTCCGCATACTGTCACTACATGAGGGATCCTAGTGACCGGCTTCCCGCATACCACTAAGATGTATCCGCAAGACAAAGACTAATCACCATGATTAGATCTAAACCTACTATGATCATAAGCTAGCTAGACACATAGACTAAACACCACGATTAGATCTAAACATATGCAAGCTAGACATATGGGATAAAGTACGTATTTTAGAACATCAAAGTAACGAGACAAGAATAGATTGATTCACCATTAATGTACATATGCCTTGAATGAATTCAAAGGATGGCTCCGGAATCCCACCATGGCTTCACCATGCAGGGCCAACCATGGCGGCTAGGGTGTAGCCTAAGCCATCTCCTAGGAAAAGTCGAGGACGGCGGCCGACGGCTTCCTCCTGTGTGTGTCCCTCGATTAGGCGGCTCTCTGATCCAAATTCGACTGCGGTTTGTATAGGACATAAGCTTTAAATAGTCCGAGGAAACCCTAGCTCGAAGGGGAGGTCGAGGCGTCGCAAAAACGGCCTAGGCCGGCCAGCTAGGGGCCTACTGGGCCGGCCGGCCTGCCCTCTTTTTGGCCCATCTCGGCCTCGCTTTCGCGTGCGAGCTCCTCTCTAAATTGGTAACTTATGTCCTTCACATATGTGGCCCTTTTGACGTCGTTTGCTTCGGGATATGATTGGATCTTTGATATGTCTGCTGGATTTCCTCTGATCCGGAAGTCATCCAAGTGTATTCTTCGAGCCTTGGCCCGTGCACATCCTTGGTGGTTGGTCACGATCTTGGTCCTCATCCAAATATGCTCATTTATAGCTCATAAACCTGCATAAACCAACATCCTCCAAAAATATGTGCATATGTAAACATGGGGTTGTTTCACGTGCCAAGTGGCAGGTTAGTATATGAATTAGTCGAAAACCTCCACCTAAATGGTACCAAAAGTGTGTCGCTAAGGAGCGCCAACAATGTGGCATCATCGATGGAATCAAAACTGTAGTATGACATTTCTTCAGTAGCTATCTTACTGATAATTTTTGCATTGATGGTGGCAGCCACTTCATTTGTTGGGGCTAATATTGCTCGTTCACATAGATAGCTTGCTAATTCTGAGGCTTGTGGAGTTGTTCCATACACAAAAGAAATTAAACCTGCAAGGTTCCTTTGGTCAGGTGGTAACAGAAGGTTGTTTGGAATTTGAATCCATGATGTGTCAGGCTGATACGTAGGGGTGCTGCCAGGTGTTGTGCCGTCACCAACATATAGAAGCCATTGAGCAAAATTTTTCAATTCAATTTTTTCAAGGTCTGAAAGACCAGGACATTTAAGTCTCATATTTTCAGTCAGCTGAAGGAATTTGCAATGTCGCCATAAATAGGATCTGGTAATTGATGCCCCAAGGATCTACTGTTTTCTTGCATTCCAGATGACTGGTAAACTTTGCCTAAAATCACCACCCAGCACAACAGTTACGCCACCAAACCGTTTATTGGATGGCATGATGTCTCTAAGTGTGCGATCAAGTGCTTCGAAGCAGTGAATTGAGCCTAGCTCAATTAGCAAGGGTCCTTGTGGTGGAACCTGCCCACCCGGATTCCAGTCCTCGACTCGGCACGGGTGTCACATTTTCCTGAATTTATTCCAGGATTTAACCGGCATTGTTCTTTCAGTGGTAGGCGACGTCCCCATCGATTGCGAGGCGCCTGTGGTGACTTCGTCAGTCTCAAGATCAGCCAGCTCAGTCTCTTGGAGGTGCTCATAGGGGTAGGGTTGCGTACATGTATTCATAGAGGTGAGTGTGTGTGCGTTTGTGTGAGTGTCTTCGATTGTACTGTCATTCTCGAAAAAAGTGCTTCGAAGCAGTGTCTATGGTTGACAGGTGCTTCGTCCCATATAATTGGCGTTGTATGTTGTATTAGCTCAGCCAGTTGTGTGTTTTTCTTAATTGCACACATGGAATATTCATGTATGTCCAAAGGAATTTTAAAACGTGAGTGTGGTGTACGACCTCCTGGGAGTAACAGAGCTGCTATGCCAGAAGATGCGACTGCTAGGGCTATTTTTCCTTGGCTTCTAACACTATTGAGCAAAGTATTCCACAGAAATGTTTTGCTAGTCCCACCGTATCCATAAACAAAGAACATATGCCCATGATTATTGAAGACTGAACTATGTATAATATCATAGATATGCCTCTGGCATGAATTCAACAGACCGATCTGCTCATTTAATTCAGTGGTTGTGCTAGCTGAACTATAAGCAAGCTCTTCCGTTATAAATCTATTGGTAAGTATATGAAAAGAGCAATGGTCGGGCTGTGGTAAGTGGAAGTGTTCTAGGCTATAACCAGCATCTTTGAGTTTTTTCCATCAACCATGCAAGGGGAGGAAGTATTCAGAGATCTGCAAGGGCCATGAATCATGAACTTGGAGACAACCTCGAAGCCTGTAGGGTCAAAGGATGGATTTGGTAATTGTGCTGATATGAAGGCATCTATTTGATCAGCATCAAGAGGCTTATCTTTTTTTGAGCCACAGAATCAAGTGGACATGGGGAAGGCCTCGTTTTGGAATTCGATTGGGCCCAAAGAATTCATACTTCTCTATGTCATCCATTAGTAGTTTGAGTTTCATGCGGAAAACTCGATCAACAATATCTGGTCTATCAGAAGCTTGGTGCTCTGTAATGGATGCCAGGGCCTCTTCAATTTCTGGCCATAAAGCATTACATGTAAATGTGATAAATAGGTCTGGGCACCCGAACCTACCTACGACACAATGCAACAGTCTTGTTAGTTTTGGTTGAGGACATTTACAGTGCATAATACTACCATATACTAGTGTTTGAAAAAGACTAGTATGTAAATATCTGACGGTTGACATTAATTGTATACTATACAAAATGGTCATAGTGATATGAGTAGCATAGGAGAGTAGTAGTGGTATAGGGGTAAAATAAGAAATGAATTAAAATATCATTAGTGTGATATATAAAAATAAATAATATTTTTAGCCGAGGCGGGTGACCGGCGGCGGCTACGCGAGCTGTGGTGGATCCGTGAGGATGGCCTGGTCACAGGGGAGGGTCAGCGGATCTATCCGATCCGGGTGACCGGCGGTGGTATGCGGTGGCTACAGGACCCACGGGTGGATCTGTGCGGGATGGGCTGGGCCGGTGGCGGCAGCCATGCTTGCTGTGTCTGGATCATCGCGAGCATGATTCCTTCGACATGTCGCCTCACCATGATCTTTAGCCAGTTCCAGCTGTCAAGGAAGTCAGGGTAGACAACTCAACTGCTATTGTGATCTTCAAGAAGGGTGTGCATGCTGATGAGGCGTTCTCCGGAACTTCCGATATCAGCTCCATCAGCGCGTCCCTGATCAGCTTTCGCCTCACCGGTTTGCTACCAGCTGCAGCAACTGATCCTCGACAGAGCATGTTGTTGGATCCCCTGACAGCTGAAGCTCTTCAGTAGCTATTTTACTCAGGTAATTTCTTCTGGTGATCTACGGGAATGTAGCTTTCTTCATGTATTACTCTGTTTGATGAGTAATTGCAACCATGTTTTCAGGTGATGGAGACGAGATGTGGTGAAGAGGATGCCCGTTCATCAATACATCAAAGTTTTTTGGGTTGCTAGGTGACTGTAGTTTGTCAGAGGAAATGCTCGGGATCATAGGAAGTAGTCAATCAAGGTGGATCGTTTCTGTTGTTTGGCAGACCAATCAGTGAAGCGGTCACTTTGCATGTACCGGTATCATCTTTTTTGGCTGTTGTTAAATTATATGCTACAGCCTACAGATGATGTAAAAATATCCAAGTGATGTTGTTTTATGCTTTTAAAGGCTACATGTCTGAAACTCTGAACTTGGTGCCATGGCCTCTTAGCGGTGCTCTATTGTCTTCGGTGAGAATTCTGATTACAAGCCAGAGAGACAATCTTGGTTGTTGACTGATGTGCGTGCCATCTTCATTTTATTATCTGAAATCTGGCAGAATACATGATTATCATGCATGTATATACAGGCAGTGCCATTCTATGTCACTAAACCATGAACATCACTTTATTCAGAAGAAACTGTTTGGTTATTCTTTGACAATTAATCATTAAATAGCAACACTGCAAACCCATGAGTGTTGGGTGTAGCAGTTATTGTACATACAACTAAATAACATGATTATTCAGGAGGGAAGAAAATTTGAGTTACAATACCTAGCAGCAACCAATCCCCAACCAGAAAAATCACTCGATCAGAATTCAGATAAATCTAGTGACTATTTACATCAAGATTTTACATAATTCTTTCTAAATCGCCAATAATCAAGTATACATATGAGGAACATCTATTATTATGCATGTATATACAAGCCCATGGAGTCTCTAATGTACACTGCTCTTCTATCATGTTACACTGCTCTCTATCATCTTGTGCCTTTGTCGGGCAGATCTTGTCCCTGGCTCCCCTCCGGCGAGGTCGTCATCCGCTGTTTCTTGTTCCCCTGCTTTGCTTCCTACTCTATGTCAGTTTCAGTAGCTTAACGTGACCGATGGCATCGTGTGTTATTGTGTACAGTATTACGTTGACATGCATGTATATCAAAATCTCTGTTGAGAACAAAAAGATATAGATATATGTGTTTGAGAAGTAATCTTTCGATAGCAAGTAACTTCAGTCGGTGACCATGTGCAGTAACACTTCAATTTTGGAGCAAATTCTGTCTGAGACCAAGAGTAAAAAATGACATAATATCATTCTATGTGTAAACCCCACATTTGACAAAGCAATCAAGAGGACACAAGTTTGAGCCTTTCATGAATCATGACCTGCACAAAGAAGAGTTCTTAATTAGACAGGAGCCTTTTACCAGCCTATATAGAAATTAATGCAGAGTGGAGTGTATAAAACAGAAAGTAGCTCACCTATGAAAAATAAGTTGTAAACTTCTAGCTTTATATCCCTCATGTCAGTCGCATGCGTTTAGAGTTATAGATAGTTATGCAACCGCAGGCCCTTTGTTATTAGGATGTCCCCCGTGAAATCAAAATAGGTTAAGCTTCAGAACAAACAATGCTACTCAGACATAGGTAACTGAACGCGCATAAGAATTGAGAAACTGGAACATAGTGCTTAGAATGTCACAAAGAATAAAGTTAGATGGAAGTGGAGATTGATAAATTGCAATTTCTGTTGGATGGCAGTATGCAGTTTCACGCAAACTCAAAACAAATTCAAAAGGCACTGGAGACATCTGTTAAGGGTTCTATATGACAGTCCTATGGTTCTAGAGTGTAATTAATTAGGTGACTTGGTCGTGGACTACACCACAAAACAGAGAATGATAGATCCAACGTACGCATGATGCACTCTTGAAACCGGAATTCTATCACAACGAAGCACAACAACCACGCCGGCCCTTCAATCGCGATGCGAAAGATTTGGACATGTATGATCGATTTGGAGCTCCCAAATAAAGTGGTGTAAAAATCTTGCCTGAGAGTAAAGAAAAAAGGGAAAAAGTTAGTTTATCAGGTTATTAAACAATTCCTGTTTTAACAAAATATACATAAGTACAGCAGATAGTTCTGGTAGGATCATCATAGCGTAATAGATATTTGAGTCGTAGTATTGATGTCAATTAGTAGAATGTTTTTTTCGGGTAACTTTTGGCAGGAATTTGCTTGCAGATTTTGCTGGCGATTCTTTGATATCAGACTTCATTTCGATCTCAATGTCCTTTTTGGGAAAAAAAAATCCCTGAGATATATCTTTGAGGTTATCATGCGTGAAAGTACTACAATATAAGTTAATGGAAATAATAGAAAATAACAAGAGGGCATTGAACAACTTGGGGCGGTGTTGACTATGCAAGATGAGTTCCGAATTTTCTAGGAGGTTGAAAATATGTGTAAGAAAAAATATAATAATCCTGGGAGTAGCTCGTAATAAACAAAATCTTAATTGTAAGCCTCTTGTCAAGATGAGGAAACCAACCTTTTCCTTTTCCAAAAGCTACAACTGTCTTTTGTTTTTTGCGTGTTTCAATGGCAGTAACCCTGGCCGTACAAAGAAAGGGGAAAGCAAGGAAATAAGTTCATTAATAACCGATTTTGTTTACTAGCCTATTAGTGGAAATCAGATTGAAGATCGGTTGATACATGGCCAATGCGTTGAAACATGGCAAAAAATAATAATTATAGAGATTTTAAGAAGTGTTGAATGGTCTGGATTGCTTGCATACAAGCTTCATGCTGTTCATCAATTTCCATGGTTTGATTTCTGGTTTCAAGGGAAGGAGAGGTTCTATCAATGGAAGCTTGAATGCGTCAGGAAGCTCCGGGTAAGCCCGCCAGTGGATGGGGTCCCCCAATTCGTCAATGCGGGCACCCCTCCCACCAATCTCGTCCGCTGCCTATCCCGCACCGCGCGGGGCTACGGCCATGGACACCGCCTCATGACCCTTGTGCCCCCGGGGCACGGGGGCTCGCACCTCGAAGGCCTCCGCCAACTCTGGCATGAGCTGCTGCCCTCCTACTCCGACCAGTACGACCTGGCCCGCATGGGCCTGGCCCGCCACTTCCTCCTGTGGAGCGGGCGGCGCATCGTCAACCCGGGCCAGCTCCGCATCCGCCGCTCCATCATCTCGAGCCGCATCCGGCTCGCGTCCAACCTCGACGCTCCCCTCAAGAAGCCGGGGTGGCTCCTCCAAGAGCCCATGCTCCACCCCCTCGTCGCCCGTAACATCGGAGATATGAAGCCCCCCATGTGGCTGCTGATCCCCCTGTGCAGCCTTGGCCTCAAAAAAGGCGATGAAGTCCACGACCGACTGGTTCTCCGGGCCCAGAAGCTGCGAGGACAGGTGGGGTGACGAGCTCGCCCCAATCTTGAGAGCCTTGGTTGGGGCGAGGGAAAGGGGGCCCCGCGCGCTAGATTGGCTACATGAAAATGAAGAAGTAAGCAAAATCAACTCAAGACATCCAACCTCAACGAAACGACCAAGGAACCAAGACGCTTACTTCCGCGCAGGGGGCGGGGCAGGAGCCGCCCTCTGAACCATTACGCCCCTCATGGAGGCGTCAGCCTCCGCGAGGGTGGGCTCTTCACCTGGCCCATGCGTCAGGGGCCCCTCGATGGTACGTAGCTGCTCTTGCGCCGCATCATCGCGAGGAGCCTCGAGCGGGGCCTCGACCACCTCGGTCACCACGGCCACGTCGATGGTCGCCTAACATCCCTTCGAGGGATCCCCAGGAGCTAGCACCGCGTCGAGGGGATGTACACGGGCCAATTCGTGTACTGCGGGCGCCGCGCCACGCCACGCTTTCCATCAGCAACGGACGCCGCGCCACGCTGTACATCGGCAACGTGGTGCCGCTCCGTGGGATCTCCGGCCGCGTCACCACTCGCAACGTCGAGCACCACGTCGGCAGTTTCGGACGGCTGCACGACGGTGACATGCTGCTCCACGGGATCCTCAAGGGCACCAGCCTCCACGGTACCAGGCAACACATCGGAAGACGCGCACCGTTCCCCAGGGGCGACGGACCCTTGATCCTCACCCTCTGGCGTGACGCCGGCGCCAACAGCAACCGGAGCAGCCTCGGGGGCATCCGTCGACGGATCCGCCCGTGCCACAGAGGTGCGCCTCGGCCCGCTCGAAGACTCCCCTCGACCGCCGGACGAAGGAGCCGGAAGCTCAGGGAGAGGGGACGGGCTCCTCGCCGCATTAGCATCAGCGTCGGACCCCTCGCTGTTGGGCTCCGGCGTGTTCTCCAACGACTGAAGTGGCGAGAGGCCCTGCTTCTGCCGCTCCCGGTTCACCTTCTCGAGCTTTGTCCTCCGCTTCGGCTCCCGCCTCCTCTTCCTGTCCTCCCGGTTCTTCCTCCGCTTCGCCCTATCACCACGAGCTCGATTGGTGGGCTGGATTTCGGGGAGAGGAGGCCTCAAAATATGACCGGATCGGGAAATCCCCTGCATGACAACAAAGTCAAAAGGGAACGAGGAGAAGAAAAATCTGAAGGAAGACAAAGAACGAGACAGGAGTAAAAACACTTACGAACTACAAATACCCGGACTCGGGTCGCATCGGCACCCCGAACGGATTCTCCGACAACCGGTCGACGGTGCGTCTGGCTCGCTGGAGCGCGACGACGTCAGACAACGGCTCCGGCGCCATCATCATACCCACCGTCTTGGCACCTGGCACCATCTCGTGGAGCGCAAGCCTCCTCTCCATCAGAGGAAGCCAACGCCGTCGGTTGAATTGCGCAATGACGCCACTGGTGGTGAGGCCGTGCCTCGCGAGGCACTATAGGGCTTCGAGATAGACGTCGAGCCGCTCGTGCTTCTCGGGCGGCAACACCCCGTACACCCAGGTGTCGGGCTTCTACTTCAGGACCCTCCCCGTATAGACTGGAAGGCGCTCCGCGTCGTTACGGAGGTAGAACCACCCCTTGTCCCAATCTTGGTTGTTTGAAACCATGGTACAGGGGATGAACAGATGTCTCCGCTTCTCCTGAGCGACGTACACGAGGCCACCGGCACGAACTGGGCGCCGGACGCCCTTGGCGACGCTCTCCGTATTTAGCTCGCTGCGAAACAAGTGTTTCCACAAGTCCTAATGGGCATCGATGCCCAAAAAACCCCCACACACGGCGACGAACACCGCCGCCTGGGAAATCGTGTTGGGAGAGAAGTGGAAGCACAACACCCTAAAGAACAGCCCCGCCGGTACGCCGAAACCCCGCTCATGGAGGCGGGCGAGGCTAACGACATAGCCTTGCGGCGGGTTGGGCTCTGGGGCGTTCCCAGGCGAGATCCACACCGCAGGCTCGCCATCGACGTTCGACGGAAAGAACCCGCTGGCAACGAGGCCCTCCAGGTAATGAGTGGAGGCGGTGGACGGCTTCCATGGCATGGGCTCAACAAGCTCAACCATAGCGACAGCAAGGGCTCAAGCTCTAAGCAAGAAGGGCGAGGAGACGTGAAGAAGAAGAAAAGCGCGAACGGCTGAGGTGTGCTGTGCGGCTATCCTGCCGTAGTATTTATACCCCCTCGGGCGGAGGGGGACGAGGCGGGATTCCAGCTGGCAAACGGCCAGCGCTCCGCCATCAACGACCGGGCCCACCCTAGGAGACGTAACGGCGCGGGGCGAATTAACCCCGCTGCGTTAATCAAGGCGCCAGGGTGCGGCAGTCGTGCGGTCAAGTCACCCAGGCCACGTCCGCGTGCTCCGCCTAAAAGGGCGCACCCACTACCACCACGTCGGCCTCGTTTCCCACGTCCGCCATCATGACTCCGCGCAGAGCGGGACACGCGGAGGGAATGCTCAAGGCCCCCCCTCCTCAAGGGGGCAGCCGCCGTTCTACTGATCAGGGGCTCGAGATCTGGCCCCCCGGGGGTTCGACAGGCACCCCAGATCGACCGAGTCAGGGGCGATCGATGGTACCCACGAGTTATGCCCTCAAACCCGCGAGTTCGAGGTATCCGTCGATCGTGTTCGGGGTCGGACGAAAGTGCCTAGATTGAGGGACCCCTCGAGGGGGAGCATCGAGCCATCGACCTCTATCGAACGAGGTTGAGTCCTATCTAGCATGCTTTTGCAAAAGGCTTCAACGGACATGTCCCAGGACCATGAGTCTACCCTCATCGAATGGGGCATGGACGTCCGCTCAAACTACCCGTTACCAGCTCACACAGGCATCCATGGTTCGGTCCCAGTCATGGGAAACGTGGATCGCCTCCCTCTCCGTCCCTCGAATGGGACCATGAGGAACAAAAAGAGGACTAGGACGCCTCGGACGAAACGAGGGTCGGGGGCTCCTAGCACCATGGACGAACCCACACGACAAGAGGCGACAAAGGCTCCCCGCCCCGAGCAAAGGCCTTGAGAGAGTATCTACAACTCTCCCAAGGCCTCGGGGCTACACCCCGCGGGTGCGCTAGCACGCCCCCACGGTTCTCCGGAACCCACGAAGGGACAAAGCTTCATCACCGTTGACGAACGTGAAAAAGCTGCTCGCAAGAAGGTAAGCGAGCCCCCGCGGGATTGAATCTCATTCCCGCAGAGGCTCGGGGGCTACTGTCGGGTACCAAAACTAGGGGTAGCCTAATTTGAGGCCCAAAGCAACCTGGTAGGTGGGCCGCATTAGTGGCCAAACCAGGTTCAACTCCACGGCCCGACAAAAGCCGACCACGGCGACACTCCCAACGACCAGGGACTTCCATCTCGCTCGAGGGTACTGCCTGCCCTCGCGTGGAAACCTCCGTGACGATCGAGCCCAACCACGCTCGAGGCTGCCGCCCGTCCTCAAGAGAACATATCTGTGATGCTCAAGGCCTGCCGCGCTCGAGGCCGTCGGCTGCACTCGAAGGACGCCGCGCCGATAATGCCGCCCGAGGCCCTGCAACGCATTAACTTAAGGACATGATAGCTTGCCTCTGCGGTCAAAAAGAAGAGTTACTGCGCCACGCCACTACTCCACGCCGCGGAGGGGACACCGGTCAAATCCCTCCCACCACAGTGGCTCTGCGCTAAATGCTGTGCGGACAGGCCGTCAGACAACGCCACTATGCCAACCACTCTGCGACTCTATCCACCTCGGATACGCCACAAGTCCCGAAGAAGGACCACCGAAGAACGACTGGAAAGGCTCGACACCACTTTCGCCCCCAAGTGGCACTCCTCAAAGCCGTGGTCCGTCACAATCGAAGCATCAAGTCAACGATGATGATGTCCATACCGTCAGCCGGAGTTGGAAGGCGCGATTCCCGCTCGAATAGTGCTCGGCATGGACAACAAGCCTACGCTGAGTCACGGTAGGCCCCAAGATGACAACATCACACATGCCTGTGTACTCATTCCCTCGCCCTTGGCCTATAAAAGGGGGAGAGAAGCCCATGCAAAAGGGGGGACGAGGCAAGCGAAAGCTCACAACACGAACACTTAGCCTACATCCACGATATTGGCACTCAACTCAATCATCCAACCCAGGGACTTGGGAGCTCACCTCCCTCTCCCGCCTTGTTTGTACTCCCCTACTACGAGCAACACGAAACTCGATGCTACGCACCACTGCTGGACGTACGGCCGCTCGGCTGGAACCAGGATAAACCCTTGCATCCCGAGTTCAACCCCAAACCGCCATGAGAGCGAGTGGTTAGCAACGCAATCACTTGTTAGTGCCGGTGTGACCAAATCAGGCACCGACAATGTGAAACATATTAGGCTGTTAGGCTTCGGAAGATTCTGCATGAAGTTGTTTGCTATAGCCTTCGCTAGCCTAGTAAGCTGAGATGGCTCCAACATGTCAACATACGGCCATTGATAACCAGTGTCCTTCATAGCTCAAAGGTCAGCTCAACCTATGACCTTCGCGGGTTCGCTAGCAGGCACAAGAGCACAGAAGCTAGCAGCAAGAGCACGGGCGGCAACCTTCGCGTTAATCTCCCCCCAGATACGACCACAACTTTGTTGCACTTCCAAGCTCACCTCGAGCCAGTCATAGAATTGCTCTATGCTGCATCCTTCCAAGTCCAGATTGGGAGCCGGGATCCCGAAGGGCTCGAAGACCCGTGTGACGCACTGGTACGCCACATAAGCTCCGGTGAGGTGAGACGCTTGATAATGCTCGAAGTCCTTGTGCAGCTCTTCATAGCTCTTCTCCCGCCCTTCAAGTTTTTACTTCAGCCGATCCTTTTCCTTCTGCACGGTCTCCAGTTGAGGACAGAGCCTCTGCTCCACCTCTAGGTCAATAGTAGCCTCTTCGAGCTTCTTTACTACATTTGGGTAGTCAGACTTCGCAGTTGAAATCGCTTGTTTGAGGACATCGGTGTGCTGCTTCTCCCGCTTCAGCTCCTCACCCAGCTTAGAATTCTCAGCTTCGAGTTTCAACAACTTTTCACAGTCAGAACTCTTGATATAAGGGCGACGATTCTCTATGTCCTGATGGAACGAGCACGAGGCATATCGAGCAGCCACATAAGTCTTCATCGCCAAGTCCTTCATGTTCTACAGGATAGCTTTGGTGCCGGTCTGGCACAGACCTTCTTCCATAAATGGAAAGCAAAATATACAGTCAGCCTCTTCCAGAAACTCATGCTCGTGGCCGCCGCTCTAAAACTGCAGCACACCCTTCGCTTTCCCACCTATTATTTTTTCAGTTGGAGGGCAGCCCAGCCAAGCAACCACTTCACCAGTATCTCCTGTGGCGACGAAGTACCTCTGCTGGTCTCATCCTTCTCCCCTTCGCCCGGATCCTTCTTGGCGCTAGAGTCGTCAGAAGCTTTACGACCTGACCCGTCGGATGAATCAAGAGACGAACCATGACCGGTACCACTGCACGAAGCCTCGGCCACCAAGTCTGTCGTCTCCACCGCGAGTTCATTTCTGTGTTTGTCTTCAACTTCAACGACGACATCACTATCTTCAGGGTCACTGTATTGAATGTCAAAGGGGTCAGAGTTCTTGCGGTGGGAGACTTGTGCGTCGGTTGCCTCAACAACCGCGGGACCTTCAACAACCTTTGGGGCGGACGCTCGCAAAGGCACAACTGCAAGGGGAGGATTCGGGGCCGAAGGATCTGCGGGGTGTTCAATATCTTCGAACCAGTTTGTTTTTTGTCGCTTAGAGCCCTTGCGACATCCACCGCGATCCCCTCGACCACCTCTCCCCGTGCTGTCCCCAGGATTGCTCTCGTCAGCCTCGATCTCGTGTAAAGCAGCCTGGACCGGTGCAGTCTTCTTGAAAAAATCATACAGCTGATTACGTCGTTGAGGGCTAAGTAACCTTTGGCTTTCCCTGTTCTCCTTGGGTGTCTCTTTCCCCAAAATACGATTAGCACGAACCTCAGCTTCATCATCTTCGACCAGCGAATCCTTGAGTCCGAAGCTCTGAGTAAAATCGGGGACTAGGATGCCGCCTATTCCTTCCACTGCCGAAGCCTTCACGCCCCAGGAAGAGCGAATGGAGGACACCCCACAAATGCAATATTCTTCGACAAGATCTCGGACTGAGAAGTTCTTGGAGATCTTGCGAAGCATATCGGCAAAGGACACCCCTTGGGGACAGGGATCCATGTACGCCTCGAAGGGCTTGGCAAGGAAGTCGAGAGGGTCACTCAACTACAAGAAACGTAACCTAGGCCAACAGGGAAGTTGAATGGCCAACTGGTAGTCGGGAAAAGTATGAATACCCGACTGTTAAAAAAACTGCCAAGAGTTACAGTCGAACCATTGGTCTTCGTATCAAATGGCCGACACTACAACTTATTTCCGAGACTTTTTTTTGAAAGATATTTCCGAGAGATAGATAGTGACCACTCGGGCACAAGACTATATGGTCGACGAGGAAAAGTTTCTCCCGGCGGTCTTATTGGGGCACTTGGTAAATCTGAAAACTCGATCTCCCATCCAACAATAGGTGGTTACGTACATAAGGATGGACCTATAACCAAGTGGCTCGTTCTCCATTTTCAACACGAAATAGATCTGAGAGCTGCTGCCGCCGGGAGACGCCGGATACGCCGCCCTGCTCTGCTTATTCGTGGTCAGTGCAGCTCGGGGGCATAGCTGCGCTGCAGTGGCAGGTATTCTTCCGGCCCTGATCCGTATCATTTTTCCCTTTAACTACCAGTTTATTGCCCTGGCGTCTGGCGACATTCTCCATTGAGAGCCTAGCATGCTGCACACGGATGGGACAATATGCAGGTACAGATCGTGGTTTCAAAGGTGATATCACCTTCCCAAGGAGTACGGCCCAAATCTAAATCTTGTTTTGTATTGAAAATATCTTTCTCTGGCCAACATTCCATTAGATTTATTTGCCTACGTCCAGTTACTTTTCTCCAGAGCCAAATCGATTTGAGGCCTAATATACTTGTACTTTCCTCTAACTCCAGATTAGCCTATCTCAAAGGATCAACTGGCGTGGCAAGTGATAAAGAACGAAGGATTCGACAGGTCCTGGAAGAAGCTTAAGAAAGCATAGATTTGGATTTTTTTCTGTAATTTCGTATACCTTTTTTCAGTAGATTTTTTTCTGTAATTTCGTATACGTTTTTTCAGTAGATTTTGTATAGTAGTTCCTGAGAACACATTCTCAAGAATCTCAACACTGTGTATCGACTGATTCTTTCACATAACATTAGAATTTGTTTAACTGCTACGAAAGTTCCGCATCTATGAAATGCAAAAGAGAATGTTATTCCAGAGTGTATTATATTTGTATTCTATATATTTCTCCATCTTCTTAACAGATGCAGGATCATGATAATTGAAATGCAAGGGGAAATTGGAACAAACATAAAAACAAATATCATATAAATATGATTTGAATAAAAATTATTAGTATTATTTTATTTTGAAAATATGAAAATAAATAGCTGAGGGTAGTCAAACAGTTAAGAAATAAGATATCCATCAGTATGTAATCTTAGCCTGGTAATGAGATGGTCAATAGTTGACTGTCGGCCTTTTCCTGTTGGGAATTAAGTGGCCAACATCCCCTCGGCAAATGGGAGAATGGCCGACCAAGAGTGCCCGACTGCAGATTGCCGACAGTATACACTCGGCTATTACTTTTGCCGACCGTACAAACTAATGCCCAAGACTTTAAAAACCGTTGGCCATTCCTACAATCTTGTAATAGAACCACAAGGTCCACCAGTCGTCAGACCATCTATTCTTGTATGCGGTCACAGGCGCCAGGACATTGGCCTCATACACAAAACTGAGACACCCGAAGTGTCCTTCCTTCCGAACTTCGTCCCCATTATCCCGCCGGACCAGGATCACAGACTGAGGCTGCTTGTGAACGCGATGAGTGAAAGCAAATCCCTTCGCACTGGCAAGGACTCCCGTGGTTTTGCAGATCCACATATACAAGCTCGGCCACACGAAAGCATTTGGTGTCAGCTGGTGCAGTCAAATCTTCAAGTGCTTTAGTATGTCCACAATAATGGGATCAAGAGGAAACCGAAGGCCAGCCTCGAACATATCCCGTAACACCACAACCTCATCCTTTTTGGGTTTCGGAATCTCCCCCTTCGGCTCAGGAACCCGGCACCTCGAGGAATTGATAGCTTCGCCTAAGCGATCAATGGTCCTCTGTGTCACATTAGACACCCCGAAAACCAGCGTACACCCATGAAGTGGCGAAACAGCTGACTGACCTTCGACCGGAGCCTTGCACTTCGGGGCCATTTGTGGCTGTCCTAAAAAACAAAAACAAAAGAGAGAACAAAAGAGATGAGAAAGACCTTCACCCAAATCCAGCACACGTCATAAATGGTCGAAGGGTGCAAAACCTAGTAACCTTAAAACAAACGTCGACGCTCCCGATCACAGATCCCTTTGAAAATGACCTCCCTTTGAGGGGCCCTCAAAAACCTTGTATAGTGGTCACCACACAATTTGACCGTTAGCAATAGAAAATGACCACCATGCCCCCATGTTCCAAAAGCAACAACCACCCTCTGTCAAGAGAGGCTATCAAAACTTTACCCTTGGCGGACAGGGGGACGCGTTCTGGGGCCGAAGCCACGCATCACGAAGTTGTCGGTTCGGCACAAAGACTTGGCCCTAGCCGCCAAGGGGCCGCTGTTGGGGATGCGGCCTTCGTGCCATAGAAACTGAGCACTTTGTAGCTAAACATGTCGCAGGAAGCTTGATGCGGATGAAAACCTTCGGGAGGCTTCGCTACCCTTCGGGAAGAGCGAGGACCCTTACATGGATGACCGAGCATCTTGACCCCTTCGCGTACCTTCGGGTGAGGACGAAAGGCAAGAACAAAGGCGAAGGAAGGCGACAACAGGCGAAGGGTCAGGCCTTCGGGAATTGTCAAAGGGAGTGGTTCGGTCAACGTACCGTGCTGTGTGTAATTACACCGTTATGCCTATGAAAAGCAAGGAATATTCCTGCTATTGTAATGAAAAGACTGTAATGACATCAAGACCCTTGGGGTCTCCATTATAAATGAAGGGGCAATTGCTGAGCTAGGGACGGTTGGTCTCAGCTGAATCACTTGTTTTTCCTTCATCATTCTACAATTACCCTTCGTCGTTAACTTATTTGGAGTGTTGGTGACGGAATTTAGTCTGGGCCCATTATCCACCTAACACGCACTAGTACAAAAACGAACTAAGGAACTATAAACCCTGGAACTAAATTACTAATAGGAATGAGAATTATACATGAGGAGTGTTAAGTTTGTACTCGAGCCTTGGTTCTTGAAATTTGAACCCTACAAAAACTTTTCTAGTACAAATCTAAACATCCTCTCTTACAAGTTGTACGGCAAATTAAGTAATGCTTCTATGTCCCTAAAGGTCTCAAAGGACTAATGGCTCATATGAAGTCAACACATGAAATGATTCCAACTAAAGATATTAATGACCTTCTGAAGGCAAGGTTTTAATTTAAAATTATAAATAAGAGCTGTGCACATCACAAACGTCTATGAAAGGTTGTAGTTCTTTTCTTGTTTCGAAACACCTTTCTTTGGGAAAGTATTTTCTAATTGAAAAGCCAAACCACTTTCTCAAATGGAAGTTGTGTATATATAAAAATGTGTCTTTGCAACCTTGGTGAGATATTATATCTCAGATGCTTTATCCACCAAACATAGGAAATCAAGTTGAAAGACCGACTTAATCGTGAGATGAAGAACACGCGGCCACACACACTTTTTAAGGGAGCACACTTTGGGCTATAAATAAAATAATATTTAGAGTGCTCCAAATGTTCTTCAGTAAAATAATTGTTAATGATTTAATGTTAGGGTTAAACAATTGGGCTAATAAAGCTTGCAGTCAAATCATGGCCTACATGTGGCAATCTTGTGGTTTTAGTAATAAAATAAGATCTTGTTCACAACATGAGCTTTCATAAAATACAAAGGATGTAAATTAATTAATATTTTAGTATATGTCAAGTTGTCAATGACATAACTAAAGTTGAGCATATAAAATAAATAAGCTTTTAACCTCCATGTATGTGTCCATGTTTTAACTTTAAGTTAAAATAAGATTTTACTCCCAGAATAAAAGGGGGTAGGACTTTAAATTGAAAACTCTCTTTGGGTATCATACCTCTGATGTTTAGTGACACTATAGAAGGGTTTAATAAAGGCGGGAGAGGTGAAATAAAAGAATTAATAAAAGGAATTGGGAAGATAAGGCAATGCAATGGAAAGGAAGTTATGATTTTACCAACCTGTTGAAAAAGAGAGAAAACTTGGACTAACACTACCAAATGAGGAAGTTATTTAAGACTTGAGTTTTGGTCTTACAAAGGTGGATTAGTATGCAAATAAAACACCTCCTCTTTTCTACCTTGTTCGAATATCTTTGGAAGCAATTCAATTGTGGAAATTGAAGTTTGGATTAAAATTATGACTTGTAAAGAAAGCCCAAATTCTCTAATATAACTTTGATGGGTAAAAAGCTTATAAAAGACTAGGTCCCAAATGTTGAATTTACATCTTTTTCCCCATATTTTTGGAGTTGATTTGCTAGGGCCAAAAATTCATACCAAATTCAAATTCAAGTCTTTTTGAATTTAAAACTGCATCTAAACCAAGAATGTTTTGCAACTTTTCAAACCTCCATTGTAACACTAATGTTCTAAGGTTTCTAAAATGTATTTATTCATAATTTTTGGACCTTGGGAGCTATTTCTTTTAGAGCAAAACTTTTAAATTGAAAATTTATTTCCTCTCTCTTACAGCCCGACCCCACCTGTCAGTCCCCTTCTTCCTCCTCACGACACCTCTCTCCTGCTGTCCTGCACGGGTTGGGCAGCACCGGTGGTGGCGCCACGAGTCCCTGGCGCCCTCCTCCTCCCAAGCCCACGCGAAATCCCTTCTCTACCCTCTCGGACGCCTCCTATTTAAGCTCCCCGACGCCCAAACCCTAGCCCCTTCCCTGTTCAGAGCAGCCGCCCTCCATTGCCGCCATGGAAGCTCTGCTCGAGCTCGCCCCCGCTGTTCTGCTGCCCCACGGCCTCCTCCGCGCAGCCCCTGACCTTCCCCTCCACCTTTCCAACAAGCCCAGCCACCCAGCAGCCCCTCTCCCGGCCTGCAGCGCCGCCGCCATGGCCAGCAGAGGCAGTCGCCGCCCCTGCTCGCCGTCGCCCCCTTCCCGGCCTCCAATCCCCCGGTCCAAGGTGGGGAATGGAAAGCCCACGTCGCGGTGATGCTCCCCGTGCCCTTCCCCCTCGCCAAGACCTCGCCGGCGGCGAGATTGCGCCGTCAATGGCCGGCCAAGGGCCTCCCTTCATCTTCTTCCTTCTGCAGGGTTCCCAATGTAAGATTCCAGGGACTTAGCTGTGAAGTTTTGAAAAGTTCCAGGGGCTAAATCGAAAAGTGGAACTGCAGATCTAGGGTACCGGCTGTGAACTTGTAAATTCAATATAAAATCGTAGAAAAATCATAAAAATGCAAACCAAAATTCTTCGTACTCCTGGTGATGTATATTTCATTTCCTACACAGCATGTGTATGCTTTTGTTGCTTGGTTCAGTCTCTAAAAATCAAACTTTGAAAATGCAGTTTTGTGCATAACTCCTAAACTACAGCAGCTATGGAAGTGATCTTTGGATATGTTAATACTCATGTTACAATTGCTTTGCTGTATCAATCTCGCACTGAGATATATTTTCTAGCTCCGGATATAAATTGTTTAAGTTTATCTCAGCTGAAACATTGTTTGAATTTTAGAAATTTTTCCCTTCAACAAAAATTAGCCAACTTGGTACAGTACTGTATCCACATTAACAACTATCTTAGAAAAATGCTAAACCCCATTTTTAGCTCTGCTAACATGCTTAAATAAATTGGGGTAAGAAAAAGAA
Organism: Digitaria exilis; assembly: GCA_015342445.1. NCBI lineage: Eukaryota > Viridiplantae > Streptophyta > Magnoliopsida > Poales > Poaceae > Digitaria > Digitaria exilis. Next base: position 88,165 of record JACEFO010002182.1, read on the forward strand.
GTAGCATTTGTTTAGCTCATGTTTGCTACTAAAACTAGGTACCCACTTGCTAGATGAGCTACACATGACTTTATTTTGCTCCTATAAATAGTTCACCCTATTTTCCTGTGTATTTATTTTTATAGGATTTAATATCATCTCCTAGCGGCTGAAATTGTTGAAATTGTAGGAAATCCAAAAATTTAAATTACTTAATAGAATATGCTCAACCTTGCTGCAGCAAACATAAACATAATGACCTAAGTTTATTCATGAAGTTTCACTAGCATTTCAAATTATACAAATAGGACGACAAATTGGAGTTTGAATCTTGTTTAATAGAAGGACAATTCTTTATCACACGCACGTGGAAGTAAAATTTAGGGGAAAAACTAAAATTATCCAAAAGCATAACCTGCGTTGCTAAATGAAGAAATAAAAAGTATAATTGTATATATGTACACAATCATCATCGAAAGTAAAAACCTTTATGGCACCCTTCCAAGTGTGTTGTAAGGTGAAAGTAGAGAATTCATTTTTGTCTAGGTGATTATGGCCTCAAATGCCCCGTGTTTTTATTGGAACAGTGCAATCAATGTAAATCTTATGCATATGCATCTCGTATAGATCCCGGAACATGCGTACCCGTCCCGGATTTCGAAGAAGGACCACAAGAAGGGTGGGAGAATGCTGCGGAAGCAAGTCAAACTAACCCTACCTTAGCCCAAGCTTTGAGTTGAGCAAAAAGGCAAGCCCCGGAGCATAACCTAACTTTACTAAATTATGCACTTTGAATTTACTATGATTGTGCATTTACGTTTCTAGGAGTTGATTGAATACCGTAGCTGCAATTTCCTAGTACCTATGACTTGCAACACTAGTATGAAAGGGATCGATAGAGCATTGCTATAGGTCCGTTACAAGTCGAGTGATTTCCTGTCACTCGTGAGACATAGGAATTGCTTGTCTTTACTTATGTTGGAATCATAAGGATTGACGGGCGGGATGATAGATGTAGATCTCCCGTCCGTGTATGATAATTGATTAAGGTCGGAAGGTGTGGATGCGTTGTCAAGTTTTTGAACGTACCACATGCATGCCGATGTATGGGGATCGGTAAGCCCGGTACCAGATTGAAGCAGCTAGGGCCGATAGCCATCTCTCCTTGGAAACTTTGTTTTCCCCTGCCGTACACTTGTGGATATATGCGTGAGACTGTGAGTGAAGCAGTAAACCTTTATCCTAAGGAAATGGACCCGGTTCCGAATTGTGGATCGATGGGAAAGGTTGGGAAATGCTTGTACCTTTTATAGCAAGCAGAGTATCCGTGTGTGTTGGGTTTCCCCTGGCCAGGTAGCACAAATTCGGTTCGAACTGTCCGCTTCTCGCGGTTAATGAGACTGCTTGACCGCCATGCTACATCGAGTAACAAGTGGAATTATGAGATATTTGAACTTGCTCTATGAATTAAATTGTATTGCTCCACTTGCATGCTTAGAAATGATGCTAATCTAGAATGGTTAAATTACTAGAATATGATGCTAAAACTTGAAAGCAAGGACTCACTTTAGTTGCTTTTTGGCAAACAAACCCACCAGCCAAAAGCCTCTCATTGTCTAGATGTCGGTGATGTAGTTTTCACCCGACGGGTAAGCCTTGCTGAGTATTAGTATACTCAGCCTTGCTTGTGGCAATATTTTTACAGGTATAACTTTGGATGTCGATGCTATGACTTGGCCTGCCCAGGTTCCACCTGGCTGGCACATCGAATGGGTCCCGTCCTCTGGCGAGGATCGGGAGGAGTAGCTTCGTGGCAGGCTTCAGCACGGAGTTATTTGTATCGTCGTTAGATTACCTTCTTCCGCTGCAATGACACTCTAAATTCAGTTGTTATGAACTTTTAATTTCCGTTGCAAGACTTTGTACTCTGACCCAAATTTGAACTCAGTTTGTAATAATTATGATACCTATGTGTGTAATTTAATTTGTGGAATGTTGTAATCTCTGGAACTCACCTTCGTGTGGGCGTGCTGTTGTTTCGATCAAGAAAAGTATGTGGTTCAATCGGGTTTAATCCGACGGCGCTCCAGCTTATTCCGGATTAAGTGCCTGACTACATGATTAGTGGTCCCAAGGTACTTAACTTGGAATAATTTCGGAGTGGTCCGCCACACTCCTCCTCCTGGATCCGGTGGCGCGAGTGCCTCCTCCTCCCCTCCCGAGATGCGGCGGTGGCGTCTTCCCAGATCCGGCGGCGGCAAGCGGAGGGTGCGCCACCTTCGAGCGGATCCAGCAGCGAGCGGCGGCGCCTCCTCTGCTGTGGGCCTTCCTCCTCCGAGTTGGCGAGCGGCGGCGCCTCCTCTGCTGTGGGCCTTCCTCCTCCGAGTTGGCGAGAGGCGGAGCCTCCACCGCGTGCGAGCACCCCACCTGCTGGATCTGGCACCAACGTGCTGAAGCGGGCGGTACGGCAGCACGAGGGGCCTTCTCGGGCGGCACGGCCGCTAGGGCTGTGCGGATCCAGTGGCGGCAGGGCAGATCCAGCGGCGGCAGGGCAGATCCAGCGGCGGCAAGTGCCAAAGATCGGTTCGCCGGGCCCGTGATGGGCTCGCTGGGCCTATCTAGGGTTTTTGGTTTTTAAATTTTTTTATTTGATTAATGGAGGCGGACAGAAATCCACCTCTAAAAATGCCCCATTAACTGAAGCGCATGCTCGAAGGCGGACGCAAAAACCGCCTCCGAAAATGGTTTTTGCCCGCCTCTGGAAATGCTTTTTGTAGTAGTGACGCTCCTAACGCTGAATTATCTCATTACCATTTGGACGGCTGTTTGGAGCCTCCAGTGAAGACACATGACTTAAACTTAATAGAAGACATTTGATCTGAAAGAATTCGATAGCGTATTGCGTTCCTTGTTTTTCTTGTAGAAATAATTTTTCGCTAATGCAATTTTACTTGTTTTGGCGCATTAAGTCCAATAACAAGCATTGTTTTCTTCGATCCAACAATTTGGATGGCCCATTTTTCTATATTGCTATTTTCTTCAGCTTGCTCTAGATCATCAATAAAATTTTTTCGAATATACGCTTCTATAAAATTTGAGTTCATGTATGCATCCTTCTTACATATCTTTGAAAAAAATATGCCTTGTGGTAGCAGGACATACACAACAGGACAATTTGCATTGTCCAGATTCAACTTTTTCTGATCTAGATCCAATATCACCCTCCCCGGCAGCCTGCCAGTTAGCACACAACCAAACATCCATAATTTCTTCAATATATTTATTATATTTTTCTATTACAAACATGTCTACGAAGCAGAGCAGTGTACCTGTACATAAGAGTGTTCCGAGTCAACTGCACTGTTGTTGTTATGAACATTCACCTTTAATATAGTTGTTACTTGTTACGCAGTCTACCAGTAGGACAATTTGCAGTAAAAAATTCCTGTTATTTTCTATAAAACTATGCTAAGCGAAAAAGAACCAGCAGTTTCATCATGAACCACTTGTAGTAGGTGGGAGGTTGAATCCACGCGTGTAACTAATTTTCAGATGAAACCATTAAGAAACTCTTCTTTTTCTTGTATGTATTCATGATAGATAGCTTATCAAACCAGCAGTGATATGTGAGTATCATTGCCAGTCATTTATTGTGCCTGTTTAACCAAATCCAACAAATATTGATCGATGTAGCCTAGGTCCATTATTGTGTAACAGTTTAGCTAGGCATGTGTGTTACTCACACTAGCCGTACTTCGGCGGATCCTGACAAGTGATCATAAACAAGCAGTTGTGACAAGTTGATACCATTAGAGTATCAGGGGACGTACACCTTACTGTCAGTTAAATTAAACTTCAATTTAGTTGGCAGCATAACAACAATGAGGTCAATTCAGTTGGCAGCATAACAACAATGACTAGGGTTTTCTGTTGGGCATCATCGAATTCTACCTATCATGAATTAAGCACGTAGTTGGGGTCCTGTTCTTAGGACAAGTAGAACATAAGTTAATTTTTGTCCTGATGATGTTGCTGAGTTGCTCAAGCAATTACAAGACAAATAGAAGAAATAATAGGATGTAATGAGGACAAGGAAAAACTAGACGTTCATTGACATATGTTTTTTCCCCTCTAGTTACAGAATCAGAGAACAAGACAGGCAAGAAAAAAAAAAGGCTCCAGGAACATTGAATCATTTAACAAGACAGGCAAAAATAGGCACCTGTCGCTGCTGATTTCCACTACCTGCTTCATCTTCAACACGTTTTGCTTTACCCTTCCCTTTTGTCCTCATATCCCTTGTTCTTTTGTTTCTCTTTTTAATTTTCCGTGTTTCCAAATAGATCAATAACAAATAGAGCTCATTGAGGTGAAATGGTTTGGTCACCCCAAATTAAAATATGGCTCCTCGTCTCATATCATACACGTGGTCTGGCACAGGATGAGTGAATGCCGAAGAGCCGAAGTGCTACTGTACATTAGTCCAGTAGTAATACGTGCAAAGCAAGCGACTGAAATGAAAGACTACAGTAATAGCCAACAGTAGTACTAATCCGGACGATGCATCTGCCTGCTGAACAGTACATTCAGCGATCAGGCAGGGCATCGCTGCTGTCCTACCTGGCATGCGATAATTCACTCATCACCCGCTCAAGGCTCTAGCAGCTCACAACATTGATGTTAAGTAGCGGACAAAGAGTACCACAGTAGTAGCACAAACTCCTGTTGATGCACATCAGGACTACTGGCTAGATGTATTTAACATTGCAGTACTACATATTAGTACGTGTATAAGTTCGGACGACACAGAGCCGCAGTGCATTGTGATCCATTCCTGGGGCTGACACGTGAAAAGTTGTGTGTCTTGTCGTTAGTAGAAGAGCATATATATACTTACAATTCCTCACCCTTGCAGCTCACCACAAATGCAACACAGGTTTATTTTATAATTATTAAGCTTTCAAATAAAATCTAGATTAAAATTTATCTGAACGTTTGCACAAACAGAGAGCATGTAGTATTATAGTTACTCTGCCTGTGAGGAAGCTGGGTTACTGGCTACTGTCTGGTAGTACATACATGCACTGACAAGTGATCATAAACATGCAGTTGCGACAAATTGATACCATTAGAGTATCCGGGGACACCCCTGACCCTTGACAATTTCAGCTAGCCTCTCCGCCCCAATCCAACACCTTACTGTCAGTTAAATTAAACTTCAATTTAGATCCAAGTAGCGACAACTACTAGCTAGTTTAAGACGATCAGAAGTTCAAAACAAGCATACATGCACAGATCTTGCGGTAGCTCCGGCGATGAAGCCAGAACATGCATACTTTGTCGTAGGTGGCAGGTTGAATCCATGGGTCAAACTAATTTTCAGAAAAGAAAAACACCATGGAAACTTGGATGATTATTGCAGTGGGTTTTTTTCTGGTGATTTTTGTTCATTTATTTTGCAGGCATTGTCCAGTTCAAAGGATTTTGGGGACCAGGGAGCTGCACTAGGGATGACGAGGATATTAAACTGCTGCCACAAGAGGTGAGAAATCTCCCCACTTGACTGAAGATGTGATTCCATCAACACACAAATAAATATGGTGATTGTGAAACAAGATCAAAATTCAACAACACCAAATAACCAGTAACAGTTGTTAAGCAATAATAGCATGCTGTAATCAGTGAGTTCAATTCTGTTGGCAGCATACAATGACTAGGGTTTTCTGTTGGGCGTGATCGAATTCTACCTATCATGAATTAAGAATGTAGTTGGGGTCCTGTTCTTAGGACAAGTAGAACATAAGCTAATTTTTGTCGTCATGATGTTGCTCAAGCGATCACAACACAAATAGGAGAAATAATAGGATGTAATGACGACAAGCAATAACTACACGTTCATTCACATGTATTTTCCTTTTGCACTCTGGTTACTGAATCAAAGAACAAGACAGTCAACTACCCGCTTCAACTTCAACATGTTTTGCTTTACCATCATTCCCTTTAGTCCACATATCCGTTGTTCTTTTGTTTCCCTTTTAATTTTCCGTGTCTCCGATACTTTAATCTACAAATAGATCGGCAACAAATAGTGTTCATTGAGGTGAAATGGTTTGGTCACCCCAAATTAAAATATGGCTCCTCGTCTCATATCATACACGTGGTGTGGCACAGGATGAGTGAATGCCGAAGAGCTGAAGTGCTACTGTACATTAGTCCTGTAGTAATACGTGCAAAGCAAGCGACTGAAATGAAATACTGCAGTAATAGCCAACAGTAATAGGGACGATGCATCTGCCTGCTGAACGTGCAGCGATCAGTCAGGCATCGCTGCTGTCCTACCTGGCATGCGACAATTCACTCACCCGCTCTAGGCTCCATATCTTACAACATTGATGTTAAGTAGCGGACAAAGAGTACCACAGTAGTAGCACAAACTTCCGTTGATGCACATCAGGCCTACTGGCTAGTTGTATTTAACATTGCAGTACGACATATTAGTACGTGTATAAGTTCGCACGACACAGAGCCGCAGTGCATTGCGATCAATTCCTGGGGCTGACACGTGAAAATTTGTGTGTCTTATCGTTAGTAGAAGAGCATATATATATACTTACAATTCCACACCCTTGCTGCTCACCACAAATGCAACACAGGTTTATTTTATAATTATTAAGATTTCAAATAAAATCTAGATTAAAATTTATCTTAACGTTTGCACAAACAGAGAGCATGTAGTCTTATAGTTACTCTTTGCCTGTGAGGAAGCTGGGCTACTGGCTACTGTCTAGGTAGAACATACATGCACTGACAAGTGATCATAAACATGACACCCCTGAACCTTGACAATTTCAGCTAGCCTGTCCGCCCCAATCCCACACCTTACTGTCAGGTAAATTAAACTTCAATTTAGATCCAAGTAGCGACAACTACTAGCTAGTTTCAGACGATCAGAAGTGCAAAACATGCATACATTCACAGATCTTGCGGTAGCTCCGGCGATGAAGCCAGAACATGCATACTTTGTAGTAGGTGGCAGATTGAATCCATGGGTCTAACTAATTTTCAGAAAAAGACCATCAAGGAAACTTGGATGATTATTGCAGTGGGCTTTTTCTGGTTATTTGTGTTCATTTATTTTCCAGGCATTATCCAGTTCAAAGGATTTTGGGGACCAGGGGGCTACACTAGGGATGACAAGGATATTGAACTGCTGCCACAAGAGGTGAGAAATCTCCCCACTTGACTGAAGATGTGATTCCATCAACACACAAATAAATATGGTGATTGTGAAACAAGATCAAAATTCAACAACACAAAATAACCAGTAACAATTCTTAAGCAATAATAGCTTGCTGTAATCAGTGAGGTCAATTCAGTTGGCAGCATGACAACAACGACTAGGGTTTTCTGTTGGGCATGATCGAATTCTACCTATCATGAATTTAGCATGAGTTCTGGTCCTGTTCTTAGGACAAGTAGAACATAAGTTAATTTTTGTCCTGGTCATGTTGCTCAAGCAATGAGAACACAAATAGGGGAAATAATAGGATGCAATGAGAACAAGCAATAACTACACGTTCATTGACATGTATTTTCATTTTGCCCTCTGGTTACTGAATCAAAGAACAAGTCAGTCCACTACTTGCTTCATCTTCAACACGTACGTTTTGCTTTATCCTTCCCTTTAGTCCTCATGTCCCTTGTTCTTTTGTTTCTCTTTTTAATTTTTCGTGGTTCTGATACTTTAATCTACAAATAGATCGGCAACAAATAGAGTTCATTGAGGTGAAATGGTTTGGTCACCCCAAATTAAAATATGGCTCCTCGTCTGATATCATACACGTGGTGTGCCACAGGATGACTGGATGAGCGAATGCCGAAGAGCCGAAGTGCTACTGTACATTAGTCCTGTAGTAATACGAGCAAAGCAAGCAATTGAAATGAAAGACTACAGTAATAACAAACAGTAATAGGGACGATGTATCTGCCTGCTGAACATGCAGCGATCAGGCAGGCATCGCTGCTGTCCTACCTGCTGGTATGCGACAATTCATTCATCACCCGCTCTAGGCTCTAGCAGCTCACAACATTGATGTTAAGTAGCGGACAAACAGTACCACAGTAGTAGCACAAACTCCTGTTGGTACACATCAGGCCTACTGGCTAGTTGTATTTAACATTGCAGTACGACATATTAGTACGTGTATAAGTTCGGAGGACACAGAGCCGCAGTGCATTGCGATCAATTCCTGGGGCTGACACGTGAAAAGTTGTGTGTTGTCGTTAGTAGAAGAGCATATATACTTACAATTCCTCACCCTTGCAGCTCGCCACAAAAGCAGAACAGGTTTATTTCATAATTATTAAGATTTCAAATAAAATCTAGATTAAAATTCATCTGAACGTTTGCACAAACAGAGAGCATGTAATTTATAACTCTTTGCCTGTGAGGAAGCTGGGCTACTAGCTACTGTCTAGGTAGTACATACTATACTAGCTGTCTATGTATAGTAGTAGTACATACTAGCTATCTAGGTAGTACATAGTAGTACATATACTAGCTGGGCTACTGCTACTGGCTGTCTAGGTATAGTAGTAGTACATACTGGCTGTCTAGGTATAGTAGTAGTACATACTAGCTGTCTAGGTCTAAACAGGGGTATCGCTGCCTATAAAGATATGATTCCTGTGTGGAAAACGAGTCGCTGGTTCGTTGCATGGTCAGGGCCGGTCCTGAGGGGGGGCAAGAGGGGCAGCCCGCACGGGCCCCCGGTTCTGCAGGGCCCCACACGTATGTTTACAGTATAACTATTAACTACATATAGAGTTCGTATAACTGCAGATTGAGATACTGATTGAGGTAAAACTCTGGTATATACGTAGGTATTTTTTGCCTTAAATCATTGATGCTTGACAAATTGTGTATATAATTCATCTTCCATTAATTTTTAACACAAAACATTTTATCTAGAAAATATTTATTCAGCACACAGAAAAAGAGCATGAGAAAATGAGTAGATGATGAGTTTATAGAGTCATAGAGAAGATTAATTGACACATTTTTAAGTAAGGCTAACCATCTGAGTGTCATGATAAACTAAGTAAAAATATGCTGAGTTACGATGAAGAATCAATTTTTATGGAGCATGCCATCGATTAAGGAGATTTTTTAGTATAGATATTGCTAAGGGCCTCGGGTTTTAAGTTCGTCCTGGACCCCTAAAATGTCAGGACCGGCACTGTGCATGGTGCGTCAATGCGGTGCGGCGATGGGTGGAGGCGAGAGCACGTGCGGCGCCGGGGGCATTGCCGTCGAAATACACTACTTGAATTAGTCTAAACGACCTGCGTTGTGCAACTTGAGCCACCCCAAAAAAGACTTGAATTAATTGTATGGAGGGAGTATGTAAACTCTAGTGTGCACCTTTATTCATTTTGTAGTATATCCTTGCTATTTGGATCCATAAATCTACAGTCGTTTATTATTAGTGTAGCTTTTCTTAAACAAATCCATATGACTGTATAGCACGTTTAGCCATGATTAGCCTATGTTTACTGTAGCACCACATAGGTTAATCATGGTCGATTCACTCACAAATTAGTCGTGACTTGTGCAATTAGTTTTATAATGAGCTCATATAGAATATTTGATGATCTCCAAACATTAGATTAAAAATTAGCTCAAGGGAGCCAAACAACTCTTACACTACTAGAGAAAGGGGCTCTGGTACCAGTCGGGAGCCCCATTTAGTACCGGTTATGCAGCCAGTACTGCATTTCTGGTACAAAATGGACATTTATTTAGTACTGGTTCAAATAACTAGTACTAACTGCCCCATTTAGTACCAGTTAGTAACGTCGACCAGTACTAAATGGTTCCGCCACGTCACGCGTCTGAGCGGCCATTTAGTACTAGCCGGTTGGTAATACCAACCGGCACTAATGGCCGGCCACCTTTTTATTTATTTATTTCCTATTTCTTTCTTTATATATATTATGTTAGCATGGAAAATCATAGTTATGCCACTCCAATCCTAGAAGGTGGTAAAAATTACAGCTATACATGGGCCTCTAGATGGGCCTCATATCTATACTCCAACACCCCCCGTAGTCTGAGCTACCGGTGCAGCGGAGTTCAAGACTGGAAATAAAGTACACCCCCACAGTCACAACTAGCCACTGGCTACGTTGTGACTGGAGCGAAACTCCGAGAACGTTGAAGAGGGGAGACCCTTGGTGAAGATGTCCGTGAACTGGGAGGTGGTTGGGACCTGGAGAACCCAAATGTGGCCAACAACAACCTAGTCACGACAAAGTCCAGGTCGATCTCCACATGCTTCATCCACTGGTGTTGAACAGGATTGGTGGAGAGGTAGACGACACTAAAGTTGTCGTAGTAGACAAGAGTGCTCTTGACAAGCGAGTCGTGAAGCTCCATCAAGAGTTGTCGAAGCCAGGATACCTTAGCCACGCCATTCGCCACAACTCCATACTCCGTCTCAGCGCCGGAGCGGGAGACGACCGGCTGGCGCTTGGATGACTAGGAGACCAAGTTGCCGCCGAGAAAAATGGCATACCCAAAGGTGGACCGCCGAGTATCAGGACAACCAGCCCATTCAGCGCTGGCGGCCAGTGGCCGGCCATGGTGGCGGCGGTGGCGGCGACGAGTAGGGGAGGGGCGGCGGCTGGTGGGAGGAGAGAAACCTAGGCATCACCATGTTAGAATGGAAATCACAGTTATTCCACTCCAACCCTAGAAGTGTTGTAAATATTACAGCTATACATGGGCCTCTAGATGGGCCTCACATATGGGCCATATGGGCCTCATATCTATACTCCAACATATTATGTATATGACCTGTACTCCATAGCCGGCCATAGAATACCTATTCTATGGCCACACAATCCTACCGTCCGGATCAATGCAATGAGTTATTAAATTTCTATGGTGTTCAAAGAAATGACGACACTAGATTCGTACTGGATAGTCCTCCTTTATTCTAAGATTTTTTGGCAAACCTGGTTGTTTGGTGACGAAGATACTCTACCCCTTATGTTGTAAGTCGATTAGGTTTTGGAAGTCTACTATATGTTTCTTCTTTGGGTCTATGACTATAAGCAAGCCTCGATCAATCTTGATAACCAGGAGTATCCAGTGGAACCTGTACATGTACAAATATATACATGATACATGTTAGATATACATATACTTATTAATTAATTAAGTTTAATGGATGGAAAAATGGTTGAAGGACTCACTTAAAGTTGTATGAGAGGTCCTGTTTGGATACTTTAGCACATTAGGCTGGTGGACGATATACGGGTCGACAAAGCCAATGTGGTGAAATGACTTTTTTCGGCAAGTTTGCATCTCCATTCTTCATGATACAAAAGAAAAGAGGAATAAGACGACGAGCAATGAATAGAGCTTGGATATACAGACACCATGCACTGGCGCGATACTTCTCGAAGGAGTCTTGATTGAATAAATACAAAAATTCCTCAAAGAAAAACATAATTTCATCCGCGCCTTGGAAATAAGGTTCTCTTTTACCCAAATGCAAAGCAAGAGTTTTCCAGCAGCTGATGCTTCCATATACCATTGATGAATGCAATGTATCATAAGAGAACTCAATTCCAATGAGAACTCAAATTTGGGCCACATGATCTTGATCCAAGGGGAGTGTGTGGGACAGGTGGTAGGGGGATTTTCAAATTCACCACCCCCTTAATCATACTTTTGTAAATCCTCCCTCCCACCTTTTCCTTGGATCAAGATCATGTGCAAAACTTTGAGTACTCATAGTTCTCACAGGAATTAGGTTCTTGTTGATGTTTATGAGGCTATAGAATTAGATTCTACAAGCGCATAGAATAAACCGCTATAGCATTTCACCTCGGAGTATTTCGGGGTATCGTGTTTATTTCCTCAGGGAAACAATATGGTTAAAGACTACTAATGAGATGAATGAATAGCCTTTAAAGTGATGATCACTCGCTAATTTTAGGTAAGATAAAAAGGTGGCTAGATAATGGTCAAATGAATGACCAGATAGAAGGCCTGGAATAGGTGACACAGACTCACTGAAAGAGCAAAGGAAAATAGTTGGGAGAACTACGGGTGAAAGGGAACCTATGATACTTCTAAAGGCTTAGAAGCCTCCCTGGCATTAGCCTAGAGTTCTACTTAGATGTCGAGAAACTTAGCTTGCTTGGACGGCTAGAACGGGAAGACCCAGAGTGGGATGAGAAGGGGGTCCTCCAGGCTCAACAACTACTGGTATGAGAGCACTCGAACGTGGTGGCCTACAAAGGACAGACATGGCTGTCACCACCTGCCACATACCACAGCGGTACCATGAGGGTGTAACCACTACTAGAGATATCACTTAACTAGACGTTCTATTTTTGTTGTTGAAAGGGTAAAAAACATCGTCCTGGGTGTTTTTCAACGAATTAGCGACGAAATTGTGTTCGTCGCCTAACGAGCGACAAGAAAAGTCCACAACAATGTAACGAGCGAAAATGTCGCCAAAGAGGTTTGTTCAGCGACGAAAAACTCTTCGTCGCTAGCAGTTGCCGTGCCGCCATCCACGTCCCGTTTCTGATGTCAACGGGGCGTTAGCGCAGACATGCCATTTGTGGCGTGAACCTCCGGTTAGGCTATATGTTCCTTTTCAATCAGTCCATGTTTCATTTTGTGATTGGTTTGCATTCCGTTTTTCCAGGGACACGTGTCAGCTTTCATTTAGTCCACGTGTCGCAGTAACACTGGTTAGTAAACATGTTTCCATTGGTCCACGTGTCCTCTTCTCATAAATCCATGTGTCTGTTTTCACTTGGTCCTCATATCTTTTCATGATTGGTCCACGTGGCACTGGGCACCTATACACGTGTCTGTTTTTAATTGGTCCACATGTCATCCTCTAACTTGTTAACTCTCCTTTTTTCTCATTGGACCATGTGTCCTTTTCTAATTCAACCACGTGTCCCTAAGCACCGGCGTACATGTATGATTTCTATTGGTCCACCTCTCATTGGTTAAATCTCCTTTTCCCATTGGACCACATGGCACTTAGCGCCTGGACACGTGGCACTTGGATCCACCTGCCTTTCTTAGGCCACGTGTCAGAATCATAAGCTCGCAGTAGTAATTTACATTACAACAGATTTCAAATAGTAGTAGGTTCATACATCAAGAGTTCACAATAAAATAATATCTCAACACACAGAATCATCGCTGAGAAGATGATAGTTCCACACACAGATAGAGGATCAGGGCTCAGGAGTGACACCATTGACACTGTGGTTGTTTCACAACAATCTCAGGACTTGTTCCTGTTGCGACTTCAGCATCAGGATCTCAGACTTTGTCCTCTCATTATACTTCTTCAGTACATCCATTTGTTCCTGGAGGGCAGCAGAACATTCTTTTTCAGCAGTAAGTGGAGAACGAAGCGCAGCTTCACCAGATGAACGAGACCTGGAGGAGAACTCAGCTATACCGGCATTCTTCAAGAAGGTGCCCTTGGAGCTGTCTTGCGAGAGGACCTTGTTAACAACTTGAGCACTAGTCAATGGTGGTGTCCCGGCAGCATTAGCTTCTACCCGCATAGCTTACATTGACTCCTAAAAATTCCAAAAGACAGAATTGAAAGATTACAGTAAAAAGAAGGGTTGTATCAAACAGAATCTGGGACAAGCAGGTACATTGATTACAAGTGCCTCTCTAGCCGCGTCACTAATAATATTATGTCTGTTGGTATGGCAGACCCTGAAGGCTTCCGCTGCATCAAGTTCTTCATTAGCTTGTTCCTGGCCATCAGCGTCCTCAGCCTGGGTCTGGGGCTTGTTCTGCAACTAGTGTACCAAAAATGGTGGTAAGACACAACACAAATCCAATAGCATTAGAAAGATTACAAAATGGTTTCAAGTAGTGGGTACCAAATATAGCTTTTCAAACATGACAATCAAGCAGACAGATTAACTAATGCTGTCATATATTGAACAAGTGCAGGAAACAAAATTGAAAAACAACACTTTGTATGTGAGACTGACTCTCATCCAGCATAATTAAGCAGATAGAATAACAGCAGCAAGGCGAGTCTAGATCCAGTCGAGCTGCAGTTGCAGCCAAAAGGATAAGGACGGACACTTCATTTCGCATGGCATGTGGCGTGACACTTCAGCAGCCTAGGCTTTAAAAAGCATATGTGCCAAAGATAAAAAAAGCATGACAATTACTAAAGTATCCTCGAGTCTCTACCCTTCACCTACCTCAGGCCACTCGCTAATGGTTAATGGTCAGTCAAACCTGTTTGGCTAATGGTCACTTATACCTGTTTCTTTGAAGTAGTGTAAAAATGCGAATCAGTTCTGATAAATTCTATTAAAAACGTTTCTCTTGAAGTGGCGTTTGGTAGTGATTATAGCGAATCTGGTGCAAAATTAAAAGCATACATAAGGCTTAACTATAAGATATCTGTTTTACCACTCACAACAAGATTTTAGTTTTTCCTCCACCCAATTCAAGGCTTCTCCTCCCTCCTTCACGAATCCCTGGCTGTGAGAGCTTTCTTCCCCATCTCCGTTGAGATTCCGGTGGAACTTGACTGGAGGTGGAATATGGTCATGCGTTTTGGCTAAGAGCCATATGAACTCGCCTACAGCGCGACTTTATTTTTTAATCCGTGACTAAAACTGATAATGCGTTTTTCAACCTCGTATGAAATCCGAATTTGAAGGTTTTTTTTCTAATTCTTTCTAAAATAACACCCTTCATGCTAATGTTGTTTGTTTGCAAGGTATATAGTTACTATTTCATATGTTTCTTAAAAAAATGTCTAGTGTCTCGTGCCTAAGTAATATGTATAGAAACATGTTAAAAAGATATTGCATTGCAATTATTAATATAAGATCATATTATCTACAACAAGGGTAACCACTAGGTGGGTGTGCAATTTTGAGCATATATGGGTTCAAAACTATGACGATGTATGGAACTTGAAAGTTTGAGTTATGGTGTAGTATAGGGAACTATGTGGAAGATGTGTTCATTGTGTACACTAATAATGTAGACAATACTACAAAACACCTAATTAATAAAAAAACAACACTCTTTGTTTGCAAGATAGCTATGTATACTATAATGATGTATGCGAGTTGAAAGTTTGACTTATGGTGTAGGGAACTATATATGTGTGGAAGATGTGTTTATTGTGTACACTAATAATAATGTAGACAATACTACAAAGCACCTAATAATTAATTAATAAAAAACAACTCACTCTTTGTTTTAAGATAGCTAGGTACTATTTCATGGATTTCTTACATGTATCACACAGTTTCTTATTACGCATACACACATTGAAAATCGATAATGCATGTTACTAATTAAAACTATATGATGATGTATGCAAACTTGAAAGTTTGACTTTAGCTAGGTATGGGCATGTATATATATAGTACCACTTACAAATATGACTTCATATAATACTATAGATCAGACAACCAAGCTAACCACGAGGTTGAGTGCAAATTTGCGGTGTGTATAACAAAGCTACTTGTTATGTGAACCTGCTTGAAAGTTGACTTAATTAGGTCACATTAAAGTATAGTACGAGGGAGATATGTTATTGGAGGAAACAAATTTTTTGATTCTTATTGAAGGAGGCACACATACATAGTTAATGTTGAAAGTTTTCATAATAAGTAGGTGTAAATTCATTTAAACTGTGAAAAAAGTAAATCTATTTAAATTGGGCCGAGGAACCTATGGTGGCCCATTTTCTACCAAAGCCCGATTCCTCTTAGCCGTTGATCTAGAAATCGACAATTCGGATGTAGACGAACGACGGTCGGCCAGGCTAGAAGGGAGGACGACCGGGGTTGGCCTGAGAGTCCATATCATATAGGACTTTGCTCTATTTTACCATGGAGATACTCTCATGTGGGTTGCACAAAATCTGGACCCACATTTAAAGTGACTCATAGATTTAGATGCACCAGTTCCTAGCTGGGAGAACCCGTCACGGTTCCCGATAGGAACGGGGGATGGAAGGCTAGGGAACTTTATATTTATTCGCCACGGCCCCCATGTCCCATCGTTCAAGCTCACACCAGTTCACTTCCACACCACTCACCTCTCCTGCTAGCAAGAAAACCCTCCTGTGGTGGTTCACCTAAGGAGGCTTCATCATCCGTCCCCGCGTCCTCCATGCCGGCGTCGGGCTCGGAAGACTCATCCGGGTCAGAGATGTTGCCGGACTCGGAGTAGGACAAGCATATGGGGTATAGGAAGCCTGTCCCAATGGGCACTGATCTGAGCATCTTCTATCTCATCGACATGGAGGGAGTCGTGTACCCCATCTGCCTCTGGAAGTCTTACCAGTGGGAGACCGGGGAGGTCATGAAGGAGCATGCCATGGGGGTGGCAACGTCCAACCTATGGAGGAAGTTCTACAGGAAGTCGGGGAGCCGCCACCACGTCGTGGCTCGGAACGAGGGGTGGATGGGGCACCGCTCCGCGCCCAAGCCCAACTGACCGTGTCATCGTCGATAGTCATGGTTCACAGTGGTGACAGCAATGGGATGGCAGTGTGCCAATATGTGTGTCGTGTGAATGACTAGATGCAGTGTGAGATGGGACTGTCGTGAGTTGTTGCATTTTGTATGTCTATGGAGCTCCTATTTTATCTGTATTTTGTTAGTACGTACTTTATATGTCTGTTTAATTGTGGAACACCACTTGCAGTGTGTTTCAATCTGTTTGGGTAAGATTCACCAAATTTAATTTTTTATTAATTTGAGGACACCGAATGATAAGTTCGAACCCATCATATATATATTACTGCGATGAGGTGATAATATTTCCTTTTACAAACACATCTCTAATAGAACTTGAAGAAACATTGACACTCGTGGTGAATCCAGCACTCCTCGCTGCAAATTTTTCCCCACGAAACCTTTTGGCAGTCATGTCGCCACAGTTGCCGCTGGCACACTGAAGTGTGCCACGCACGACAGGCTTTGCGAAAGGTACGTCGTCAATGACAAAACCTCTGTCGTCAATGTACAGTGGCGGAAGAACTCCGCCCGCCAGCGGAAGCGTCTTCGTACAACACCGCATACACCCAAGGTTCCTCCACGGCGTCGGTGTTCCTTCTCCGTCGCTGGCAGCCATTGCCGCTGCCCTTGCATCATCCTCGTTGCCCTCGACCTAGCGTATAAGCCCAATCACCTTGTCGTCATCGCCGGCACCGTTGCTTCTCCTATAGAGGCAGAGGGAGATCATGTAGGCCGCCGGTTTATGCCCCGCATCAGCGGCGGTCTTGAGCATGTCGATACACGGATTGAGCGAGTCACGGTTAGCCCCAAGGATGTCGCGCAACCCAGCGCGGCACAAGCCAAGCGCATGGCCTTGCATGTCGCCCTCAAGCTGCGGATGTCTTCCATGGGCCGCATTGAGGTAGCAGTGACGCGGACGGTGATATCGACAGCCAGATGGTCCGAGAGTTGCTGCAATGGTGGGCGGCGGTTCTTCTTCTTGTGGGCTGTGATGATGACATTGCCGCAGTTTGGATTAGTGCTAGATGGGAAGAGGTCAAGAGGGTGTGGCCACTGGAGAAGGCCTAAAGATCTTTCAAAAAGTTCGGCTCGGTTACTGTGCGGGCGATACTCTCTGGCAGAGGACTTTGTTTGCGATATTTCTTTTTTCATCAAATGTTTGCATTGTCACTGATGCACAGATGTAAACATACATTTAGATTTAAACCAGCAGCAGATCACTGATGCATTCACAGGATCATCAGCACCCAGATTCAATTACTACACACATTACCATCAGCATCCAGATAAATTTTAAGCGTCATTGCACAGATTCATCATAGAAGGTACACACATATAATAACACCAATAATGAAAAATACCTCTGCGTGGAGACTGCAGGGGACATAGTGTGTTTCCCAAATAGAAAGCGGAGCGAAGCCCCCATTTTTTTTTTTTGTTATTGTGGTATTATAGTTAAGAAGACCTGAATGATATTATATATATATATATATATATATATATATAAACACATAGATTCTCTCATAGAAGATAAATTTTAGTTCACCAAATGCGCAACACCGTCGTTGACCATCGTCTTGGCGTCTGTCGGCGGAGGATCAAGGAAAGCATCACTTGCTGGCGGCACCGGCGTCGTCCTCCTCCCCCTCCAGCTCCGGGATGACAATGCTCTCACCCGCCCGTTCCTTTTCGTAGTACTCACGAACAAGCCAATCGTGCTCCTGCGCGAAGGTGATGGCATGCTTGACAACAACATCCACGATTTTGTATTCCTCCACGATGCTGCACATCGGGCAGCGGTACCATCTCTTCCCACTGTTGCTGGTTCGGTAGGTGATCCACAAGGGATTTTCTTGTGGCAGAGGGGCACTTGAGCAGCCGGCGACAACGTCGCCGAGGCCCGGCGGGAGCACTGGAGGAGTAGACGGCGATGCCCTCCGTCCCAAAATACTACTATTACTCGGGCCGGAGGGTGTACTTGTAACGGGCATTAGTGGACCCAGAGGCGGGCCTAGCTTTGGCCCAATACTAGGGCCGAATCCAACATGGTAAACAGGCCCCTAGTTTTTAGGCATATTTGGTGGACTAGACCTTTAGTTATGGGCCAAAGTCAGGTAGTGGTACTTTTGGGCCAAGGTTATGGAAGTGGCCCATTATGAATTGGAGCCTAATAATTGTAGCCCTCAATCACTGGTTAATGGGGACCGCCTGTCAGCTTCGTCCCCTCAGTTGCGTCGTCGTCTTCCTAGCCCACCAGATGCATGATTTGGAGCCTGTCAGCTTCAAATTTGTTCCCTCTGGCGAACTCCGCTATGGCCCATCTGGACTGCCGGGTCACACCTGTCCGATGGAACCCATAAACATGGAGCGCCGGGTCTCGCCAGTCTGGGACTGACATGGTCAACCTCCTCGTCCCACGTCTCCGATGGGCCCTCCTCACCTGTGAAACTCGTACACTCAACGGTGGACTGTCGGATCACAATTGTGTAGTGGAAGATGTACACGTGGAACGCCGAGTCCCGTCTATGCGGTGGGCCCAGACATGTCGGACGACATTTGGGTCCCACCTCACCGGTGGGCCCCGTACACGTGGACCCGTCTCTGACATGTTTGACCAAACTTCCATCACCCCTAGTTGCCAGACGAGGCAGCGACATAGACATGCCGGAGCCTCTGTGGATCCATGGGTTCTTACGGCAAAATGACTCCCATCGGTTTCTTGATGGAATGCGGGCTCACAGACACGATTTGTAGGTGGCATAAGGTTTGTTGACGAGATGAATATTCTTTGTTGACACTATTTTTAGTTTCGTCATTGTTCCAAAGCGGCCGATAGCAGTCCCCTACGATCCGCGACGAAACTTTATGTTTCGTCGTTGTAGGGCTATCTTTAATGAAGAGATTTTAGAACTTCAACAGCAAAACGTCAAGAGAATTCCCTTCTCTACTAGTGAACACACACCCTAGCTAGCACTAAGTCAGACACCACATCTACACTTAGGGCTAGAAATTCCCCTGAGGCCTTGATAGAGGAAAATTTATTCACTCTAGGAGTTTACAAGCTCCTGGTCCAAGCGACAAAGACCCGCGAGCAAAGCTCCTCATAGAGCTAACTATACTCTAATACTAAGCTAGAGGCAAGAATATAAACTCTTCGACTCTCTTAAGATCAAAGATCAAAAGGGATAAAAAGAGAAGTGGAAATTAAAGCTTACTCAAGACTATAGAAGATAAATATATAATTATATGATGTTCGAAGGAAAAGTAAAGGATGCAAGAGCTTTATAGAAACTTTGATGCTTTCCAGAACTCCAAGACAGGCTCGACTCAACCCTAACTCTCAACTACAACCTAAGCTACAAGGTGGAAAATGGTAATGGACTTGAACTCCTTCATGTGTTCTCCATGGGTGTGTGTCTTGAATGGAGGGAGAAGGGTTGTATTTATAGCTTCCAATGGTGGTGCTCCAGCTTAATCTTCAAGTCATGCATGTGGAGTGCCTCTCACGTGAAGGAGGTTGCGTAGAGCTACAACAGCAGGCTAGACGACCAGGCTCAAGCCGGTCGGCCATGCATAGCTGCCACTTGGTGCCGCCTTTCTCTTGTGCATTTTGCATGTCTCCTCGGTGTCGGTGGAAGTTGAGTTGCATGCATGCTACCCAAAATGGCCATGCAAGTGGGTCCTCTAAACTAATGTTGAGCCATCTGAACCATTGAATCAAACCGACGGGGAACGCACGTCCCTAGATGCCTTGAAGTGTGTTTTTGGACTGTGGATCAATGATGTGGACGTCGGCTCCAGGGGGTGGCTAGCCGGCTGAGGGTTGGCCGGGTGGCCTGACTGTGGCCGACCGGCCAGGCATATGCCGGGTGGCCTGACTGTGGCCTACCAGCCAGGCATAGACCGACCGGCCAGGCTTGTTCTCCAGTTTTTCCTGATTTTTGCACCTATGTCCCTATATTCACAACTCACCCAAAAACTTGGGGAATTCATTAGTGTAAGAAAATTTATATATGGAGCATGGTGTGATTTCCTTATTTTATTCCCGAGATGTTGACGGTAAACTGTATCAAATCGACCCTCAGCACACCCCCAACCTTAAACTTTTGCTCGTTCTCGAGCAATGCTAAAGACTTAGGCTCGATGGATCAACATTGCATCTATGTCTACACCTTGCAATTGCCCTATGCAGAAACCACTACTCTCATAGGTAGATTGAATAAGCCAGCACTTAGTATGGTCTCAAACCTTTGCTCACTTATGGGGCTTAATTGCAAGTTCTCCTCATCTTTGGCGATTGAGAGATTGACCAGTCATCATCAGAGTTTCTTGTAGCTGTTCACGCTCCATCTCGGAGACATTTATATTTTTCAAAGACATGGTTAAGTGTCCGTGATGGTTTCTCTCGAATCGCTCAAGGTGTATGATTATCTCACCATAAAATTCTTTCTCATCTAAGGCTGATATGCGGAGCTTGTAGGAAGAGATAGAGATTGCATACCTTGGTTACTCTTGTTACCTTGCCTAAGAATGGTTCAAAAGAGTTGATACTCATCAAATTCTGCTCTTTGGAATTTAGGGAGAGAATGGACTCACACATAAAGATCTTTGGTCTTAAATTATTGAGCTCCTTATTCACACCTCTTTTTGCTGAGATGTGGGTCTTGTCTTCTTTGCTCATAAAACTCTTTTTTAGAATATAACTCCCATCTCTTTTTCTAGTATTTCAGGAGGATTCTATACATGGAGCTATGTGTGAAGACCTTAGAGATAAATAGGTACAAAGTGGAGATTTTAGGCTGGTATGGGGGAGCTTGTTCGGCAAAAGGTGGATATCGATACCCACACTACAACACAAATCATTTTCTGAGGCGGTTTTTTCTATTTTCTGAGGCGGTTTTTGCTACCTTCTCTAAGCTAGGGTTAGTGTTAATCGAGTATTAACTGAGGCGGTTTTCCCAACAGCCTCTGAAAATCGATTAACTGAGGCGGTTGCGTTACAATAACCGCCTCGGTTAATCATTTTATCCGAAAACAAAAAAAATGTGGAAAAAATAGCAAAAAAATATATTTTTAATTGCGGAGAGGACCCCACCGAACAGTGACTAGCCACTAGTCTCAACTGTGTTTTTTATTGAAATTTGCACACTTATGGTTGAGGAGACTCGAACCCACGACCTCTCTCTCACGTGTAACATGCTTTACCACTACACTACAACCTCTCTTGTGTCCATACTCTGTTTTTTCACAGCCTAAACGTAGTCAAATGAAAAAGTTGTCAACTAGTGAGTTTCATAACTTTTCGAGATCAACAACTTTTATATTGGTCATTTTTCATCTGTGGTCTTTTGTGAAATTTGAATTTTAAATTTGAGAACATTCAAACGTATTGACAAGATGATTTCAAATGAAAAAATTGCCAACTATAAAGTTTCTTAACTTTTTGAGATCTGCAACTTTCATATTGGTCATTTCTCTATCCGAGGTCGTTTGAAACAACTCAAATTTAAAATTTGAGAATGGATTAACAGAGGCGGTTGCATTCATTTCAGGAGGCGGTTACATTTGACCTCCTCCTAAAATCGATTAACAGAGGCGGTTATTGTAACACAACCATCTCTGAAAATGGTCGATTAACAGAGGCGGTTGTGTTACAATAACCGTCTCAGTTAATCGATTTTAGGAGGCAGTCAAAATGTAGCTGCCTCCTAAAATGAATGTAACCACCTCTGTTAATTACTCACATTAACAAAGGCGGATATTTTTTGTAACCGTCTCAGAAAATATTTGGCCCTGTCTTGTAAAATGTTTTGTGTACCAGTGCCAGTGTAGGTGATCGACAGACCGAACAAAATTTTTTGAGGCTAGCAACCAATGGGTACGCTAAGGAGAAAGAACGGTAGATGACAAGTACCTTCTTCAAGTGGACACATTACTCGTCCGAGCTCAGAGCAACGCAAAGTAGCATATGATGGTTTTGTAACAATGTAAGTATTTTGTGGCTCTGGATAGGTATTTTAAACCAGCAGGGAAACTTTACCATGATTAATTTCAATAAAACTTCCAAGAGCTTCCCTACTAAAGCATGCATAGCTACTCTAGATTAACTATATCAAATCTCCCAATAACCTAGATCATTGAGACAAATGCCTGTGCTCGCACTAAGCTATACTTAGGAGAGATGTCTTAATGCCGACAAATTCAAAATATCAAGAGAGTAAAGGGTTCTGAACGAGGCATTTACAAAGCATAAACAGAGCAATTATTCATCATTTCCATGGAAATGTAATCACATTGATTTCCACACATAAATCCTCTTTATTTAATGGGGATAGTATTTACTACTATTTTTTTTA
This sequence comes from Digitaria exilis, assembly GCA_015342445.1. NCBI lineage: Eukaryota > Viridiplantae > Streptophyta > Magnoliopsida > Poales > Poaceae > Digitaria > Digitaria exilis. Next base: position 111,066 of record JACEFO010002182.1, read on the forward strand.
TTATTATCTATTTATTTATTTATCAATATATATATATATGTATATATGCATATATATATATATATATATATATATATATATATATATATATATATATAGCTAGCTACAAAATGGAGGAGACAGATATCATCTGTATTATTTCTTTGCATGCGTGCATGCATGATGTGGCGTACAGAGTATAGCTAGCCTAACTTATTTTTGAGTTGGATTAATTGTGGTAATTCTTTGTTCTAAATTTTTTACAGGGAATAATTTTTTACTGGGATTGTTTGATGTATAGATTCTATTAATTCAAGTTTGAGGTCTTAGATTACAGAGATTACCATAAAATGAAATCGTAACGACCACACTATAGTGAATCGTTAATGAAATTAACATAAATCATACTTTGTCGGGATTGAAAAGGGTATAGTAATTTGATATATAAGTGGTATATTGTAGTAAATCATTTACATAAGAAATAACCATAAATTGTCTCAACTATTGTGGTAACTAGGTCATGCCTTTGTGCTAAATTGTGGTAATACCCATCCTATTAGATCTCTATTAAAGTTGAATTATCATAACTATTTGACGCTATGTATCATCTTATCAATATAGTAAACGAAAATATTGGAGTGACTCTCAGCCACATATATTTATAATTAAGAATTCCGGTAAACATATATACTGTGTCGTAGCGTGTTTTGCACCTGCATGCGCCATGCCTGGTACTAGATATCAGGCTAGGTCATCTTATCATTATAGTAAATGGTATATTCCCTGGTGTGCACCCGCATGCTCACATTCTTAGCGTAACCATGTTACTCATACAGTCTTACTTCTATGCTTGTGTAGAAAAAAACAAACAAACGGCACACCGCACACATGCATTGTTTAGTAGTAACCTGCACGACGCTAATCAAGGATCGGAGGCCTGATCATATGGCTCGGTTCTCTCGGCTCAGGGGTCAGTAAATGGCTCCATTACTTGAAATAAATTACCACCCATTAATCAGGGAGCAATTACTAGAGCATTTACTCATGATGGGCCAATGGAGAGATGCTGCAGGTGCACTTGGTGCAGAAAAATTGGTGCGTTGGTGTAGTAAACTAACCCGGCTACAGAATAAGTTATTCTATAGCTGGCTACGGTAAAAGTATACTTACCGTATATATATATATATAGGGTGAATCCTAGGGCGAGGAAAACTTGACCTTATTGGCCATAGCATAAAGTCACATTAACTCAGGAGTTGTGCAAAGATGCAGCTCATGGCGAGGATGGACTAACATAGCAATCCACTTGGCCAGAAAACGAAGAGTGGGGTTTTGAATACAAACAATGCTGTTTTTACTACTTATTGGCTTATTGGAGATCACATCCCACCATGATCTAAGGTCGTAGCAGTGGTGCATCTCTAGATGGTTGGGCTCAATAAAACATTTCTTTGAAAAATTGAGAGCAATACTAAACTCTTTTTCAGTCATGACAAAATCTTCATTGAAGAAACGAAAATGAACCTTTGTGTCGAACCAATCGTTTCAACACTGAATGAAATCAGAAACTCCATGTTGAGAAATTTCAAACCTACTTCCATGACGTCAGAGAAATCTTCCCATCCGGCATGCTTGAAGGTGCGCTCCAAATCATGACCCAGACCCGTCTTAATGAGAAGAGATGGGTCGAAGGTCCTGGGGTAGCCATAGTTCTGGTGTTTCAAGAGCTCAAGAGCATCTCACATATTCGTTTCGGACCATGATTTGTTCAGCCGAGGTTAGGAAACGAATACGGAAGGCTTGCCTAGGCATTGCAGAAGGGTCATCCTCATGGGACACCATGTCACGGTCAGGGTTTTTTTACTGGTAAAATCATGGTTAGCCCTCCCAAAAAAAAAACGGTCCATCTAACCGGTAAAACCGACCAGTAAACCAGTAGTTTGCTAGGTTCGGTTAGGGAGCGTTAATCGGGGTTTTTCGCTACCGGGCCAAACTGGTAAGACGGTTACTACGGGAGAGGGTGTGGAACCTTGGGAGGATGTGGAACCCAGAGAGCGCCTTGAACTCCTTGGAGTGAGCTTCCTCTGGAGGGCGCCTGCGGCTCTCGTCAACATGGTGTCTGCAAAAGATTAGCTCACACAATAGCCAAAGGAATAAAAAGAGAGTGATTGGTTAGTTGTCAGACATCCTTGTGGGGAGTTAACCTCCACAGACATACTTGTTTATGGAAAGGGAAATATTTTTTGTAGTAAATAGCTAAGCCAAAGTTTTAACTTAACTACTCAAATGTCTCTGACCCAGGGCCTGCCAAGTGCGACGGGGGTCGGGTGGGATGGAAGTCCCTGACCCTCGGGTCTGTCAGGCGTGCCAAGGGTCGGGCGGGTCGGAGGTGCCCTACCTATGGCTGTTCATGGCATTCTTGGCTCTTATCAATGTCCATTCCGTCAAGCGTCATCTTTGGGTGTCGTGTCTGTGGGCCCCCTAATGCATGACTCCCACACCAACGAATCTGAAGAATTTGACTCCATACTGAGTGACAACTATGGTGGCACAATCATGCGTCGTACAATTTACGAAGGCACTGCCCTGCAGTTATCACAAAGACAAAAGAAAGAAGTGGTAAGCCCGCTAAAATTAGCGGTGACAAAACTACAAAGTCTATCAAACAAGTTGACATTATCTTTAGCCTATTGCTTTCCCGGCAACCGCGCTACAAATATTTGTTGGTGTTTCTTAGGCTATATAATTAGATTCCGCAAGCGCATATAATAAACCGTCGTAGCATTTCACCTCGGAGTATTCCGGGGTATTGTATTTATTTCCTCAGGGAAGCAATATCGTTAAAGACTATTGAAGAGATGGATGAATAGCCTTTATAGTGAAGATCACTCACTAATTTTAGGTAAGATAAAAGGGGGGCTAGATAATGGTCAAATGAATGAACAGATAGAAGGCCTGAAATGGCCGGCGATACACGAGACTCACTAAAAGAGCAAAGGAAAGTACGGGAGAACTACGGGTGAAAGGGAACCTATGACATTTCTAAAGGCTAGAAAGCCTCCCGACTAGAACCTATGACACACTCCCTAGCTAGCACTAAGTCAGACACCACGTCTGCACTTAGGTCTAGAAATTCCCCTGAGGCCTAGACAGAGGAAAAATCTCTTCACTCCAAGAGTTTACAAGCTCCTGGTCTAAGCGAGAAAGACCCACGAGCAAAGCTCCGGACAGAGCTAGCTATACTCTAGTCCTAAGCTAGAGGCAAGAAGATAGACTCTTCCACTCTCTTAAGATCAAATATCAAAAGGGATAAAAGATAAGTGGAAAGTAAAGCTTACTCAAGACTATATAAGATAAATATATATTCATATGATGTTCAAAGGAAAAGTAAAGGATACAAGAGCTTCACCAAAACTCCAAAGCTTTCTAGAACCCAGAGACAAGCTCGACTCAACCCTAACTCCCAACTACAACCTAAGCTACAAAGTGGAAAATGGAAATGGACTTGATCTCCATCATGTGTTCTCCTTGGGTGTTTGTCTTGAATGGAGGGAGAAGGGTTGTATTTATAGCTTCCAATGGCGGTGCTCCAGCTTAATCTTCAAGTCATGCATGTGGAGTGCCTCCCACGCAAAGGAGGCAGCGGTAGAGCTACAGTAGCTGGCGGACAGCCAGGCTCAGGCCAGCCAGCCATGCATGGCTACCACTTGGCACCTCCTTTCTCCTGTGCGGTCTGCATGTCGCCTGGGTGTCGGTGAAAGGAGAGTTGCGTGCATGCTGCCCAAAATAGCCATGCAAGTGGGCCCTCTAATCTGATGTTGAGCCATCTGAACCATTGGATCAAACCAACAGCGAATGCACATCCCTGGATGACTTGGAGTGTGTTTTTGGAGCCGTGGATCAGTGATGTGGATGTCGTCTCCTGGGGTGGCCGCGCGGCTTGGCTGTGGCCGGCCATCCGGGCATAGGCCGGTGGGCCGAGCATGTTCTCCTGTTTTTCCCAATTTTTTCACCTATGTCCCTGCATTCACAACTCACCCAAAACTTGTGGAATTCATTAGTGATAAGCAAATTTATGCATAGAAAATGGAGTGGTTTCCTTATTTTATTCCTATTGACAATAAACTATATCAAATCAATCGTCAACTGTTCTCATATGATACGTTGACATTGACGAAATGCATGCATCTTTGTTGTAAGGTAACCAATCAACTCTAGCCACACTAGAGGTTTTCCCCATTCATATATAGTTCTTCCGCATCCAGGATATGGTCTTCACCTCGTAGTTGTGCTTTTGTGAGCTTCGTCTCTAGCACAAACTCCGCCAAATACTGATCAGCTACAGATAGGACTTCCAGGGTTCGTTGTCCAATTAGCTTGTCATTCACTTAGTTGTGGAAGAGTTTTTCCACATCTCTCCTTTTGCTTGGATTTTCGAAGCATGCGCTCGTAGTCTGATATTGGAGATTTTGGAGGTGGAGCCCTTGGCCTGTATTTCTTTGGAGGAGGAGGTTGTGGCTTGTTCTACTTTGTAGGTGGTGCCTTTTTCTTCTTTTGCTTTGGATGTAAAGTTGGATGCCTTGGAGGCGCAGCTAATGGCTGAGGCGGATTGGGTCCCTTGCAGGCGTAGGTGATGGCTCTGGAGGCGGGCTTGGGTCCCTTGCAGGCACATGCATGTGATGGCTCTTGAGGCGGGCTTGGGTCCCTTGTAGGTGTAGGTGATGGCTCTAGAGGTGGGCTTGGGTTCCTTGTAGGCGCAGGTGATGGCCCTAGAGGTGGGCTTGGGGGCCTTGCAGGCATAGGTGATGGCATTGGTGGTGAGTTTGGCCTAGAGCTCTGCCCACCAGATGAGGATATCACGGGCCTGGGAAATGTTATGTATTGCTTGGCCTAGCAAATCCAAGTGTGTATGGCTTGTCCTAGCTCAGTTTGACCTTCCCATCCTTTTTCCACTTTGTCGACTTGAACATGTCCATATCCAATGGGAATGTCCACTCCATGGATTAACCTGCCTTTGTACCTACACCTCTGCAATTGCATGAGCCACTACTTTTGTCTTTTTTCCCACAGCTCATAGGGTGTCCTTGCAGTAATATAGTCCACATGGTGCCTTTTCCCTTGGTCACTTCAGGGTGCCAGTTCGAGCTCTGCAGAATGACCGACTTCATGTATGTGAACCCAGCCTGGAATGTCCTCTTCTTCTTCATTAGGTCCCGTCAAAATTACAGGTTCACCATGTTTGGTCCATATATAATAGTTGTACATGAAGCCTTCACTATAAATGTGAGCATGCAGAGTGTTTCTCTTTGAGTATTCTTTGTTGTTCTGGCATATTCTGCAAGGACAACACATAAAACCTTTTATTTTACCTATTGGCCTCCGTAGCATCTATAAAGGTCTTCAGGCAATTAATCCACACCATGGAATAATGATCACCGTACATCCAGTGTCGGCCCATCAGGAAGAAATTATAATTTGTCACCATTTCAAGATAAAGAAATGTAGTATAAACCATTAATTAACAAATATTGATAAGCTTCACATATAATCCTACCATTACTAACTATATTAGCATTACCTTATATTTCTAGTCATTCAAAGAAATAATATAAACATAAATTATTTCCCCCTTCTCTAATTATTATTCCCCTATCAAATTGTAGCTAAATTATTGCTTCTACTAACTATACAACACTACAATGATTATTTCCCCTATAAAACATTATCTATTTACTTTCTATTTATATATATCGCTTTATACTCATGCCATCCCACAAAGAATGCGATTCTGGGATGGAGCTGAGTCAAATTTTCCAAAGTTTGACTAAGATTATAGAAAATATTATTAACTTTTACAATATTAAATACATATGATATGAAACTATATGTCATGATAAACTTAATTACGATTATTTGGTGTCATAAATATTATTAATTTGTTGTATATATTTGGTCAAAGTGGAGATTTCTCAGGATGTGAGAATTCATTGTTTTTGAGACGGAGGGAGTAGTAGTCTAATTATAGATTGCTCTTACTACGTTGATTCCGAAACTATTAAATTCACTAGGATTAGTAAATATTTGTAATAAAAATAATGGATAAACAAAGTTCGTAATCTCTATTTTCTTCCTCAACTAAGAATGAAAATCATAAATTTCTTCTCCTACATAGAATTAAACATAGCATGGTAACCATTAAAGAAGAGAGAGTAAAGATACTAACCTTTAGAACACTTGTATAGGCCAAAATCCTCAGAATTAGTTGAAAAATGGGCAGCCAATCCCCTAGGGTGCCTGGGAGACATGAAGATGAAGCTCTTGGTCTCGTGTGGAAAAAATGGAGGTGGGCCGCTCGGGGAGGAAGAAGTTCATTTTGTATGGCTTAATACCGGTTTGAGCCACTAGCCCGTATAATCAACACTGAATAGTACCGCCTGGAGCCACCAGCCGATACCAAAGGTCACGTACCGGCTGGTGACTCTAGCTGGTTCTATTCGGTGGCGATTAGTACCATCTGGTGGCTCGAGGCGGTACTAAAGGTCATGTACTGTCTAGTGGCTCTAGCTGGTTCTATTCGGTGGCGATGAGTACCATCTAGTGGCTCGAGCCGGTACTAAATAGACAAGAGGCAGTTTGTCCGTTGGTGGTGGGACTCAGGACGCCATTTAGTACCGGATGGTGGCTCTAGCCTATACTAAATGACACCCATCAGACAGTCACATATTTAGCCGGTACTAAATGGAACCTTAGTATCGGTTGTATAATAACGGGTACTGAAACCACGTGTACGAATGTAGGTTTGTGCAGTAATGTTAGTAATGCTCAAGCCTCAAGTAGTGCATCCCTTCATTTATGCTATAGCTTTGCCCCTGCATAACCTGTGCTGCGCCATTTTCAATTCATGACCCTAGCTCTAGCAGCTCATTGACACGGCCCGATGTGGAGCCATGCATCGTGAGGAAAAGCTGGCTATCCTACCATCTCAAACCAGATAGTACATACTCTTGCGAAAAAATTTGAAGGCTGTAGTACTCAATAAATGGCAACAGTTAGAGTAATTGAAATACAGTCAAACAGTAATATTTCAAACCCTGAGGCTAGGTACTATTTTCATCCCTAAAAGAAATATTCTTGTCTAGTCATCGAGATTCCCTAATATATTTTAACTTCTCTAGCACCCATCATACTCTATATCTCGTACTCTATACTAACTAACATATATTTTATTCAACCATGCCCAACTATCATCTTCTTTTCCTCACATTTTCTTTTCTTTCTTTTCTTTCTTCTCCTTTTTAATATTTTCCCTTTTTTCTTCTTTTATTTTTGCCTCTCTATTTTCATTTTTTCCCCGACCCACTCCGTCGCCTCGGTGTCAGAGGCCGCCTTCGTGAGACTGAGATGGAGGCGACGAGAAGGCCCCCGATGTTGTACTTCACCTGCTCCGTCCGCGGGCGGCGATGAGCTGCGGTAGAGGCAGGGGACCCTCGCACGCGCCATCACCTCCTTCGAGGGCCGGTGAGCTGCTGCTGCTCCCGGCGTGGGCGATGCGGCAAGGCGCATGCTGCTCGGTCTCAGGTGGAGGTGGAGGATTCCGGCGGAGGGGCGCATCCAGGCGCTGCTCAGTGCGGCAGCAACAGCGACCTGCCCCTGCATGATCTCCAGCATCTGCTGCTCTCTCTATCTCCCTCCCTCTCACTCTTGTTGCTGCGGCGGAGCCTGGTTGTTGGGAAGGCGCGCGAGCGCATGGGCCCCACGCCACATCGGCGCTTACCATGAGATGGCAAGAGCGCTGCATTTGGCGCTTAGAAGGCGGTGCAGGACAATGCCATCCGGGATAGCGCACCCCGCTGCAACTAACCTGAACGTGCCATCTCTGCACTTCATCATAGAGACACCAAGCCCCCTCCCCCCTTCCCTTTTCTCTCTCTCACTAATACCAAGAAAGCACACAACCTTCTCTTAGGTCCACAGCTCGTGCCTGGTGTTATGAGTTGTGAATGCATTCCTCTGTCTTCTGCAACTGAGCCCCTTCTCTCTGGTCCACAGCTTGTGCTTGTGTTGTGAGTTGTGAATGCATTCTTCTCTCTTCTGCAACTGAGCCAGGACAAACAGTTCCACACTCGTAGCCCAAACTCCTGTTGATGCATATCAGGTCTATTGGCTAGTTGTATTTGACATTGCAGTGCCAGTGTGCCACAATGCCAATGTATCCTGCTCTCTCTCGCTCACCTGCTCAGTCTCTCTCTCTCGCTCACCTGCTCAGTCTCTCTCTCTCTCGCACAAGTCCTTAGCTACTACCTAGCTAGGGTGGGTGCACCGCGGAGTGTGTCACTCATCACATGGAGGAGGGACGATTGGACGCCTATATATACGTCCTTCTGCGTAGATCAGCCAACGAGCCCTCACTCATCAGCCATACAATATATAGGAAGTTCTGCAAGATGGCCTTGGTTGGTCGTGGAGTCCACGGAATACGCAATGTGAACGGTATACTTATCTTTTATTTATGTCTTTGAGTGACAAGAAAAAAATCAATCTTCTTGGAAATCTAATAACCTTTCATACTGTTTTTGATTGAAGCGTTCACGCCTCAGCAGGCCCTAGATGCAGCGGCTGCCGGTTGGTTAACAGACGAGCAGTACTACGCCATCGTGGCCAATCCTCACCGCTACCAGATTTTGCATCATGCTCCCCATGGAAACTTACATGTAAACCCTCAGCAGATATTGTCCGATGATGGCGATGCTCGTACGTACCGTCCGACACACTTATATTATTGTATATTGGTACATACTACTGATTTCATTTCATGAATGTGCATGCACTGATGTATAATAGAAACATATATACTGTTTTTGTTTGTACTTCAGAACGGATTTTCTTGGCAGACTTCAACGCCAATGATAACGTCGAGTATACCATACACTACCGGATTCGGCTACTTTGCCGTGAGCCCCAATGCTCACGGCAAAGGGCCAAAAACTCACGGCAAAGCCTTTGCCGTGAGCCGGCTCACGACAAAGCCCTCACGGTAAAAAACCTATCGGCAAAGGGACCTTTGCCATGAGCTGTATATAACCCTCTCGGCAAACCTTTGCCGTGAGCCAAAAAACCCCTTCGGCAAACCAAATTTGACAATGACGGCGAGGAACGGCGTTAGTGGGGCCCGCACGGATATTTGCCGTGAGCCAGCGGTCAAGCTCACGGCAAAGATGGACTCTTTGCCGTGAGCCACAGGAGAGGCTCACGGCAAAGGTGAGATGTTTGCCGTGAGCCGGAGCCACGGCTCACGGCAAACAAGCCAGCTTTGTCGTGAGCTTTTCCAGCAGCTCACGGCAAATGAGCTACCTTTGCCGTGAGCCCGTGCGTATGGCTCACGGCAAAGTACCGCGGGGGCCCACCTGGCAGTAAAATACGTCGGCTGCCTGGGAGCCTGTTTGCCGTGAGCCAGGGCCACGGCTCACAGCAAACAGGCCCCTTTGCCGTGAGCCTTTGCCCTGGCTCACGGCAAACAGGCCGGAAATTTCCAGAAATAGCTCTTTTGCCGTGAGCCTAGGTCAATTGCTCACGGCAAAGAATGCCACCTGAGCCTATTTTTTTCTGTTTTTTTGGTATATGCTCCCCAATCAAAAAAGTATCACACAGACAGTTTATATAGATATTGCACAACCTCATATTCATCACAATGAGCATTACAGGCAGTTTATATAGATATTGCACAACCACACATAGTTAATAGTTATTACACAACGAGAAATGTAAACTAGAAGTTCAACGACAAACAATAGAGTTCGACGACATCCAAATCAAATTCAACCACAACATTATCAAGTAGCATATGATGGTTTTGTAACAATGTAAGTATTTTGTGGCTCTGGATAGGTATTTTAAACCAGCAGGGAAACTTTACCATGATTAATTTCAATAAAACTTCCAAGAGCTTCCCTACTAAAGCATGCATAGCTACTCTAGATTAACTATATCAAATCTCCCAATAACCTAGATCATTGAGACAAATGCCTGTGCTCGCACTAAGCTATACTTAGGAGAGATGTCTTAATGCCGACAAATTCAAAATATCAAGAGAGTAAAGGGTTCTGAACGAGGCATTTACAAAGCATAAACAGAGCAATTATTCATCATTTCCATGGAAATGTAATCACATTGATTTCCACACATAAATCCTCTTTATTTAATGGGGATAGTATTTACTACTATTTTTTTTATTATTATCTATTTATTTATTTATCAATATATATATATATGTATATATGCATATATATATATATATATAGCTAGCTACAAAATGGAGGAGACAGATATCATCTGTATTATTTCTTTGCATGCGTGCATGCATGATGTGGCGTACAGAGTATAGCTAGCCTAACTTATTTTTGAGTTGGATTAATTGTGGTAATTCTTTGTTCTAAATTTTTTACAGGGAATAATTTTTTACTGGGATTGTTTGATGTATAGATTCTATTAATTCAAGTTTGAGGTCTTAGATTACAGAGATTACCATAAAATGAAATCGTAACGACCACACTATAGTGAATCGTTAATGAAATTAACATAAATCATACTTTGTCGGGATTGAAAAGGGTATAGTAATTTGATATATAAGTGGTATATTGTAGTAAATCATTTACATAAGAAATAACCATAAATTGTCTCAACTATTGTGGTAACTAGGTCATGCCTTTGTGCTAAATTGTGGTAATACCCATCCTATTAGATCTCTATTAAAGTTGAATTATCATAACTATTTGACGCTATGTATCATCTTATCAATATAGTAAACGAAAATATTGGAGTGACTCTCAGCCACATATATTTATAATTAAGAATTCCGGTAAACATATATACTGTGTCGTAGCGTGTTTTGCACCTGCATGCGCCATGCCTGGTACTAGATATCAGGCTAGGTCATCTTATCATTATAGTAAAGGGTATATTCCCTGGTGTGCACCCGCATGCTCACATTCTTAGCGTAACCATGTTACTCATACAGTCTTACTTCTATGCTTGTGTAGAAAAAAACAAACAAACGGCACACCGCACACATGCATTGTTTAGTAGTAACCTGCACGACGCTAATCAAGGATCGGAGGCCTGATCATATGGCTCGGTTCTCTCGGCTCAGGGGTCAGTAAATGGCTCCATTACTTGAAATAAATTACCACCCATTAATCAGGGAGCAATTACTAGAGCATTTACTCATGATGGGCCAATGGAGAGATGCTGCAGGTGCACTTGGTGCAGAAAAATTGGTGCGTTGGTGTAGTAAACTAACCCGGCTACAGAATAAGTTATTCTATAGCTGGCTACGGTAAAAGTATACTTACCGTATATATATATATATAGGGTGAATCCTAGGGCGAGGAAAACTTGACCTTATTGGCCATAGCATAAAGTCACATTAACTCAGGAGTTGTGCAAAGATGCAGCTCATGGCGAGGATGGACTAACATAGCAATCCACTTGGCCAGAAAACGAAGAGTGGGGTTTTGAATACAAACAATGCTGTTTTTACTACTTATTGGCTTATTGGAGATCACATCCCACCATGATCTAAGGTCGTAGCAGTGGTGCATCTCTAGATGGTTGGGCTCAATAAAACATTTCTTTGAAAAATTGAGAGCAATACTAAACTCTTTTTCAGTCATGACAAAATCTTCATTGAAGAAACGAAAATGAACCTTTGTGTCGAACCAATCGTTTCAACACTGAATGAAATCAGAAACTCCATGTTGAGAAATTTCAAACCTACTTCCATGACGTCAGAGAAATCTTCCCATCCGGCATGCTTGAAGGTGCGCTCCAAATCATGACCCAGACCCGTCTTAATGAGAAGAGATGGGTCGAAGGTCCTGGGTAGCCATAGTTCTGGTGTTTCAAGAGCTCAAGAGCATCTCACATATTCGTTTCGGACCATGATTTGTTCAGCCGAGGTTAGGAAACGAATACGGAAGGCTTGCCTAGGCATTGCAGAAGGGTCATCCTCATGGGACACCATGTCACGGTCAGGGTTTTTTTACTGGTAAAATCATGGTTAGCCCTCCCAAAAAAAAAACGGTCCATCTAACCGGTAAAACCGACCAGTAAACCAGTAGTTTGCTAGGTTCGGTTAGGGAGCGTTAATCGGGGTTTTTCGCTACCGGGCCAAACTGGTAAGACGGTTACTACGGGAGAGGGTGTGGAACCTTGGGAGGATGTGGAACCCAGAGAGCGCCTTGAACTCCTTGGAGTGAGCTTCCTCTGGAGGGCGCCTGCGGCTCTCGTCAACATGGTGTCTGCAAAAGATTAGCTCACACAATAGCCAAAGGAATAAAAAGAGAGTGATTGGTTAGTTGTCAGACATCCTTGTGGGGAGTTAACCTCCACAGACATACTTGTTTATGGAAAGGGAAATATTTTTTGTAGTAAATAGCTAAGCCAAAGTTTTAACTTAACTACTCAAATGTCTCTGACCCAGGGCCTGCCAAGTGCGACGGGGGTCGGGTGGGATGGAAGTCCCTGACCCTCGGGTCTGTCAGGCGTGCCAAGGGTCGGGCGGGTCGGAGGTGCCCTACCTGTGGCTGTTCATGGCATTCTTGGCTCTTATCAATGTCCATTCCGTCAAGCGTCATCTTTGGGTGTCGTGTCTGTGGGCCCCCTAATGCATGACTCCCACACCAACGAATCTGAAGAATTTGACTCCATACTGAGTGACAACTATGGTGGCACAATCATGCGTCGTACAATTTACGAAGGCACTGCCCTGCAGTTATCACAAAGACAAAAGAAAGAAGTGGTAAGCCCGCTAAAATTAGCGGTGACAAAACTACAAAGTCTATCAAACAAGTTGACATTATCTTTAGCCTATTGCTTTCCCGGCAACCGCGCTACAAATATTTGTTGGTGTTTCTTAGGCTATATAATTAGATTCCGCAAGCGCATATAATAAACCGTCGTAGCATTTCACCTCGGAGTATTCCGGGGTATTGTATTTATTTCCTCAGGGAAGCAATATCGTTAAAGACTATTGAAGAGATGGATGAATAGCCTTTATAGTGAAGATCACTCACTAATTTTAGGTAAGATAAAAGGGGGGCTAGATAATGGTCAAATGAATGAACAGATAGAAGGCCTGAAATGGCCGGCGATACACGAGACTCACTAAAAGAGCAAAGGAAAGTACGGGAGAACTACGGGTGAAAGGGAACCTATGACATTTCTAAAGGCTAGAAAGCCTCCCGACTAGAACCTATGACACACTCCCTAGCTAGCACTAAGTCAGACACCACGTCTGCACTTAGGTCTAGAAATTCCCCTGAGGCCTAGACAGAGGAAAAATCTCTTCACTCCAAGAGTTTACAAGCTCCTGGTCTAAGCGAGAAAGACCCACGAGCAAAGCTCCGGACAGAGCTAGCTATACTCTAGTCCTAAGCTAGAGGCAAGAAGATAGACTCTTCCACTCTCTTAAGATCAAATATCAAAAGGGATAAAAGATAAGTGGAAAGTAAAGCTTACTCAAGACTATATAAGATAAATATATATTCATATGATGTTCAAAGGAAAAGTAAAGGATACAAGAGCTTCACCAAAACTCCAAAGCTTTCTAGAACCCAGAGACAAGCTCGACTCAACCCTAACTCCCAACTACAACCTAAGCTACAAAGTGGAAAATGGAAATGGACTTGATCTCCATCATGTGTTCTCCTTGGGTGTTTGTCTTGAATGGAGGGAGAAGGGTTGTATTTATAGCTTCCAATGGCGGTGCTCCAGCTTAATCTTCAAGTCATGCATGTGGAGTGCCTCCCACGCAAAGGAGGCAGCGGTAGAGCTACAGTAGCTGGCGGACAGCCAGGCTCAGGCCAGCCAGCCATGCATGGCTACCACTTGGCACCTCCTTTCTCCTGTGCGGTCTGCATGTCGCCTGGGTGTCGGTGAAAGGAGAGTTGCGTGCATGCTGCCCAAAATAGCCATGCAAGTGGGCCCTCTAATCTGATGTTGAGCCATCTGAACCATTGGATCAAACCAACAGCGAATGCACATCCCTGGATGACTTGGAGTGTGTTTTTGGAGCCGTGGATCAGTGATGTGGATGTCGTCTCCTGGGGTGGCCGCGCGGCTTGGCTGTGGCCGGCCATCCGGGCATAGGCCGGTGGGCCGAGCATGTTCTCCTGTTTTTCCCAATTTTTTCACCTATGTCCCTGCATTCACAACTCACCCAAAACTTGTGGAATTCATTAGTGATAAGCAAATTTATGCATAGAAAATGGAGTGGTTTCCTTATTTTATTCCTATTGACAATAAACTATATCAAATCAATCGTCAACTGTTCTCATATGATACGTTGACATTGACGAAATGCATGCATCTTTGTTGTAAGGTAACCAATCAACTCTAGCCACACTAGAGGTTTTCCCCATTCATATATAGTTCTTCCGCATCCAGGATATGGTCTTCACCTCGTAGTTGTGCTTTTGTGAGCTTCGTCTCTAGCACAAACTCCGCCAAATACTGATCAGCTACAGATAGGACTTCCAGGGTTCGTTGTCCAATTAGCTTGTCATTCACTTAGTTGTGGAAGAGTTTTTCCACATCTCTCCTTTTGCTTGGATTTTCGAAGCATGCGCTCGTAGTCTGATATTGGAGATTTTGGAGGTGGAGCCCTTGGCCTGTATTTCTTTGGAGGAGGAGGTTGTGGCTTGTTCTACTTTGTAGGTGGTGCCTTTTTCTTCTTTTGCTTTGGATGTAAAGTTGGATGCCTTGGAGGCGCAGCTAATGGCTGAGGCGGATTGGGTCCCTTGCAGGCGTAGGTGATGGCTCTGGAGGCGGGCTTGGGTCCCTTGCAGGCACATGCATGTGATGGCTCTTGAGGCGGGCTTGGGTCCCTTGTAGGTGTAGGTGATGGCTCTAGAGGTGGGCTTGGGTTCCTTGTAGGCGCAGGTGATGGCCCTAGAGGTGGGCTTGGGGGCCTTGCAGGCATAGGTGATGGCATTGGTGGTGAGTTTGGCCTAGAGCTCTGCCCACCAGATGAGGATATCACGGGCCTGGGAAATGTTATGTATTGCTTGGCCTAGCAAATCCAAGTGTGTATGGCTTGTCCTAGCTCAGTTTGACCTTCCCATCCTTTTTCCACTTTGTCGACTTGAACATGTCCATATCCAATGGGAATCTCCACTCCATGGATTAACCTGCCTTTGTACCTACACCTCTGCAATTGCATGAGCCACTACTTTTGTCTTTTTTCCCACAGCTCATAGGGTGTCCTTGCAGTAATATAGTCCACATGGTGCCTTTTCCCTTGGTCACTTCAGGGTGCCAGTTCGAGCTCTGCAGAATGACCGACTTCGTGTATGTGAACCCAGCCTGGAATGTCCTCTTCTTCTTCATTAGGTCCCGTCAAAATTACAGGTTCACCATGTTTGGTCCATATATAATAGTTGTACATGAAGCCTTCACTATAAATGTGAGCATGCAGAGTGTTTCTCTTTGAGTATTCTTTGTTGTTCTGGCATATTCTGCAAGGACAACACATAAAACCTTTTATTTTACCTATTGGCCTCCGTAGCATCTATAAAGGTCTTCAGGCCATTAATCCACACCATGGAATAATGATCACCGTACATCCAGTGTCGGCCCATCAGGAAGAAATTATAATTTGTCACCATTTCAAGATAAAGAAATGTAGTATAAACCATTAATTAACAAATATTGATAAGCTTCACATATAATCCTACCATTACTAACTATATTAGCATTACCTTATATTTCTAGTCATTCAAAGAAATAATATAAACATAAATTATTTCCCCCTTCTCTAATTATTATTCCTTCTACTAACTATACAACACTACAATGATTATTTCCCCTATAAAACATTATCTATTTACTTTCTATTTATATATATCGCTTTATACTCATGCCATCCCACAAAGAATGCGATTCTGGGATGGAGCTGAGTCAAATTTTCCAAAGTTTGACTAAGATTATAGAAAATATTATTAACTTTTACAATATTAAATACATATGATATGAAACTATATGTCATGATAAACTTAATTACGATTATTTGGTGTCATAAATATTATTAATTTGTTGTATATATTTGGTCAAAGTGGAGATTTCTCAGGATGTGAGAATTCATTCTTTTTGAGACGGAGGGAGTAGTAGTCTAATTATAGATTGCTCTTACTACGTTGATTCCGAAACTATTAAATTCACTAGGATTAGTAAATATTTGTAATAAAAATAATGGATAAACAAAGTTCGTAATCTCTATTTTCTTCCTCAACTAAGAATGAAAATCATAAATTTCTTCTCCTACATAGAATTAAACATAGCATGGTAACCATTAAAGAAGAGAGAGTAAAGATACTAACCTTTAGAACACTTGTATAGGCCAAAATCCTCAGAATTAGTTGAAAAATGGGCAGCCAATCCCCTAGGGTGCCTGGGAGACATGAAGATGAAGATCTTGGTCTCGTGTGGAAAAAATGGAGGTGGGCCGCTCGGGGAGGAAGAAGTTCATTTTGTATGGCTTAATACCGGTTTGAGCCACTAGCTCGTATAATCAACACTGAATAGTACCGCCTGGAGCCACCAGCCGATACTAAAGGTCACGTACCGGCTGGTGACTCTAGCTGGTTCTATTCGGTGGCGATTAGTACCATCTGGTGGCTCGAGGCGGTACTAAAGGTCATGTACTGTCTAGTGGCTCTAGCTGGTTCTATTCGGTGGCGATGAGTACCATCTAGTGGCTCGAGCCGGTACTAAATAGACAAGAGGCAGTTTGTCCGTTGGTGGTGGGACTCAGGACGCCATTTAGTACCGGATGGTGGCTCTAGCCTATACTAAATGACACCCATCAGACAGTCACATATTTAGCCGGTACTAAATGGAACCTTAGTATGGGTTGTATAATAACGGGTACTGAAACCACGTGTACGAATGTAGGTTTGTGCAGTAATGTTAGTAATGCTCAAGCCTCAAGTAGTGCATCCCTTCATTTATGCTATAGCTTTGCCCCTGCATAACCTGTGCTGCGCCATTTTCAATTCATGACCCTAGCTCTAGCAGCTCATTGACACGGCCCGATGTGGAGCCATGCATCGTGAGGAAAAGCTGGCTATCCTACCATCTCAAACCAGATAGTACATACTCTTGCGAAAAAATTTGAAGGCTGTAGTACTCAATAAATGGCAACAGTTAGAGTAATTGAAATACAGTCAAACAGTAATATTTCAAACCCTGAGGCTAGGTACTATTTTCATCCCTAAAAGAAATATTCTTGTCTAGTCATCGAGATTCCCTAATATATTTTAACTTCTCTAGCACCCATCATACTCTATATCTCGTACTCTATACTAACTAACATATATTTTATTCAACCATGCCCAACTATCATCTTCTTTTCCTCACATTTTCTTTTCTTTCTTTTCTTTCTTCTCCTTTTTAATATTTTCCCTTTTTTCTTCTTTTATTTTTGCCTCTCTATTTTCATTTTTTCCCCGACCCACTCCGTCGCCTCGGTGTCAGAGGCCGCCTTCGTGAGACTGAGATGGAGGCGACGAGAAGGCCCCCGATGTTGTACTTCACCTGCTCCGTCCGCGGGCGGCGATGAGCTGCGGTAGAGGCAGGGGACCCTCGCACGCGCCATCACCTCCTTCGAGGGCCGGTGAGCTGCTGCTGCTCCCGGCGTGGGCGATGCGGCAAGGCGCATGCTGCTCGGTCTCAGGTGGAGGTGGAGGATTCCGGCGGAGGGGCGCATCCAGGCGCTGCTCAGTGCGGCAGCAACAGCGACCTGCCCCTGCATGATCTCCAGCATCTGCTGCTCTCTCTATCTCCCTCCCTCTCACTCTTGTTGCTGCGGCGGAGCCTGGTTGTTGGGAAGGCGCGCGAGCGCATGGGCCCCACGCCACATCGGCGCTTACCATGAGATGGCAAGAGCGCTGCATTTGGCGCTTAGAAGGCGGTGCAGGACAATGCCATCCGGGATAGCGCACCCCGCTGCAACTAACCTGAACGTGCCATCTCTGCACTTCATCATAGAGACACCAAGCCCCCTCCCCCCTTCCCTTTTCTCTCTCTCACTAATACCAAGAAAGCACACAACCTTCTCTTAGGTCCACAGCTCGTGCCTGGTGTTATGAGTTGTGAATGCATTCCTCTGTCTTCTGCAACTGAGCCCCTTCTCTCTGGTCCACAGCTTGTGCTTGTGTTGTGAGTTGTGAATGCATTCTTCTCTCTTCTGCAACTGAGCCAGGACAAACAGTTCCACACTCGTAGCCCAAACTCCTGTTGATGCATATCAGGTCTATTGGCTAGTTGTATTTGACATTGCAGTGCCAGTGTGCCACAATGCCAATGTATCCTGCTCTCTCTCGCTCACCTGCTCAGTCTCTCTCTCTCGCTCACCTGCTCAGTCTCTCTCTCTCTCTCGCACAAGTCCTTAGCTACTACCTAGCTAGGGTGGGTGCACCGCGGAGTGTGTCACTCATCACATGGAGGAGGGACGATTGGACGCCTATATATACGTCCTTCTGCGTAGATCAGCCAACGAGCCCTCACTCATCAGCCATACAATATATAGGAAGTTCTGCAAGATGGCCTTGGTTGGTCGTGGAGTCCACGGAATACGCAATGTGAACGGTATACTTATCTTTTATTTATGTCTTTGAGTGACAAGAAAAAAATCAATCTTCTTGGAAATCTAATAACCTTTCATACTGTTTTTGATTGAAGCGTTCACGCCTCAGCAGGCCCTAGATGCCGCGGCTGCCGGTTGGTTAACAGACGAGCAGTACTACGCCATCGTGGCCAATCCTCACCGCTACCAGATTTTGCATCATGCTCCCCATGGAAACTTACATGTAAACCCTCAGCAGATATTGTCCGATGATGGCGATGCTCGTACGTACCGTCCGACACACTTATATTATTGTATATTGGTACATACTATTGATTTCATTTCATGAATGTGCATGCACTGATGTATAATAGAAACATATATACTGTTTTTGTTTGTACTTCATAACGGATTTTCTTGGCAGACTTCAACGCCAATGATAACGTCGAGTATACCATACACTACCGGATTCGGCTACTTTGCCGTGAGCCCCAATGCTCACGGCAAAGGGCCAAAAACTCACGGCAAAGCCTTTGCCGTGAGCCGGCTCACGACAAAGCCCTCACGGCAAAAAACCTATCGGCAAAGGGACCTTTGCCGTGAGCTGTATATAACCCTCTCGGCAAACCTTTGCCGTGAGCCAAAAAACCCCTTCGGCAAACCAAATTTGACGATGACGGCGAGGAACGGCGTTAGTGGGGCCCGCACGGATATTTGCCGTGAGCCAGCGGTCAAGCTCACGGCAAAGATGGACTCTTTGCCGTGAGCCACAGGAGAGGCTCACGGCAAAGGTGAGATGTTTGCCGTGAGCCGGAGCCACGGCTCACGGCAAACAAGCCAGCTTTGCCGTGAGCTTTTCCAGCAGCTCACGGCAAATGAGCTACCTTTGCCGTGAGCCCGTGCGTATGGCTCACGGCAAAGTACCGCGCGGGGCCCACCTGGCAGTAAAATACGTCGGCTGCCTGGGAGCCTGTTTGCCGTGAGCCAGGGCCACGGCTCACAGCAAACAGGCCCCTTTGCCGTGAGCCTTTGCCCTGGCTCACGGCAAACAGGCCGGAAATTTCCAGAAATAGCTCTTTTGCCGTGAGCCTAGGTCAATTGCTCACGGCAAAGAATGCCACCTGAGCCTATTTTTTTCTGTTTTTTTGGTATATGCTCCCCAATCAAAAAAGTATCACACAGACAGTTTATATAGATATTGCACAACCTCATATTCATCACAATGAGCATTACAGGCAGTTTATATAGATATTGCACAACCACACATAGTTAATAGTTATTACACAACGAGAAATGTAAACTAGAAGTTCAACGACAAACAATAGAGTTCGACGACATCCAAATCAAATTCAACCACAACATTATCAAGTTCAATCAAACGGCAACAAGTTCACTATCTAGTAATACGGCCTTCGTTCCCAAGGGTTGGAGGGGGAGGGTGTGGATAGATCCTGATCCTGTGGGTTTGCCTCCGGCAGCGGAGACGGCTGAGAGCCCCAATGCCCCCAAGGTGACACAGTAGCAGGTGGGCCTCGTGGCGTCGGTTGAGATCCCCAAGTCCCCCAAGGCGACACAGTAGCACCAGGCAACACATTAGCAGCAGGATCATTTGATGCTGCCGATAGAACCTGCACAAAGAATAATATATTGCACATGTGGGGAAAGAATTAAGTTACCAACATACAAACTAAAGCATTCATGTATACTCACAGGTGTGTGTTGACGAGGCGCTGGGTACAATTGAATATGTGGCGGAGGTATAGAGATCTGAGCACCCACATTCTGCATCCAAAGGTACATCTGGCTCATGGAGGCCTCTATTTGCTCCCGTTGGATCCTCTCTTCTAGTAGCTGGGCCTGCAATGTAATATATGTTAGAATTCAAATTAATAGGGTCAGAAGTTAAAAAAGGCCGAAGCAAACAGAAATAACCTGTAGACTCGCTATCTGCATCTGGTCAATGGTTTGTCTTGGGCGTATCGCATCGCTTCCGCTCGACGCCCTTGCTCGAATCTCGGAGAGTCTTGGCGTCGAGGCCGAGTCGATCGTGCCGTCACCCATCCAGTAACGCCCATGCTTTTTGCCTCCTCCTACCTCCATGACGATTCGTCCATCAAAGTTTTGGGTGCTTGGATCGTACTCCGACCCATGGACCTCCCTTGCCCTCTGTGTGTATGCACTAAGCCGTGGGGCGATTGTCGGATTGGTGTACGCTGAGGCCGGTGTCTCCATGCTGAAGTCAGTGTCTGCCGTCGCCTTGCCCATGTGAGCTAAAGCGTACGCCTTCACCTCGCCACAAGGCTGGCCACCATGTGAATCAGACTGCGGACAATGAGTGTAAGGTTGTTAGATATTTATCACTATGTCTAATATCAAAGCAAAGAAAGGTATCCGCTTACCCATGTTTTCGTAAATGCCCTGAGGTTTTGGTTGCCTTGATGGTGCACTAGTCCTTGCATCTTCAAACGCTTTTCCCGGGCAAGGTTGTGCTTCGCCAGCCATTCAGCAGAGCACCACCTATCCACCATTCTTTCCCAGGCTTGTGCGTGATTATTACACCAACTAACAGGCGCCTACAAGACATGAATTGAACATAGAATATCAAATGAAGCATTTTTATTCTCAGAAAAGAAGAGTCCTAAAGGTTGTTAGTTACCTGGAGGTATTGCCCCCTGTTCAACGTCATCGTTCTTGCCTCCTCCTTGGTGACCCTTGTTGTAACACGGTTTTTCTAGTATTACAAGCAGTGAATAGATTACAATTGTCTTTTTTCGTTTCTCCAAAAATCATCCTCTTTTACAATTACTGTTGACCTGCTATTTATAGGGGCCAACCTCGTATGTTTACAAGACCGTTACTTCCCGCCAGAAATCCTATAACTATCTTAGCTATCAGATGACCGTTGCTTCCCGCCAATCTCCACCTTAGCCTCGCAACAGAAGACAGATTTGTCTTGACTGCTCCTCATCTTATGACCAGCCTTGTGCTATTGTATTCTTCGCCTTGACTTCTTCAGTCCTGCTCGAAACTCTGACCTCTTCGAATTAGATTCGCGCTCGTCATCTTCGTCTTGACTTCTTCAATCTCGCCTGCGACTCTAACCTCTTCGAATCAGTTTCACGCTTGTCTTCATCGTCTTGACCTCTTCAGTCTCGCCTGCGAAAATAGAAAATACGATGCCAAGGGGCGTCTCCCCAACAGTAGCCCCTTCGTCCTTGGATTCGAGTTCATTGCTTTTCGACCCTCGAACTCCTGGGACGAAACCCAAAAGGCGTCCCCTTGGAAAAATCTGGCGGTTACTTTGGCGCCCTTTCACCTCCCAAATGGCGCAGTCTTTGAAACTTACCGTGCCTATAAATAGTAGAGGTTACCCCCCCTAAAAATTACCTTCGCTTTCATTTCTGACTTCGCGCTACTGTCTTCGCTTTGCTTTTATTGTTGCTGCCTGCCGAGATTCTTGAAGTACTTCGTGATCAAAAAGAGGTTCGTTTTGAAAAATCTTTGTCCTCGTTTCTTGTTTTGTTATGTTTTTAATTGTTTTTCGTTATTAGTTTCGGAAATGGCTCATGTCAAGTCTGTTGCGATTCCGACCTCTGACGCGGAGAGAGAGGACAGTCCTCTAGCCTCTAGCCCGGGAAGCGAGGATTTGGAAGGGGTGGAGGCCAATGTCAATGAGCTCGTTGGCGAATCAGCTCCCAAAACCCTTCATTTCGGTCGGTCCTCTGTTACCGCTAGCATGATTTCGTCCTATGAACAGAATGGATTTTTCCCTGCTGATGTTGGTCGTGCTCCGGGGCGCGAGACTACCCCTGATCCTCAGTTTGGAGAGGCTGTCGTTTTTGCTGACTTCTTCACTGCTGGTCTTCGATTTCCTTGTGATCCTATGCTACCACAGATTTTTGACCGATTCAACGTCAAACTTCATCAGCTGACACCGAATTCTTTTGTTCAACTATCAAAATTTTTCTGGGGAGTGAAGACATTTGGTGGTGAGATTGACGTTGATACCTTCGGTCGTTATAATGAGCTTCATCTTCAGAAAAGGTCAATCTTTTTGGAAGAAGGCGGCGAAGAGCATATTGGACAGTTTGGTGTTGCTACTTTTACTTCGCGTCGTCGAAGTGCAGCCCTGTAGATTGCCAAGGTTGATTTCTCCTACGCTCAACGAAACCGTTGGGATGTGAACTGGCCGAAATCCTGGTTTTATGTTAAGGTTGGTTTCGCTGCACCGAATTCTAGTGAAGTGCATTATCCTTTTGCTGGTCCCCTTGGCAATATAGAGGTGTCTACTGTGATTGATTTCGATAAGAAATCTGAGTCTTTTAAGAAGAACAGCCCCTGCTTTCATCATGCTACCCGACGACTCACGGGTCGTGATGTAGTTGAAGAATTTTTGGCTGCCGAAATCTGGCCCTTGGGAACCGACTGGAAACCTTTTAGAATTGAGCAGAGGCAGATTCCTGGTTTCGATTTACCTACCACCTTTGCTGTTTTCGGACTCACAAAACCTGATGGTGTTAGTGATGATGACCTTGTTTCGAGTGTTGAGTGGGCCGCGAGGTCTTTGGTTGGTCCGTTTACTGAAAAGGAGAAGAAATCAATGATCGACTTCTTCGAGAAAACGAGTCGCTTGAATCGCCCGTGGATGGAAATGGGCGTCTAGTACGGGGACAGGGTAAAACCTTCTAAGCCCCAAAAACGTATGAAACCTGCTGGTAATGTTGGATCCGAACAAGCTGTAGTGACTCGAGGGTATAAGAGAACTTCATCGAAAATTTTGGTATCTTCGAGTCAAGATGCTCCTCAAGCGAAAACAAAACAGGTTGTAGCTCATAAGAGAAAGACTGTTGATGTGCAACAGTCTGGTTCTGCGTTGAACAAGAAACCTCGCTTGTCTCGCAAGATGGATCCTTCATTGTTGGACAGCCCTGTGGCCGAAGCTGAAGAGGAGGAAAAGGCAATCGAGGCGGCATGTGGGCTTGTAGAGATTGCTGGCGTTGCGGGCGATGACCTCGGCTCAGCGAAATTCATGAAAGATTTGGCAGGCACTTCTGCTGCTCCAGGAGAAGGTTTGTTTGTTCCTTACATGAAATGCCCTGGTGCTAGGATGAGCCTTGCTGGCTCGATTTCGAGTGTGGTTTCGAAATCTCCAAGAGAATTTGACCCGAACTTTCTTGAGCTCTTAGAGCATAACTTCGGCTTGTATTCTACAGAACCAGCCGTCGAGGAAAAGAATGTCGAGGAGGATAAAGCAGCGCCGAAGCCGAACACGAGATCAGTAATTTTAGTTGTACTGTATTTGATCGCTAAATTTCTTTTATTGTTTACTTATTTTGCTTGCTATTTTTAGGTCGAGGTTATTGATGCCAAGCGAAAAAAGATCCCTGAAGAAACAGTTGTTAATCGTCCTCGGAACTTGGCTTCTTCTTCTTTTGTTGAACTTGGTGGGGATAGTGATGAGATGCTAGGTGAGAAAAAACTCTAGCACCACTTCCTGTTTGGTTTCGTCTTTGATTCTTATATTTTGTCTTCGTTGTTATAGATTTTAAAGCATCATTGGAGAACCTTGATATTGAAGAGTTATCTCGTTTAAGCATCTCCACAGCCCACAAGGTTCGTGCTTATTTCTACCGCTTTATCTCTGTTCCTTCCTTTCTTTATATTTATCTCACATTTTTGTCTTCGACGTGTTTTCTTAGGTTAAGTAATCAACGCGGTCAGTGCTTCAAAGTCTAAAACTGCGGCTGACCGGCTTCGTTTCTTGAAGAAAGAGAATGAGAGGCTTCGGGAAGTTAACGATAAACTTCGCAAAGACTTGACTAAGATCGAGGACGCATGGGACAGCACCGATAGAAAATATAAAGCCTTGCAAAAGGACTTTGACCAGAACCTAGTTGTGATCGATAATCTTCGAGAAGTTGTGGTTCGCGAGTCCGATGCTACTAAAGAGGCCAAAGCCCAAGTATCGTCCCTCGAGCTTAGGTTAAAGGAAGCTGAAGAATCTCTAGCCTCTTCCAAGATTCTTGATGCTGATAGGGTGAAACAGATCTTTGATTCGTATTCTAACTCGCTCAAGCAATTTGGAGCCACTCCTTATGCTCTTCCAGTGGACTTGACTGTTGAAAATTTCTTATCTTGGATTGAAGAGGAATTTTCTGGTCTCGGGGATGTGTTTTCAATTGCTGGCGACAACTTCGCCCTTACCTGTACCGATGGCCTCGGCAGATTTCTCGAAAAAGAGGATAAGGAGCTGCTTCTTTGGGTTTCCGGTCCTGGATTTTGTTTTACTGACTTCGGAGATCTGTCCCCATCTTGCTCTAAGGAAGTCGAAACTATGAAACGTCGTTTCTTGCGAGACTTCTGGAACATCTACGGGCGAGATATGGCTAAGGACTCCTCTTCGAAAGTAAGAAACTTTTCTGTATAACTTTGCTTCTTCTTTTTTATTGTTGTCAAAAATCCTAAGTCTTTTGCTTTGTTTCTTCACCAGGAAGAAACTGAGGGCGCAAAAGTTGAAGAAGGAAAAGAGGAAGAAGGCGAAGAGGAAGAAGATGATGCCCTGGATTCGCCTCCTGATGATGACGAAGCTAAATCTTCCCAAGAAGAAGGAGAAATCTAGTCGCGAGTCGAAATTAATTAATGTAAAAAACTTATTCCAAGTGATGTTTGTGGATTCCAGAGCGACTTGAACGCTAAAATTGCTCAAGATTTTGTTTATATTAGCCTCGTAATTATCTTCGATCTTTATTTTGTTTCAAAGTGCATGCGTTGGACTCGTAAAAATTCTTTTCTCTTGAAATTGTTTGTACATTATTTTCTTTCTATAAGATCATGACCTTTAGTTTCGTTTTCGGCATGGAAAACGCTTAAATATTCTTTGGCTTCTAATTCCCTTGTTAACTCGAGAAAGCCTTGAAGCGGATGCGCTCTTCTCCATGATTTGGCTTCTAATTCCCTTGTTAACTCGAGAAAGCCTTGAAGCGGATGCGCTCTTCTCCATGATTTGGCTTCTAATTCCCTTGTTAACTCGAGAAAGCCTTGAAGCGGATGCGCTCTTCTCCATGATTGCACTACTTGAGAAGACGTTGCTGTACGAAGTATCTATGGGCCCTGTGCTATTGTTGGTCTTTATCCTGGACAGATCATGCCGTCGAGCGTTCCTGTGATTCCTGCTGCCTCTCATTTCTAGGGAAAGTTTTCTTTTTCATTTGCTTTGCTTTTTCTCTTGCTGAGGCTTGACTCCCCCTTCTCTTTTATAGTGGTCCTTCGACCCTTGGGGAGATTATGATTTCACCTAACTTCGCGTCCTTTTGAAAGTACAAGTTAGGTGATTCGTTTTAATGTGTTCGTTGCTTGGTAAAAACTTGTTTTTGAATAAATGCAAATGGGGGCTTCTCTTTTTTGCCTTTGAAAAAGGCGTCCCCTCCCTCGATAGCCCCTTTGCGTTTATTCATTGCTTCTTATTTCGAGCAACGGATCTGAAAGATTACGTTCTCTTGTTTCACTTTCGAAATAGGGCAACTCTGTTGCTTTTTTCGTTCCCCTTATTTGATCTAGACTGCAGGTTTTTTGCGAGGTTGTGTTTCTAACCTCTACCTTAGGCAATTTTGTTTGAGATCTTTTGGCGAGGTTATATTTCTGACCTCGACCTTGGGCTATTTTACTCAAGGCCTCTTTTTGCGAGGTTATATTTTCAACCTCGGCCTCGAGCTATTTTGCTCGAGGTTTTTTTGCGAGGTTATACATCCAACCTCGGCCTCGAGCTGTTTTGCTCGAGGTCTTCTTTTTGTGAGGTTATATTTCAACCTAGGCCTCGAGCTATTTTGCTCGAGGTTTTTTTTTTGCGAGGTTATACTTCCAACCTCGGCCTCGAGCTGTTTTTCTCGAGGTCTTCTTTTTGCGAGGTTATATTTCAACCTCGGCCTCGAGCTATTTTGCTCGAGGTCTTACTTTTGCGAGGTTATATTTCCAACCTCGGCCTCGAGCTATTTTGCTCGAGGTCTTCTTTTTGCGAGGTTATACTTCCAACCTCGGCCTTGAGCTGTTTTCCTCGAGGTCTTATTTTTGCGAGGTTATATTTCCGACCTCGGCCTCGAGCTATTTTGCTCGAGGTCTTCTTTTTGCGAGGTTATATTTCAACCTCGGCCTCGAGTTTTTTTGCTCGAGGTCTTATTTTTGCGAGGTTATATTTCCAACCTCGGCCTCGAGCTATTTTGCTCGAGGTCTTCTTTTTGCGAGGTTATATTTCAACCTCGATATGTTTTTTCTCAAGTGCTTTTAGGGGAATCTCCTTTGTTGATTTTTTGGAGAAATTTACATAGGTTCGCCTCATTAAAAACCTCACCTCCAGTTTCCCAGAGCCCCTTTTGTGAGGAAAAGAGTACGACCTTTTGTGATGAAAGAAAAAGAGAATAGAGGTGCTTCGTATTTGTGCTTATAGCTCCGCACATTTACAAAGCTGACCTTTACAAAAAGAACTAAAACTTGGAGAAAACTGTACAGCTTTATTTGTTCCGATTCTTGTTATAGTATTTGCGAAGTTGCTCTACGTTCCATGAGTGAGGTAACTCTTCTCCGTTTTCGGTGGACAGATGATAAGACCCTGGCCTCGAGCTTTTGGTGACAATGTATGGTCCTTCCCATTTTTCCTCGAATTTGGATAAGTTTTCTGCATTATGCTTTCTTTTGATTACCAGGTCCCCAACCCTGATCTCTCTTATCTTCGCCTTTGGGTCGCGCCACTTTCGTGTTTGCCTTTGGTATGACTCGAGGTTATGTGAGGCAACGAGCCGATCGACTTCGATTAAGTCTTTTTCCACCATTTCTTTTTCACCTTCCTCACTACTAAGTGTTACCCTTAGAGTTTTGGCCTTGATTTCTTCTGGGACCACCGCTTCGGTTCCGTATAGCAGTTTGAAAGGGGTGAACTTGGTAGCTCTAGATTCTGTGGTGTTGTGTGACCATACTGCGATTGGTAAATCGTCAATCCATTTTCCCTTTTTGTGGTCGAAGAGCATCTTCCTTATAGTCGAAAAAATGATGCCGTTGGCTCTTTCAACTGCGCCGTTTGACTGCGGATGATATACGGATGCGTACTTTACTTTGGTTCCCATTGTTATGCAAAAATCTCTGAATGATTCGCTGTCGAATTGCTTTCCGTTGTCTACTGTTATTTCTTTTGGTACCCCGAATCTGCAGATGATGTTATGCCAGAAGAACTTTTGTACTGTATGCGAAGTTATCGATGCTAGGGCTTTTGCTTCGATCCACTTTGTGAAATATTCCACGGCAACTACTGCGAATCTGCAGTTTCCTTGAGCTGTTGGGAGAGGCCCTACCAAGTCTATTCCCCATGGAATCTTTTGGTTGCTTGCGTTCTTTTGGCATGCTTCGCATTTCTTTGCTACTTCGTCTGCATCTTTTATCATTGTTGGCCAGAACATTCCCTGCCTGACTGCTTTTGCTGCGAGGGCTCTTGGACCAATGTGTGTTCCGCATATCCCTTCGTGTATGCTTCTTAGTATTGCCGTTCCTTGTTCTTTTGCAATGCATTTTAGCCATGGTGCTGATATCCCCTTCTTGTAGAGCTCTCCTTGTATTATCTGATATCCTTTTGCTCTTTCTGGTATTCTTTTGGCCTCGCTTGCGGAACAGGGTGTGAAGCTGTCTTGTAAGTATGCCATGATTGGTGCTCTCCAATCTTCCCAGCGAATGTGTGCAAGATGCTGCTTTCTGATTGAGAGGATGGTCATGACCTCGTAAATTACGTCTTCGGGTAGCTCTTCCTTCTTAGCTGCTTTTTTGGCTAAATCATCAGCTTCGTTGTTGTCGTTTCTGTGGATGTGCTCTACAGTGAATCCTTTGAAGTGTTTCTCCATTTCTCTGACCTCTTCGAGGTAATTGATTAGCTCTGGTTTTCTAGCTTCGCTATCCTTTTCAATATGGTCCCTTGCTATTTTCGAGTCTGTCTTCACAATGAAGCTTTGTTTTCCTAGCGATTTCATTTTTCGTAGCCCAAGTAGGAGTGCTTCGTATTCTACTACATTATTTGTGATTTGAATCTCTTGGTTGTTGAACTCCAATCGTGCTGCGAATCTGGTTTTGATTCCACCTGGTGAAACTAGTATTGCAGAGATTGCTACTCCTTTGCTACAATATGCTCCATCACAGTAGACTGTCCATTGTTTTTCGTCTTCGCCTGGACTTTCGTGTTTTGGAGAAGTCCAATCTGCTACGAAGTCAGCTAATACTGGGGACTTGATTGCATTTCGTCTCATGAATTCGATGTTGAATCCGGAAAGTTCTGCGGACCATTTGCTGATCCTATTCGAAGCTTCTTTGTTTGTGAATAGCTCGGCTAAAGGTTTGTCGGTGACGACTGTCACTTTGTGAGCTTCGAAATAGTGCCTGAGTTTTCTTGATGCCATAAGTAATGCGTATGCAATTTTTTTGAGCTCAGAGTATGACTTCTTGGCTCCAGATAATGCTTCGGAAACAAAGTAGGCTGGCAACTGCTTCAAAATGCCTTCGATTTCAGTTTCTTGTACTATTGCAGCGCTTACTGCTGACTCGGATACTGCGAGGTAGAGGAGAAGGTCTTTTCCTTGGGCTGGTGGTGATAATTTGATCATTGCCGCAAGGTATTGCTTTAATTCTTTGAATGCTTTCGATTGTTCTTCGCCCCAGTTGAATTTCTGTGCATGTCTGAGAGTTTTGAAGAAAGGTAGGCTTCACTCAGCCGCTCTTGGTACGAATCTGTTTAGAGCTACGATCCTGCCTGTCAATTGTTGCACTTCCTTAACCGTCTTTGGCACCTCCATGGATGCCAAGGCATGTACCTTGTCTGGGTTAGCCTCAATTCCCTTTGAAGTTACAAGGCACCCCAAAATTTTTCCTTTGGTTACTCCAAAAACGCATTTTTCTGGATTTAAGCTCAAGTTTGACATTCTTAGATTGTTGAAAGTTTCCTCGAGATCTTTGATGTGATCCGCTCTTTTGATGCTCTTTACGACGAGGTCATCCACATAAGCTAGCATGTTTCTATCAATTTGTGAGTTGAAGACTTTTTTGGTCATTCTTGAGAAAGTTGATCCTGCGTTTCTCAGCCCCACTGGCATTCTGACGAAGCAAAAAGTTCCGAAAGGTGTTATGAAGCTCGTCTTCTCCTCATCCTCTTGTTTCATCTAGACTTGGTGATACCCTGAAAAGCAATCTAGTAGAGATAGAATCTTGTTGTTGGCTGCGTCGTCAACGACGCTATCGATTCTTGGTAAAGGGAAATCGTCTTTTGGGCAATGCTTGTTTAGGGTTGTGAAGTCGATGCACATCCTCCACTTTCCGTTCTTCTTTTTCACCGGGACAGTGTTTGCCAACCATTCAGGGTATTGTACCTCTCTAATGACTTTTGCTTTCAGTAGCCTTTCAACTTCGGATTTTATTCCCTCTATCTTTTCGTTTGACATTTTTCTCAATTTTTGCTTCCTTGGCTTTGTCTTCGGGTTTATGTTGAGGCTGCGCTCGATTAGAGTTCTACTAACACCCTTTAGATCTGCAGC
Source organism: Digitaria exilis (assembly GCA_015342445.1). Lineage (NCBI taxonomy): Eukaryota > Viridiplantae > Streptophyta > Magnoliopsida > Poales > Poaceae > Digitaria > Digitaria exilis. Next base: position 141,219 of record JACEFO010002182.1, read on the forward strand.
TGTCCATGCAAAGACATCTTTGTTTTTTCTTAGGAAAGCTATCAAATCTTCCTCTTCTTGAGGGGGAAGGTCTGCTCCAATCGTGACCTCTCTACCCTCCGTTCCTGGATCGAGAGAGACTCGCTTGGTGTCTTGTGCTTGAATGGCTTCTTTTACTTTTTCCTCTTTGGATTGCGGTGGCTTCTTTTTGGTCGATTCTGTTCGAACTTCATCGTTTGTTTGTTTCGTTTATGCCTGCAAAAGGTTGCCGTTTTTCTCGCCTGGGGTGATTCCTTGTTCGATGTCCCTTGCAACTTGCTGGTTTCCGAATACTGTGATTACTCCATTTGATGCTGGAAGTTTCATGCAGAGATACGCCTATCGTACAATGGCTTCGAATGTGTTGAGGAAGCCTCTTCCGAAGATTGCATTGTAAGGGTAATACATGTCGACTATGTCAAAAGTGATTCGTTCCGTTCTGGGATTGCTCAAGTCCCCGAAGGTTACCGGTAGTTCGATTTTTCCTAAGGCTCGGATTCTTTTTCCTCCGAAACCAATGAGTGGAGTTTCTGATGGTTGTAACAAGCTTTTGCTGATGTTCATTTGATCGAAGGCACTTGCAAAGATAATATCGGCTGAGCTGCCATCGTCTATCAGTATCTTTGTTAGCTCCCAGCCTGCCACATTTGTTTCGATGACCATGGCATCAGTGTGAGGATAACATTGGAGCTTAAGATCCTGCTCAGTAAAGGTTATTGGGATATGCGACCAATGGGTTTTTACTACTGGGCCATCGGGTAGTATTGCGTGCACTCTTCTAAAGTAGTCTTTTCTTTGTCTTTTGCTTTCGAAGTCAACTGAAGATCCTCCTGCTATAGGCAGAATCATTCCGCGGGAGGGGATAGGACCCTTGGCAGGTGTTGAATTCGATGTTGAAGCTGTTTGCATCATAGTTTCGTCTTTTCTTGCCGCGGTGGATTGGATTGAGCTGTGCGCTTGTTGATTTGGCTCGTACTGGGTTTGATGCCAAGCCAGTCGAGGCTGGTGGTATGTTGAATAGGATTCTGAATTCGTCAGGAGTTGCAGCTGCGGATTCGGCGTGTTATGGGAGGTGCACTGCCAGAAATTTGTTTGAACTGTGCGACCTTGATTGTTATTTTGGTTCATTTCTTGCTTCACCCTGATGGTTATGGGACATCTCCCTGTACTGTGATCTGGGTTTTCGCCATGGAATTGGCAGAACCAAGATCGAGACTGGCTTTCTTGTTGGCCTCGTCCTCTTCCACGGCCTCTGCCTCGTCCACCTCTTCCTCGTGTGGATGAGGAGTTGAAATCTTGCTTCGTTGTATTTGATTCGTTATTATGTTGGCCGCTCTCGTTTTCTATGTGAAAAACTTGAGTTGGTCGGTTATAGTTTTGCTTTTCGTATGCGGGCTGCTTGTAGTTTCCATTTGCTTTTCTGAGCATGGCTCTTTCTTTGATTCTTCTTTTGTGATCATCGTCTGATCTGCAGAACTTTTCCATTTCGTGGAAGAGTTCATGGAGGTTTCTTGGTTTGTTTTTGACGAATTCTGACGCGCATGGCCCTGGTCCCATCCCGTGGATGCATGCATCGATTGCTATTGAGTCTGGGATATCATCTGTTTGGGCCTTCAATTGGATAAAGCGTTTGAAGTACTGAGCTAATGGCTCCTTTTCCTCTTGTCTACATGCGAAGAGATCTCCCGAAGTTAACAGTTGCCTGTTAAATCCTTGGAAGTTCTGAAGTACTTTTGCCTTAGTTGTTCCTAGCTGAATATTGATCCTGGGCTTAGTCTTGTGAACCATGTGAGAGCCGGTCCTTCACAGGCTATGATGAATGACTTTGCGAGAACTAGTTCGTTTCCTCCTGCGGAAGCCACAGCAACTTTGTAGCTCATCAAGAACTACCTTGGATCACAAGTGCCATTGTATTTGGGCAAAGTGATGGGCTTGTACGAGGTTGGCCATGGTGCATTTTGAAGGCCTGGAGATAACGGTGAATTCGAGTCATAGCTTCTCAAACCCGCATTGTAATTTGTTGTTTCGGTGTGGTATTCTCTCTCGGGCTCTTGAACGGTTTCTTTGCTCGCATTGAGCTCGTTTTGGAGTCTCCTGAGCTCATTCTTAGCCTCTGCAATTTTTCGCTCTTTCTCGGTTTCTTTTCTTTGGTTCTCTGCTTCCTTCAATAGAGCTTCTTTTTCTTGCTTAAGCCTCTCAATTTCTTGTAGCAGTTGTTCGAGGCTAGCTTCTTCTCGATTTTGGTTATCATTGGTAACGGCTGGCTCCAGTGAAACTTGTGGTTCATCGTTTTCTCTTTCGTTTTCGTGAGCTTTTTCGTGGATCATCGGACCGTTGCTTTTTCTTTGGTGGCATCGTGAGTTTTGATTTCGATCCTAACACACGGACGGCGCCAACTGTTGTAACACGGTTTTTCTAGTATTACAAGAAGTGAATATATTACAATTGTCTTTTTTCGTTTCTCCAAAAATCATCCTCTTTTACAATTACTGTTGACCTGCTATTTATAGGGGCCAACCTCGTATGTTTACAAGACCGTTACTTCCCGCCAGAAATCCTATAACTATCTTAGCTATCAGATGACCGTTGCTTCCCGCCAATCTCCACCTTAGCCTCGCAACAGAAGACAGATTCGTCTTGACTGCTCCTCATCTTATGACCAGCCTTGTGCTATTGTCTTCTTCGCCTTGACTTCTTCAGTCCTGCTCGAAACTCTGACCTCTTCGAATTAGATTCGCGCTCGTCATCTTCGTCTTGACTTCTTCAGTCTCGCCTGCGACTCTAACCTCTTCGAATCAGTTTCACGCTTGTCTTCATCGTCTTGACCTCTTCAGTCTCGCCTGCGAAAATAGAAAATACGATGCCAAGGGGCGTCTCCCCAACAACCCTCGTGTGAAGCACTTCTGCGTGTAATTAATGATAGCCTGGATGCGCGCCTCATAATGCATGTCATGCACTAGCTTTTTGCAGGCTCTATGAGCATTACCCTGCGCTTCTCCCTCATATCCATCCTCGCACCTGAAGAAATCCTGCATATACATACAATATTTATATGCTATGAATGCAATGAATAGAGTAATGTAGTGTGAGGTTAACTTACCCATAACTCGCCCTTCACCCGCTCCGCCACGTTATCATAAAGCCTGTCCAAAAGATCTCGCTGGTCCACCGCTGAGTAGTAGTGTTCAAAAGTGAGTGCCGGCTCATACACACCACCATGCAAAACCATGCCAGGGAAGTGTTCCCTGCACAAAAGGCCTAGTATGCCATTGACAAGGCGTGTATGATCACCTGCGCCCACAATCTCCCAACTCCTGAAACGTGATCAATTTTATTGAGATTTGCAGTATATCATATGAAGAATATTGATCGAGTCAAAAGTGCTTACTTCTGCCCATGTGGCCTAATCATCGGGCGTTTGTGAGGAGGTGGTCGTTTCGGAAGGGTCGACGGACCTCGCAACCAAACTCTCGGTGCATCCCCAACGGCCTCCTCGTACCCCTGGTGGCCCTCACCGTCCCCATCCTCCTCCTCCTCCCCCTCCCCATCCTCCCCATCCTCCTCCTCCCCCTCCACCTCCTCCCCATCCTCCTCCTCTCCATCCTCTCCTTCCTCCTCCTCTCCATCCTGCCCATCCTCTCCCTCCCCATCCTCCGCCTCCACCGACTCGTCCTCCGACTCCGGGTGCTGTGCGGGTGGTACAAAGTCATCGTCTTCAGAAGACGACTCCTCCTCCTCAAGTGGAGGTGGCGATGACCTCCACCCTCGACGCCTGCGTCCTGTACCAGGCCCCTGACCACTCCCGGACCCCTCACCACTGCCTTTCGGGCGACCCCTACCCTTCCTCTGCCCCTCGCCTGACCTCTGCCCTTGTTCAAGTAGTTGATTCGATCTTTGGTACACGGAGTTCACGTTCCTGACCTTTCCGCCCGCCATATCTGTTCAATCACCTGTCAATAAAAAGAATAGGCAAATTAGCACAAATATGTGTACTCATGACATCCTTTGGTTGGCGTTTCTTGTTTTTGCAAATGCTGCATGGACACCAAGTCCGGATGGCTCCTTTAGCATTTTGAAATGCTAGTTTCACGAATTCCTCGGTCTTCGCAATCCATTCGACTGTGAACTGACGATTGCTCGGACGCCCCGTGTACATCCACTCACGGTCGCCCATCCTTAAAGTATCAACGAGCAATATAAAAATCTTAAGTATCTACACGCTCCTTATACTTTCTAATAGGTGAAGATAGGTCCTAATCCCACCCGAGGATGCGCCGATGTGGTTAGTCTCCATGCTCTACTCCTATCCGAGACAAAATTTCGGCAGCACCTCCCCGCTGTTCTCCAAATACACGTCCTTAGAAGGAGAGTGTGTATCCAGAGAACAACAGGGAGATACTGCCGAAACTCTATCCCTGATAGAAGTAGAACATGGGGACTAACCACATCGACGCATTCTCGGGCTGTCCAAAAACGTGGACAATTCGAAACAGATACGGTTTTAAATATGCAGATATCTCGGCATATTTCGAACCGTATCTCTTCCGAACGGGAGACGCCTAACTCGGTTACGTGAACTACAAACATGAACATGTAAAGAGGTGCGGACATAAAAAAAATAACAATGTTAAAAGCAAATTTTGGCAGCATCTCCCCTACATGGTGAGTTATCTAAGACCCGCAAGAATCAACATATAAAATTAACTCTCATGCTTTATGAATTCTAACAATTTCAAATCCAATTCACCAGAGTTTATTGCAAATTGACCATCAATTCTCACACAATTAATATATATGCAAAATAATAAGCACTGTGAGGAGCAATTCTCACCTCGAGTGCACGGCTGCCCAGCGTCGGGGGCGGCAGACCTTGGGGCGGCCTGGCCTGGCGCGGCTGCCTGGCCGGCAGCGGCCTGCGCGGCCTGGCCGGGCGGCAGCGCCTCGCCTGGCTGGCCTACCTGGCGCGGTCGCTGGCGGGCGCGGCCTGCCCTGGCCTGGCAGACGACGGCGGCCGGGCCTAGCCTGGTGCGGTAGGCTGCCTGGCCGGCTGGCGCACCCTGGCCGGGCCGGCGCGGCCGTTGGCTGCCTGGCGCGGCCGCTCGCGACGCTGGTGGGGGCGGCTGGCCGGGCTGGCGCTGGCGCGGCGGCTGGCGGCCTAGCGCAGCCGCTGGCTGTGGGTGGCGCTGGTGCGGGTGGCTGGCGCTGGCCGGCCTCATGCGGCTGGCGGTGGCCTGGCGCGGCTGGTGGTGAGGAGCAGCAGCTGAGGTGTGAAGTGTTGAGGAAGGGATAGAAAGAAAGGAACGGACGTGGCCATATAGCCTATTTGCAACGGGAGCCTTTGCCGTGAGCCGCAAATCTGGCTCACGGCAAACCCGCGGCTTTGCCGTGAGCCGCAGATCTGGCTCACGACAAACCCGCCGCTTTGCCGTGAGCCAGATCCGACGGCTCACGGCAAAGATGCAGTCCAGCGGCTCACGGCAAAGCCCCACAGTTCAAATTTTTTGTCGCCTAAATTTTTTTTCGTCCCACTAAATTTTATTTTTTGCTATTTTTTCTAAAAAACGATGTTTGCCGTGAGCGAGGTGAGACTCACGGCAAACACCACCTTTGCCGTGAGCCCTAGATAAAGCTCACGACAAACATGGCCTTTGCCGTGAGCCCTAGATAAAGCTCACGGCAAACATGGCCTTTTCCGTGAGCCTCATTGGGGACTTTCATTAAAATAACTTTATTCATATTTGTTTGCTTATTATTTCATTATTTTCTTCACGTCTTAAAATTTTTTCATTATTTCATGTATATTTTAAATACAAATAAATATCAAATATATCTTAAAAATTACTAACTTTTAGGAAAGACCATATTATAGTGACTACATCATATACAAATTGTTTTTAAACTCAAACTCAAACTTAAGCTTCACTTTTACTTCAAAAACTAGAAATCCCTTCTCATGTTTATGAAACTTCTACGGACATCTTCAATTTTGTGCATCGTACGAAACAAACTTATGCGAAACCATGTCAAACCTTCTCCACAGTCTTGCTGTCTCATACCAGTAGACATCCACAAAATTTATAATTTTTTAGACTTTGTTTGCTATTTTTAAATAATTATGAAAGATAAGATTTGCCGTGAGCTTTATAAAAGCTCACGGCGAAGGACCTGTTTGCCGTGAGCATATGTAAAGCTCCCGGCAAAAGGCCTGTTTGCCGTGAGCATTTATAAAGCTCACGGCAAAAGGACTGTTTGCCGTGAGCTTTACCTAGCTCACGGCAAACTAGGGCCCTAACGGCCGTTAGTGCCGTCACGGGGTGAATGGGAGGCAGCCACATAAAATAATTTTGAAATAAGTTTGCCGAGAGCCTTGTTATTCTAGCTCACGACAAAGAGAGGTTTTGCCGTGAGTTTGTGTTTGCCGTGAGCTTCCCTTTCTAAGCTCACGGCAAAGATTGTTTTTTTGCCGTGAGATTTTGTTTGCCGTGAGCTTCCCTCTTTTAGCTCACGGCAAAGAGATCTGTTGCCGTGATGTTTTCTTTGCCGTGAGCTGCCCTCTTTTAGCTCACGGCAAAGACTTTGCCGTGAGCCCGTCTTTTGGCTCACGGCAAAGGTGGGCACTCACGGCAAACTGCCGTTTTCCGGTAGTGATAATCGAACCTCCTACAGAAGTTGTGGTAAGCACATTATACAATATCAATCTGCATATGTGACAGCAAAAAAGCGAGCAGTCCGTTGAACAATTAAATTAGACAAATCAACTTAACCTCGAAGAGAAACAAGAGCTAGCTAATGGGTTGCCAATGCTATTGTTAAAAAATACTTATTAGGGACGACTTATTATATTGTTGTATCCTTTTGCCATAGATTCGGGGCACGCCGTACATGACGCTGCGCAGGTCCTACACCTCATCCTTTGAGAAAAGGGAGTACTGCCCACGGTACATGCGCTCTGATCATCTCAATTTTATTTTATTTATACAAGCACACGAGTGAGGCCATACCTTATTTTCATCAGTACTAATATTCCGTTGAGCGTTTTGTAACAGTGCTGCTGGACAGAAGATTGTCCACTATGGTCCCAACGACAATCGATATCGCAGGGATGCGGCGGTGGCTAAGGAGGCCGGAAACCATTTGGCGGACGACATCGGTGGTGACAGCGAAGCTGCTGCACATGGCCGACATCAGCTGGCAGGTGACCTCTGGGGTCACCACAACCCATAACTGGGAGCAACGTCACTTCATCGTCTATGTCCGTGGACAGAACCAGGAGGAGAAGTGCCGTGTGTATCTTTCATCTAGTTGTTATTTTATCTAGTTGTTGTTTTTAGAGCCCCGTGCAGCTGCCGGGCTGCTTTCATGAGCTTGTTGTGTCTCGAACCTTTAAATATCATGCGGATGCCTGCTCGCCTACGAGCCTTTGGCGAATAATTTGTAAGCTCTGAAACTTTGAGAACTTTGGCCTGCTGGCTATGTTGCCTTCTCGGTCACCCCGGGGCGTGTTTATGGCTCTTGTGAACGGACTAGTATCAACTTTCAAACTCATTTCTTCAAACAGTTTAAAAATGCAAGGCACAGAATGCTCAGCAAAGCAACAAACACTCGAGCCATATGGTGGCAGCAAATCGCGCGAGCCAATCTCACTGGTAAAAAAAAAACCCCATTATTCGGCTGACTCAGAGCTTTCGTTCAAAGCTTCTAAAAATGCCAAGAATTACCGATTTACAAAATAGGTCGCTTATGTAATCACTGAAAATTTATTCACAAATGCTATTCAGATGACAATCAAACACAGATGGCTGCATATAGAACATCGATCCAAAGCAGAGAAAGAGGCACAAGCACTCACGCCCATCATCGTTGTAGAAACTAGAGAGCATGCTCAGCACGCCCATCAATGGCACACATCTCGGTGAGCATAGGGCATGTAGAGGTTCGACAGCGAGCAGCGAGCAGCTCCATGAGCTCTGCGGTTGCCACCTATCTGGAATCCTTGCGCCTCCACTCACCATTTCCATCTGTGTCGCCATAGAACACCGGCCAACACATTTGCATGCCCGCACGGCACAGGCGGCATCTTCATACTGCCCCACCAATTAAGTTTGATTCGTAAGCTTTTTTGACAACGCACAACACTACTATTCACTAGTATTAGTATAGGCCAAAGATAAATTAGTAATTTTCACTCCACTCAATTTTTAATAATTATGTAAACTAGGTAGTTTCCCGCGCGTTGCCACGGGACAGTCATGGGAATATCGATTAAGTGAGATAAAAGGATCGGAATCTGGATTTATGGGAATCAAGTACTCTACGGAGACAATACATACTAACAGAATTTTGTATTAGGAGACGAAAACATTCATGAATAGAAAAAGGCATAACCTGATTCTTGCTGTGTTGACAGCTACAGCATGAACATGATAGCTTGAGTTAAATAATTAAACATACAAGTATTTATGCGTTGTGTATAGGTTAGGAAATATTTGGATCCTGTAAGTAGGTGCAGGTGGGTAGCCTTTTTCTTTCCGTAGCTGCAGATGAGAATCCACCTGTAGCATCTACATATATAAGTACATTGTTAGACATGCCTGGGTCTTCAGAGGAAGAGATCATTACATAGCTTCAAAAGTAATCCAGAAAGCAAAGTGCTTGAGTATGCGTGCACTAAGTAGTGTTAAGCAAAAGTTGTTGTATCTGAGGTAAATGAATAACATTGAAGTGGACATCAAGTAAATGATGAGCAGTAATATGATAATTAAATTATAGTGTATAATAGAAGAATGATTAGGCAACTAACTGCGTAGACACTGAAAGTTGTAGTGTGATACCTGGGACTAATGGGTTTGCCTTGATATGTCTTAAAAATATCAGTGTACACCACATTATGCGTTTTGCCTTCAAAATCAGGAGAATTGTTCTCAATCAGTACACGCAAACCTGCTGGTGAAATAACTCTTGAGAAAGCAACATAAAGTTGCCCATGGGAGAGTACAGGGCTTGGTAAGTACACGCCAACTTCGGTAAGTGTTTGTCCTTGGCTTTTGTTTATGGTCATGGCATATGACACACGGACTGGGAACTGCCGCCGCTTCATCTTGAAAGGCCATTTCGGATCAGTTGATACAGAGACTATTCTTGGAATGTAAGCTTTAGATCCTGTTGCTTTTCCTGTGATTATTTGTGCTTCAATAATACGATGAGTAAGTTGTGTGACTATTAGTCTGGTTCCATTGCATAAGCCCTTTGATGGATTTAGATTTCTAAGTAGCATTATAGGAACACCAATCTTCAGCTGTAAATGATGACCAGGAAGGCCACTCATTTGAATAGTGTTGCGAAATTCCTAAGGATAGAGGGATTCTAGAGTGCAAAGTTAGATGTGTGTTGACGGCGCTTAGCCGCGTCAATTGTGTACCGCAAACGCACGGGTCGATTGTAGCTCTTTCCTTAGAGTACTCGCCCAAGGTTTATCAATCCGTGGATCGACAACGAACTTACTAGGGTTTTCTATCTAGCTTAACGGATCTAATCCTATAGCGTGAAGCATGTATTGCATATGGGGTTGAGCATGTGTGTTTGTGAGGTTAATGTGAACGAATTATGCGTGATGAGTGGATGATCACAGCCAACCTCCTCGAGATAATACGACCTTCGGTAGCACGAGCCCACCGTCTCCTTCGTTGCAACTCCGGCCTAAGTGATAACCTAACCTATCTCGTACTTCGATAAGTGGACATAATCCCACGTAGTTCCGTAAGCCGATGCCTTTCCCTCCCATACTTGTCACACAACACTAGGGGTAGTCAATCATCAAACAAAGAGAACTTATAAGGGGACATAGCTCCACAATACACGTTCCACTGACCCTGCTCCTTCCGCATACTGTCACTACATGAGGGATCCCAGTGACCGGCTTCCCGCATACCACTAAGATGTATCCGCAAGACAAAGACTAATCACCATGATTAGATCTAAACCTACTACGATCATAAGCTAGCTAGACACATAGACTAAACACCACGATTAGATCTAAACATATGCAAGCTAGACATATGGGATAAAGTACGCATTTTAGAACATCAAAGTAACGAGACAAGAATAGATTGATTCACCATTAATGTACATATGCCTTGAATGAATTCAAAGGATGGCTCCGGAATCCCACCATGGCTTCACCATGCAGGGCCAACCATGGCGGCTAGGGTGTAGCCTAAGCCATCTCCTAGGAAAAGTCGAGGACGGCGGCCGACGGCTTCCTCCTGTGTGTGTCCCTCGATTAGGCGGCTCTCTGATCCAAATTCGCCTACGGTTTGTATAGGACATAAGCTTTAAATAGTCCAAGGAAACCCTAGCTCGAAGGGGAGGTCGAGGCGTCGCAAAAACGGCCTAGGCCGGCCAGCTAGGGGCCTACTGGGCCAGCCGGCCTGCCCTCTTTTCGGCCCATCTCGGCCTCACTTTCGCGTGGGAGCTCCTCTCTAAATTGGTAACTTATGTCCTTCACATATGTGGCCCTTTTGACGTCGTTTGCTTCGGGATATGATTGGATCTTTGATATGTCTGCTGGATTTCCTCTGATCCGGAAGTCATCCAAGTGTATTCTTCGAGCCTTGGCCCGTGCACATCCTTGGTGGTCGGTCACGATCTCGGTCCTCATCCAAATATGCTCATTTATAGCTCATAAACCTGCATAAACCAACATCCTCCAAAAATATGTGCATATGTAAACATGGGGTTGTTTCACGTGCCAAGTGGCGGGTTAGTATATGAATTAGTCGAAAACCTCCACCTAAATGGTACCAAAAGTGTGTCGCTAAGGAGCGCCAACAATGTGGCATCATCGATGGAATCAAAACTGTAGTATGACATTTCTTCAGTAGCTATCTTACTGATAATTTTTGCATTGATGGTGGCAGCCACTTCATTTGTTGGGGCTAATATTGCTCGTTCACATAGATAGCTTGCTAATTCTGAGGCTTGTGGAGTTGTTCCATACACAAAAGAAATTAAACCTGCAAGGTTCCTTTGGTCAGATGGTAACAGAAGGTTGTTTGGAATTTGAATCCATGATGTGTCAGGCTGATACGTAGGGGTGCTGCCAGGTGTTGTGCCGTCACCAACATATAGAAGCCATTGAGCAAAATTTTTCAATTCAATTTTTTCAAGGTCTGAAAGACCAGGACATTTAAGTCTCATATTTTCAGTCAGCTGAAGGAATTTGCAATGTCGCCATAAATAGGATCTGGTAATTGATGCCCCAAGGATCTACTGTTTTCTTGCATTCCAGATGACTGGTAAACTTTGCCTAAAATCACCACCCAGCACAACAGTTACGCCACCAAACCGTTTATTGGATGGCATGATGTCTCTAAGTGTGCGATCAAGTGCTTCGAAGCAGTGAATTGAGCCTAGCTCAATTAGCAAGGGTCCTTGTGGTGGAACCTGCCCACCCGGATTCCAGTCCTCGACTCGGCACGGGTGTCACATTTTCCTGAATTTATTCCAGGATTTAACCGGCATTGTTCTTTCAGTGGTAGGCGACGTCCCCATCGATTGCGAGGCGCCTGTGGTGACTTCGTCAGTCTCAAGATCAGCCAGCTCAGTCTCTTGGAGGTGCTCATAGGGGTAGGGTTGCGTACATGTATTCATAGAGGTGAGTGTGTGTGCGTTTGTGTGAGTGTCTTCGATTGTACTGTCATTCTCGAAAAAAGTGCTTCGAAGCAGTGTCTATGGTTGACAGGTGCTTCGTCCCATATAATTGGCGTTGTATGTTGTATTAGCTCAGCCAGTTGTGTGTTTTTCTTAATTGCACACATGGAATATTCATGTATGTCCAAAGGAATTTTAAAACGTGAGTGTGGTGTACGACCTCCTGGGAGTAACAGAGCTGCTATGCCAGAAGATGCGACTGCTAGGGCTATTTTTCCTTGGCTTCTAACACTATTGAGCAAAGTATTCCACAGAAATGTTTTGCTAGTCCCACCGTATCCATAAACAAAGAACATATGCCCATGATTATTGAAGACTGAACTATGTATAATATCATAGATATGCCTCTGGCATGAATTCAACAGACCGATCTGCTCATTTAATTCAGTGGTTGTGCTAGCTGAACTATAAGCAAGCTCTTCCGTTATAAATCTATTGGTAAGTATATGAAAAGAGCAATGGTCGGGCTGTGGTAAGTGGAAGTGTTCTAGGCTATAACCAGCATCTTTGAGTTTTTTCCATCAACCATGCAAGGGGAGGAAGTATTCAGAGATCTGCAAGGGCCATGAATCATGAACTTGGAGACAACCTCGAAGCCTGTAGGGTCAAAGGATGGTTTTGGTAATTGTGCTGATATGAAGGCATCTATTTGATCAGCATCAAGAGGCTTATCTTTTTTTGAGCCACAGAATCGAGTGGACATGGGGAAGGCCTCGTTTTTGGAATTCGATTGGGCCCAAAGAATTCATACTTCTCTATGTCATCCATTAGTAGTTTGAGTTTCATGCGGAAAACTCGATCAACAATATCTGGTCTATCAGAAGCTTGGTGCTCTGTAATGGATGCCAGGGCCTCTTCAATTTCTGGCCATAAAGCATTACATGTAAATGTGATAAATAGGTCTGGGCACCCAAACCTACCTACGACACAATGCAACAGTCTTGTTAGTTTTGGTTGAGGACATTTACAGTGCATAATACTACCATATACTAGTGTTTGAAAAGGACTAGTATGTAAATATCTGACAGTTGAGATTAATTGTATACTATACAAAATGGTCATAGTGATATGAGTAGCATAGAAGAGTAGTAGTGGTATAGGGGTAAAATAAGAAATGAATTAAAATATCATTAGTGTGATATATAAAAATAAATAATATTTTTAGCCGAGGCGGGTGACCGGCGGCGGCTACGCGAGCTGTGGTGGATCCGTGAGGATGGCCTGGTCACAGGGGAGGGCCAGCGGATCTATCCGATCCGGGCGACCGGCGGTGGTATGCGGTGGCTACAGGACCCACGGGTGGATCTGTGCCGGATGGGCTGGGCCGGCGGCGGCGGCCATGCTTGCTGCGTCTGGATCATCGCGAGCATGATTCCTTCGACATGTCGCCTCACCATGATCTTTAGCCAGTTCCAGCTGTCAAGGAAGTCAGGGTAGACAACTCAACTGCTATTGTGATCTTCAAGAAGGGTGTGCATGCTGATGAGGCGTTCTCCGGAACTTCCGATATCAGCTCCATCAGCGCGTCCCTGATCAGCTTTCGCCTCACCGGTTTGCTACCAGCTGCACCAACTGATCCTCGACAGAGCATGTTGTTGGATCCCCTGACAGCTGAAGCTCTTCAGTAGCTATTTTACTCAGGTAATTTCTTCTGGTGATCTACGGGAATGTAGCTTTCTTCATGTATTACTCTGTTTGATGAGTAATTGCAATCATGTTTTCAGGTGATGGAGACGAGATGTGGTGAAGAGGATGCCCGTTCATCAATACATCAAAGTTTTTTGGGTTGCTAGGTGACTGTAGTTTGTCAGAGGAAATGCTCGGGATCATAGGAAGTAGTCAATCAAGGTGGATCGTTTCTGTTGTTTGGCAGACCAATCAGTGAAGCGCTCACTTTGCATGTACGGGTATCATCTTTTTTGGCTGTTGTTAAATTATATGCTACAGCCTACAGATGATGTAAAAATATCCAAGTGATGTTGTTTTATGCTTTTAAAGGCTACATGTCTGAAACTCTGAACTTGGTGCCATGGCCTCTTAGCGGTGCTCTATTGTCTTCGGTGAGAATTCTGATTACAAGCCAGAGAGACAATCTTTGTTGTTGACTGATGTGCGTGCCATCTTCATTTCATTATCTGAAATCTGGCAGAATACATGATTATCATGCATGTATATACAGGCAGTGCCATTCTATGTCACTAAACCATGAACATCACTTTATTCAGAAGAAACTGTTTGGTTATTCTTTGACAATTAATCATTAAATAGCAACACTGCAAACCCATGAGTGTTGGGTGTAGCAGTTATTGTACATACAACTAAATAACATGATTATTCAGGAGGGGAGAAAATTTGAGTTACAATACCTAGCAGCAACCAATCTTCAACCAGAAAAATCACTCGATCAGAATTCAGATAAATCTAGTGACTATTTACATCAAGATTTTACATAATTCTTTCTAAATCGCCAATAATCAAGTATACATATGAGGAACATCTATTATTATGCATGTATATACAAGCCCATGGAGTCTCTAATGTACACTGCTCTTCTATCATGTTACACTGCTCTCTATCATCTTGTGCCTTTGTCGGGCAGATCTTGTCCCTGGCTCCCCTCCGGCGAGGTCGTCATCCGCTGTTTCTTGTTCCCCTGCTTTGCTTCCTACTCTATGTCAGTTTCAGTAGCTTAACGTGACCGATGGCATCGTGTGTTATTGTGTACAGTATTACGTTGACATGCATGTATATCAAAATCTCTGTTGAGAACAAAAAGATATAGACATATGTGTTTGAGAAGTAATCTTTCGATAGCAAGTAACTTCAGGCGGTGACCATGTGCAGTAACACTTCAATTTTGGAGCAAATTCTGTCTGAGACCAAGAGTAAAAAATGACATAATATCATTCTATGTGTAAACCCCACATTTGACAAAGCAATCAAGAGGACACAAGTTTGAGCCTTTCATGAATCATGACCTGCACAAAGAAGAGTTCTTAATTAGACAGGAGCCTTTTACCAGCCTATATAGAAATTAATGCAGAGTGGAGTGTATAAAACAGAAAGTAGCTCACCTATGAAAAATAAGTTGTAAACTTCTAGCTTTATACCCCTCATGTCAGTCGCATGCGTTTAGAGTTATGGATAGTTATGCAACCGCAGGCCCTTTGTTATTAGGATGTCCCCCGTGAAATCAAAATAGGTTAAGCTTCAGAACAAACAATGCTACTCAGACATAGGTAACTGAACGCGCATAAGAATTGAGAAACTGGAACATAGTGCTTAGAATGTCACAAAGAATAAAGTTAGATGGAAGTGGAGATTGATAAATTGCAATTTCTGTTGGATGGCAGTATGCAGTTTCACGCAAACTCAAAACAAATTCAAAAGGCACTGGAGACATCTGTTAAGGGTTCTATATGACAGTCCTATGGTTCTAGAGTGTAATTAATTAGGTGACTTGGTCGTGGACTACACCACAAAACAGAGAATGATAGATCCAACGTACGCATGATGCACTCTTGAAACCGGAATTCTATCACAACGAAGCACAACAACCACGCCGGCCCTTCAATCGCGATGCGGAAGATTTGGACATGTATGATCGATTTGGAGCTCCCAAATAAAGTGGTGTAAAAATCTTGCCTGAGAGTAAAGAAAAAAGGGAAAAAGTTAGTTTATCAGGTTATTAAACAATTCCTGTTTTAACAAAATATACATAAGTACAGCAGATAGTTCTGGTAGGATCATCATAGCGTAATAGATATTTGAGTCGTAGTATTGATGTCAATTAGTAGAATGTTTTTTTCGGGTAACTTTTGGCAGGAATTTGCTTGCAGATTTTGCTGGCGATTCTTTGATATCAGACTTCATTTCGATCTCAATGTCCTTTTTGGGAAAAAAAATCCCTGAGATATATCTTTGAGGTTATCATGCGTGAAAGTACTACAATATAAGTTAATGGAAATAATAGAAAATAACAAGAGGGCATTGAACAACTTGGGGCGGTGTTGACTATGCAAGATGAGTTCCGAATTTTCTAGGAGGTTGAAATATGTGTAAGAAAAAATATAATAATCCTGGGAGTAGCTCGTAATAAACAAAATCTTAATTGTAAGCCTCTTGTCAAGATGAGGAAACCAACCTTTTCCTTTTCCAAAAGCTACAACTGTCTTTCGTTTTTTGCGTGTTTCAATGGTTGTAACCCTGGCCGTACAAAGAAAGGGGAAAGCAAAGAAATAAGTTCATTAATAACCGATTTTGTTTACTAGCCTATTAGTGGAAATCAGATTGAAGATCGGTTGATACATGGCCGATGCCTTGAAACATGGCAAAAAATAATAATTATAGAGATTTTAAGAAGTGTTGAATGGTCTGGATTGCTTGCATACAAGCTTCATGCTGTTCATCAATTTCCATGGTTTGATTTCTGGTTTCAAGGGAAGGAGAGGTTCTATCAATGGAAGCTTGAGTTCTTGCTATTGCGCGATTAGTTGCTTTAAGTTCTTCCATAAGTTGATTTTTTCTGATGTTCAAGTTGGCAAGGCAGGCTTCTTCTATGTCGATGGAAGTTTTGAGATTGTGGATCTGATTCTTGATCCTTAATATTCCTCCTCTTGGAAGTCCATGCCTGTGAATGAAGGATGAAACTGGAACCATACCTTCTGGTAGGAGGTTCCTAATCTCGTTCATATGAGTGACAAGAAAATGTTTGTGGTCTTCAGAACGAGTATAGCCAGCTGAAGCTGAGCCAGATTGATGTCCAGTCTTTGTTTAACCTGTGAAATGTAAGGTTGAGACTATATCGAGACGGTAAATGAGAATCAATCTTTTTCTTACTTGATTGGATGAAGAAGCCATAGTTGAAAATCTTTTGAGATGATTCCTGCGGCGATGTGAATATGAAGATAAGAAGCTCAGATATATTGCTTCAAGAAGTGGAGATAGCCTCTATTTATAAAGACGGGTGTCAAGCGCTGGAGTGCGAAGCAATAATTATGGATCATGTTCACGAGAAATCAGCACAAAGACCAAGATATGGTGGTTAAAGATGCTCTTTTTAATAAGTGCGCTGTAAAAGCTGATGACATCGGTTGGCAGGTCATTGAAAATTGCAGAGGGGGCAGGAATGACTGGTCAAAGAAAATGAAAAGCCAATGGCGTCCAAGATGTGTATGCGACAAGCTGGAATGTGTGCTTATATTACAATAAGTTCAGAAATTATCACGAGAATAAATGTTTTTTACAATGACCCAAGAAAATCTTGGATCACTTGGATCGCGCGCAGGCGAATGGCATCAACTTTGGCTATGGCTCTCTTATCATCGTCGGCAGAACTATCGATTGGTTTAAGATTTTATGAAGTTGACGTACTTGACGCGAGAGATATTTCTTGTTCTATTCATGTGTTGCAATAGACCATGGAATCTGGGAGAGATTGGATTCCATATAGGCAAGTTCTGCATCTATGCGGGCTATCGCCTGGACATGAGCTTCATGATTGGTCTCCAAATCGGCTTTGGTCTTTTCTAAACATTGTTTGGTACAACCCAAAGCTCCGATTTGATTTTCTAGCGATTATGCTTGCGTTACACTTCTCTTGATCTTGAGTAAGGTTGTCATAAGCTAAACGGTCGGCCAGTTGCTTTTGGGCTTTGATCACTTGGAATCGCTTGGCCTCCATGAATGCCGCTGGGATAAGATCTTCCTCTACCGATTCTGGCACTTGGTCATGCAAATTCTAGAATAAAGCACGAATCGGTTCGGTGTCTAATACTAGTTAGCCGATTTCCGTGCTAAGCAATTTCATCATCTCTTGAAGATTTGCTTTGGCCGAATCTGAAATGGTCATCAACTCGGCTGTTGGATAGCCTGCATCTTCTTCCTCAAAAGCACTACTTGTAGGGGTGTCTTGTGCCTGATTGAATTTATAAGGTTAGACATTTCTTTTCATAGAAAGAATTGGTTAGAAAAGGAAGAAGTTTTTACCTGTTTCAGGTTGATTTCATCAAATTGAGTCGGCCTGAGAAGCTGCCTTGCTTCCGGATCATCAGTTATTGTTTTTGCTGGGGCATTCTCCGATTGATCCTAATACGAGATATTGACACAAGAATAGGAATAGCTCAGCTAACAAAAATCAAGAAATGAGGTCGTCGGTTAATACCTCAGTCGTTGATTCTTGTTCTATTATTGAGGCTTGAACTTCAGCCGACCCCAATCCAAGTTGGCCGCCTTTGGGAGAATCAGCACCGGTGTAGAATTTGTCTGTGTCTCTTCTACTTGAGTTATGGAGACAGATGCCGATGCAAGTACCGTTTGGGCAACATCTGGTTGTGTTTCCAAAGTTGACGTCATAGGCATTTGACTTGATGCAATAGCCGACGATGATTCAAGGGGGATTGCCGATGCTGAATTCTGTAAAAAGAGGAGTAAAAAAATGGAACATAAACAGGACAAGATCAAGGTTCGTACCTGTGTTTCTGCTGGCTCTTTTTCTATTCGATCGGCAGGATCTTCTTGAGAAATCGGATGTTCCTTGGACGTTGTTTATTTCTCACCTAAGGAAAGAGTCAGTTAGAAGGTGATAGAGGAAATTGGCATTTGTGAGTAAGGCGAGTTTATACCTAACTCAATTTAGGGAGCCTGTGGACTAGATGCGGATTGAGCTAGACGTTTAGCTGCCACTGATGCTGGTTTTTTGGCTGTTGGCTTCCTCAAAATCTTTCTGGAAGTAGTTTTTGAATTCATCTCCTACTTGTGCTTACTGCCAATGGGTGCATTTTCAATTTGGAGGGCAACGGAGTCAATTTCCTTCTGTTTTCCTTTATCGGTTGGGGCTGTTGGCTTGGCCTCTGATTTCTTGGTTGTCTTTTTGTGCCCAGTGGCGACATCGTCGGCTGATGGAGCAGAGTGGCTGATATGAGGATTATCCGATGCTTGGTGCTTAGACAATCAGTTGACTACTGCTACTTGTACTGGAAGGATTGATGGATATGTTCTGAAACAAATATAAATGTCAATAAAAGAGTTGAAAATTGGCAGGAAAGCAATATCACGAAATTCATTACCTAATCCTCGGAGAAAAAATCTGCATTAAGAAGCAGACAGTAGGTCTGCATAGGGTGACAGAAAAGATGGTTTCTCCACTCTTGCCACCAAGTTTTGAAGGATGTAGTAGTGAAAATAGAGAATCTCCATGATGATAAATCTATGGATTCCCTCGGAGGTGACAAGTTCTTCAGCCTATCATAATCTATAGCCGATGGAAGGAGATCTCGAGGCTGCACCAAATCGGCAAAATGTAACTTGATCCGACCTTGACCAAAGCCTAGCTGACGAGTGGCAATTGCAGGATGATAGTATTCAAAAGATTGGTGAGATTTCCCCATGAGCAGATTTGCAGGAAGCACATGTGGGGTGATGATCTCCTTGAAGTTATTCTGGTTGTCATAATCAGAATCAATATTATCAAAGAGGAATTTGAAAGGGAGCTCAAAATGGTGATCGACATCTTCATAAACATGCCACGACATGGAGTCTTCTTTTAAGCCATTATAAAAGCCCTAGAAGTGCTCAGTTGTGCGAGCAGAAGGGAGATGATCACCCGAAAACGTTGAGGCAACTTCGCCAAAGGACATGCATCAGCGTTCATTTTCCTCCTCTTCTTCAATCTGATTGGCTGGAAACTTCTTGGCGAGGATGGTCTTGTTCAACATCTCCTGCATGTGCATATTCAGCCACAAATTGATAAACCACCATGGGCTGCCTGGATTGCCCATGTGCTGCTTGGTTCTTAATCGGATAGAGACCTCATGGAGCAGGCTGTATACCGATCCCAAGAGATGCTTTCCTAGTGCAAAATTGTTCCCATGGGCAACGTGTTCTGCTAATCTCTGATAATGGGTAACTGAACCCACTGCTTTCCGACAAAAGACAAAGTGCTCAAGCCACATGTTGAGAAAGGCTGAATGCTCTTTGCTGTCTACGCTCCCTTCCATTTTAGAGTATCGTTCAATGTATCCCTTCCATCCTCCGATTTGCCTAGTTTCTATCCGATGGGTGGCATGCTCAGTAGCAGGAAGAAAGTATAAGATTTCGATATATTAAGACCTGTGAGCATCAGGACATCGGTCAAAGTTGGTTTCATAGGTCCATGGCCGAATAGAAAGGCATTCATAGCGTCGAACCAAAAATAGGAAGCTGCAACCAGTAGTGGTTCATTACGATCCATATCGGCAAGGGAAAGGGCTATGCATTGCCAAACATCACAAGTTTCCCACTCATCTCTCTTTGCCCGGGCGACCCTTTGGTACCAAGTCTTCCAGCCGGAAACAAGTGTTGGCCAAGATCTGAAAGGAGGTCTTGGTGGATCACTGGAACTTGGGTGTTCTTGAAGAGAGGGAGAAAGGAGCAGTGGTTCAGTCAAGAAGACGATGGAGGTGACGATTGCTTGGATTTATATAGATTTCCCAAGGTTAAAAAGGAGAAGGAGCTGTAACCTAGGGATTACAGAGCTTTTTGAAATAATCGGGATTGGTAGTTTCCAAACAAAATCGGAAATATGTTCCAAAACTAGGGGAGCATGTGTTGACACCATTTTGTGACACGTGTGTTTGACTCAGCGTCAAGATAAGGCAAAGACAGTATAGGTCGAATCGGAATTGGAATCCGTAGGGAAAGCAGAAATCAGAGATGGCGTGAAGATCGACACAGATCGGAATCCCAATCCGTAATGAAGATGGAGAAGAATTGTGGTGGACCACTCCGAAATTATTCCAAGTTAAGTACACTACGAACCACTGACAAGCAGTAGGCACTTAATTTGGAATAAGCTGGAGCGTCGTCAGATTATACCTGATTAACCATGTTTTTATGATCGAAACAACACACACACCCACATGAAGGTGAGTCCCAGAGATTACAACATTCCACAAGTTCAATCTTAACATAAATAGTCTCAATAAGTTATTATAAACCAAGTCTGAATTTGAAATAAAAGTCTGAGAGTTCGACGCAGCAGAAATAAACTAACGACGATAAATAGCAACACCACGATGAAGCTGTCCATGGTGCTACTCCTCATGATCCTCGGAAGAAGTCGGAACCCACTCGACATGCCAGCCCGGAGGAACCTGGGCTGGCCAAGTAGCACTAGCAATCTCATCTACAACATGCATACCTAAAATAAAGAGCCACAAGCAAGGCTGAGTATGCTAATACTCAGCAAGGTTTACCCGTCGGGTGAAAACTACTTCACCGACTCCTAGACATGAGAGGCTTTTGGCTAGTGGGTTTGTTTTGCCAAAAAGTGATTAAGAGTGGATCCTTACTTTCATTATTTTAGCATAAAGTTCTAGTAGTGTTAACCATTCTAGATGAGCAACCTTTCTAAGCATATAAGTTGTGCAATACAATTTATCCAAACATCAAGTTCATTATTCTCATAGTTGCACTTGTTACTAAATGTAGCACAGTGGTCAAGCAGTCTCATTTACCGTGAGAAGCGGACAGTTCGAACCAAATTTAACTACCTAGCCAGGAAAACTCAAACACACAGATATTGCTTGCTATAAAAGCCGCAAGCACTACCCAACCCTTCTCGTCCATCCACAACTCGGAACCAACTCCCACTCCCATAAGATACAACGCGGACACATGCCGACCAATCTAACACATGTAACCACTTGTGTGTAGCAAGGGAAATAAATTTCTAAGGAAAGAAGGCTATCGGTCCTAGCTGTATCAATCGGGTACCGAGCTTACTAGAGCCTAGACTTCGGCATGTGCGTGGTACGTTCAAAAATTTGACACATAGAACCACATGTTACGACCATAATCCAATTATCATACATGGACGGGATATATACACATACCATCCCACCCGTCAATCTTTATGATTCGATCATGAGAAAAGACATACAACTCCTATATCGCGCGAGTGATAGGAAATCACTCAACTTGTAACGGGTCCTTAGAGCATTGCACTATCGACCTACCATACTAGTATGGCAAGACATAGGTACTAGAATTATGCAACTAAGCTATTCAAACAACTCCTTGAAACGTAAATGCACAAGCATAAATAATCCATAGTTGCACAATTTAAAAGTTAGGTTATGCTCCGGGGTTTGTCTTCTTGCGCTACGTTGGCTTCGAGATTCTGGGGTCTCTGGATCAACTATGATGACGTTCGCACCACCTTCTTCAGCCCCTTCTTCAACGGTGGGGACGAGGTCGTACGCACCGTCAGCGAGCGTGTCATCTACATGAGATGCACAAGAATGAATGTTGCTGCATATTTTGTGATCTAAAGGCAAAGGCACCTAAGGCCATATTCACCTAGACAATTTACTTATCTTTTCATTTCTTCACAAAATTAGAGAAGGGGTGTGGTGCAAGGCTCAAGCCTAAATGATGGTGATTGTGTACATATATATACAATTCAGATTTTATTTTCTTCCAAAAGTATTCTGTTCTGAATTCAAAAAGATTAAGCATCCAAGTTTGAATTGAATCAACACACATGTGATAAAAGCCTTTTTATTTTCCCCAATTTAACCTCTAGATTCTTCTCAGTTTTATTTCTCTTGTTTGACTCATTATTTTTAGCTATAAACTTTACAGCAGCTACACTAGCATAAGAGCTAATCTCAGTACAAAATTCAGCCCAAACAGAGGTTTAAATAATTTACTAAGAATGTGGCAAGTTGTTGTTCCGAGAATCAAGATTTAATCATATAAAATTAAATACACAGGAACTTTACGAGATCTTTTTACCAGGGCTAAGCATGACCGAAAGTAGTGTCGCTACGAAGTTTTATTCAAAACTACTCAATATTTCTCCCTGAAAAAATCCCTAACCGAAAACAAACTTTAATTTAAATAACATCTAAACAGATTCAATTAAAGATCAACTTCCTACCAGGGATGCTTTAAGGTGTTTGTAGATCACTGGAGAAAGTTGAGATCATTTTGCTCAGGGAATAGATTATTAAAAATCATAAACTAAGCCATCGCAGGGAACACAAGATAAATCATAACTACAAACCTACATCATATTTTTATGCACCCTTTCTTCACAGAGCCTAGGATGACTACCTACAGAATATATCCAAAACGTAGCTCCAGATGAGCTATAGATTTCAAATGGTGCACAAGTTTGTTAAATCTAGGTTTGAATTTTAATTCAAAACTAAACATCAAAAGCATAAACATGCTAACATGAGGTTGGAATTGGCAACGTCATGAGACAATAGAAATTTTATTTGTATTTTTCCGATTTTTCTATGATTTATAATGGATTTTTAAACATCTCAGCAAAAACAAACTAGATATAAAGAATCTATTTCTAACCCGAACCCTGGATCTATTTCATTCTCGCTGAACGTCCCTAGAACTTACATTCGCCCCCCTAGAAAGATTTGGGACCTCACGGTTGGGTCCTTGGCCTCGCCGGCAGTCGGATCCTGGCGAGGAGACGGCGAACCGGTGCGGGGAAAGTAGGAGAGCGCGTAGAGGAGCTCACTGCAACTTCAACCGTGTGATCCTTGAGGTTGGGGAAGGCTCGGTGAGGGGGCGTCGGCAGCGGCGACGAAACTGCTAGCTCTGGCGGCGGCGACGGCGAGCAGCAGGGGTCATAGCAAGGGGCGGAGAGGCCTGAGAGCTTCACCAGACCGAGGTGGAGCTTGCTAGGGGTCTTGGCGGCGACATGGGTGGTCGGAGGTGGGGTCTCGAAGGCGAGGTAGAGCTTGGCGGCGGCAATGGAGGGGCAGCGAGGTGGGGAGAAGGGACTTCATGTGGCGGACCACTCCGAAATTATTCCAAGTTAAGTACCCTCAGACCACTAATCATGTAGTCAGGCACTTAATTCGGAATAAGCTGGAGCGCCGTCGGATTAAACCCGATTAAACCACGTACTAAACTAGATCGTAACAGCAGCAGGCCCACACGAAGGTGAGTTCCAGAGATTACAACATTCCACAATTAAATTACAAACATAGGGTACAAAGTTATTACAAACTGAGTTCAAATTAAAATCAGAGTACAAGTCTTGCAGCGGAATTTAAAAGTTCATAACAACTGAATTTAAAAGTTCGTTGCAGCGGAAGTAAAATAATCTAACGACGGAACAAGTAACTCCGTGATGAGGCCTGCCACGAAGCTACTCCTCCCGATCCTCGCCTGAGGACGGGACCCATTCGATGTGCCAGCCAGGTGGAACCTGGGCAGGCCAAGTCATAGCATCCACATCCAGAATTATACCTGTAAAAATAATGCCACAAGCAAGGCTGAGTATACTAATACTCAGCAAGGCTTACCCGTCGGGTGAAAACTACATCACCGACATCTAGACAATGAAAGGCTTTTGGCTGGTGGGTTTGTTTGCCAAAAAGCAACTAGAAGTAGGTCCTTACTTTCAAGTTTTAGCATCACATTCTAGTAAATTTAACCATTCTAGATTAGCATCCTCTCTAAGCATACGAGTGGGGCAATACAATTTAATTCATAGAACAAGTTCATAATTTCAGAATTCCACTTATTACTCGATGTAGCAAGGCGGTCAAGCAGTCTCATTAACCGCGAGAAGCGGACAGTTCGAACCGAATTTGTGCTACCTGGCCAGGGGAAACCCAACACACACGGATACTCTGCTTGCTATAAAAGGTACAAGCATTTCCCAACCTTTCCCATCGATCCACAATTCGGAACCGGGTCCACTTCCTTAGGATGAAGGTTTACTGCTTCACTCACAGCATCACGCATACATCCACGAGTGTACGGCAAGGGAAAACAAAGTTTCCAAGGAGAGATGGCTATCGGCCCTAGCTGCTTCAATCTGGTACCGGGCTTACCGGCTCCCATATACCGGCATGCATGTGGTACGTTCAAAAACTTGACACACTCTACCACACATTTCGACCTTAAACAATTATCAATACACGGACGGGAGATCTACTTCTATCATCCCGCCCGTCAATCCTTATGATTCCAACATAAGTAAAGACAAGCAATTCCTAGATCTCGCGAGTGACAGGAAATCACTCGACTTGTAACGAACCTATAGCAATGCTCTACCGATCCCTTTCATACTAGTATTGCAATTCATAGGAACTAGGAAATTATTGCAGCTATGGTATTCAATCAACTCCTAGAAACGTAAATGCACAGACATAAAGAATTCAAGTGCACAATTTAGAAAATGTTAGGTTGTGCTCCGGGGCTTGCCTTCCTGCTCGGGCTGGGGGTTAGCTCCTGTGTTGGTCACGTCTGCACCGGCGTCGGGCTCCGGGACGTGCTCCTCTTCTGCGGGGACGAGGGTGTA
Source organism: Digitaria exilis (assembly GCA_015342445.1). Classification (NCBI taxonomy): domain Eukaryota; kingdom Viridiplantae; phylum Streptophyta; class Magnoliopsida; order Poales; family Poaceae; genus Digitaria; species Digitaria exilis. The sequence continues at coordinate 166,267 of JACEFO010002182.1, forward strand.
GTCGCCGTCCGGAAGAACGCCTTCTACATGATATGCATAATTTTTAGGCGGCTGCCCTTTTGATGCTAAGACTAGGGCCTTGAAGGCCATATTCACCTAGACATACTTAGATACTTTTATCTCCTTCACAAAGCAAGTGTTGGTGTGGGGAAAGTTTTATTTAATTCGATGGTGATTGTGTACATATATAAAAGAGTCTCATTTCTTTCTTCACCAAGTTAGGTGCTGTTCTGAATTTCAGATTCTAACCATTTTATTCCAATTAATTATTCAAAATGGTTTATTCTTTTATATATTTCAATTTCCACCTAGATTCCTTCTTATTTTTGTTTCTCCATTTCTGTTCATCAATTTTAGCTATAAACTTTATGACAGCTACTGGAGTATAAGAGCTAAGCTCACCCCAAAATTTAGCTAATTTCGAGTTACACATAATTTATTAAAAATATGCTAGCAGCTAGCTGCAGAAAGTGAAATAAAAGCATATAAAATCGAAAATTCATCCTTTTCCAGAGATCTTCCTACCAAAGCTAGGCATAAGTATGAGGAGGGCTCTGGCCAAGTGGTGGCTCAAAATAACCCTTGGGTAGTCCTCAATATTTTTCTGTTCAAAAACACATATTTAATTATTTTCCATCCTAAACAGAGCAAAAATTAAGTTTCTCATTTTTAACATGGGTGCTAACAAGTCTTTAGTTCTCAGGAGCAAAAGGGTGATTTTTCACTGCACCAATTATTTTTAACAATTTCTTTACTGCAGAAAGTCAGAAAACACATTAAAATCTATAACTGGAGCTACACACCATATTTTTGAGTCTCCTTTGGACACAAGCTGTCCAAAGCCATAACTAACAACATATCCAAAGCTCAACCCCAGCGGAGCTCTAGATTTGAAATGGTGCACAACTTTAGGTTTTCCTAGTTTGATTTTTAATTCCATAACAGTTCATCAAAAGCAAAAACATGTCTAATAGAGATTGTAGTTTAGACTCTAACGATTCCAGAGAGTATTTTTGCATATTTTTCCGATTTTTCTACGATTTTTAATCCATTTTACAAGATTCGGGAAAAATCAAATCTAGGGTAAGAATCTATTTTCACCGAGAACCCTAGAACTTTCAAACTTTCGCGAACCAGTCCTGCATTTTTGCACAAAAGACCCTGGACAAAGGAAGACGATGAACTTCGGTCCTCGGGGGCTCGCCGGAGTTGCGCCGGGCAAACCACGGCGAACTAGGCTCGGGGAAGAGGGGGAAAAGGGTCCTTGGCTCACCACGAGTCGTTTGGGCACGGTTGGGAGGCCGGGGGTCGACGGAGTCACGCCGGCGACGAGGAGGTGGCGGCGCGGCCGCTGCGGGGTTTGCGCCGGCGAGCTCGGTGTCGCTCGTGGAGGGCTGAGGGGTCCGTGAGCTTCAGCAGGGCTTGGGGAAGCTGTTGCCGTGCTCGGGGAAGCTCGGGGATGGCTCGGAGTAGGGTCTCGACGGTGAGGTGGTTCGACGGCCGGAAAAGTCGATTTGGGGGAACTTGGAAATTCGAGCTCGGGAATGGCCAATGTGCTGGGGAAAGTTGGGGGAAACGGAGCTAGGGGAGTGGTCTAGCTGTGCGCGGAGTGGATTTGGGAATGGGGGATCGAGCGCGACGAATTTCTCGAATTGCTTCGGTTCGGCTTGCGCGTCGCGAGGAAGAAGAAGGAGGGGGGGAGTGCGCGGAGGAGTTCACTGGAGGCTCGAGCGAGTGAATGGGGTGAGTGGGAGGCTCGGTGGAGTGCTCAAGCACGCGAAATGGCCACTGTTGAGCCTCGGGAGCGAGCGAGCGCGCCTGCGCGGCGCGAGCAGGCCGCCATGAATGCGGACCGAGCTCGGGCAGCGCGCGCTCGACTCGACGGGGCGAAGGATCGTCTCAGCATCATCGCGGGGATCTTCTACAGTGGCTTTGGCGCGTTGTGGAGCGGAATCAAGCTTGCAGCGCTGTCCAGCGCGTCGCGCGCGCGCGTGGCCGCGGCGGCGCTCCGACCGCATCATGGCGTCGCGCGGCGCGAGGAGGAGCGAGGCGACGGCGGCGACTTGACCGCGCGGGAGCGAACGGACAAGGGCTAGACGACAACGGCCATCAACCGCCGCGGCTCGGCCAGCTCAGGGCCGCCTGCGCCGAGCTCCGGCCGCGTGGCGGCCGAGCTCTGGCCGGCGTCAGCCGCGCCAGGGGCACTGTTCCCGGCTCCAGGAGCTCCGAGTTTGAATTCAAATTTTCTCCAAAAATTTGAACAGAACTTGAAAAAGTGCAAAAATAAAAGTTGTAGATTGAAGGATGGGACACAACTTCCTTTTTGGGATGAACTTGAAATTCGAAGTTTTTCGAGCTCAAAAAGCCCAAAAACAGAAATGTGCCTAAACCGGTAAATTGAGTTATTGAGGGACTAAACCGCAAAATTTTCAAAAATTCCAAACAGTGACTAGGGTTTAATTGTGATGCCAAACAACTTTTATTTTGGGATATTTTCAAGTTTAGTACAAAAATCATGAGTTTTCGGTTGGTGCCAAATAATCCCTGTTTTTGGAGTTTAAGTTTGAATTTTGGGTGAATTTTGAGGGATTTTTGAATTCTAAGCTTAATTCCCTGTTGCATTGATTCTAAAAGCACTTTTTAGCTAGTTGACATCAGAGATGTCACAGCCTACCCCCCTTAAAAGGAATCTCGTCCCGAGATTCGATTACGCTTAATGATAAAGAGGGGAAAAGAAGTACCTCGGTTTAAGAAAGTATGTCGGGGAAATTCTTCTTGAGATAATCCTCGGTTTCCCACGTGGCTTCATCTTCGGAATGATGACTCCACTGAATTTTATACATTTTAATTCCCTTCCTCCGTGTCTGTCGCTCTTTCTCGTCGAGGATCTTGACAGGATACTCATCATAAGAGAGGTCCGGTTCAACCGAGAGTTCCTCTTGTTCAACAACTTCGGTTGGAACACGAAGACACCTCTTGAGTTGAGAAACATGAAACACATTGTGTACCGCTGAAAGTCTCTCGGGAAGCTTCACTTGATAGGCTACCGGCCCACATTGTTGAGTGATTTCATACGGGCCGATATAGCGAGGTGCAAGCTTGCCTTTAAGTCCAAACCTTTGCACACCCTTGGTCGGGGAGACCTTAAGATACACATGATTACCAACTTCAAACTGAAGTGGCTTCCGCCGTTGATCAGAGTAACTCTTCTGTCGTGTCTGGGCGGTTTTCAAATTTTCCCGAATGATCCTAACCTTTTCTTCGGCTTCTTTCACAAGGTCAGGGCCATAAGTGTATCTCTCGCCCGCCTGGGACCAACACAACGGGGTCCGACATCTTCTACCATATAGGGCTTCAAACGGCGCCATTTTTAAACTTGCTTGGTAGCTGTTGTTATAGGAGAATTCGGCCAGAGATAGACATTTCTCCCAATTCTTCCCATAATGGATAACACAGGCTCGAAGCATATCCTCAAGTATTTGATTTACCCTTTCTGTTTGCCCATCGGTCTGTGGGTGATATGCTGAGCTACGGATCAGTTGGGTGCCTAGGGCCATCTGCAATTGCTCCCAAAAGCGTGCTACGAACAGAGCACCACGATCTGAAATTATCGTCTTGGGTACCCCGTGTAGACAGACGATCCGCTCCAAATAAATCTCCGCGTATTTCTTAGCAGTATAAGTGGTGTTGACTGGAATAAAATGCGCGGTCTTGGTAAGGCGATCCACAATTACCCAAATAGAATCGTGGCCCTGAGGGGTCTTGGGAAGTCCAACAATAAAATCCATACTGATATCTTCCCACTTCCATGAGGGAATAGGTAGAGGTTGAAGCGTGCCTGCTACCTTCAAGTGGCTGGCCTTAACCCGCTGGCATGTGTCACATTCAGACACGTACGTGGCAATTTCTCGCTTCATTCGAGTCCACCAAAAGTTTTGCTTTAAGTCTTGATACATTTTGGTGCTGCCAGGATGGATAGAAAATTTGGAGAGATGCGCCTCATCCATAATCTTCCTCCGGAGTTCCATATTTTTGGGCACCATGAGGCGGTGTCCAAACCATAGGACTCCTTGCCCGTCTAATCGGAAGCACTTGTACTTTTCTTTCACTTTCTCCTTAGTCAATTTTCTTTTGAGAACTTTAACGCCTGCATCATTTAATTGGGCCATAACAATCTGATCGTGCAGGGTTGGTTCCACTGCAATATGGTTGAAGTACCCGTGTGGAACAATCTCTAAATTGAGCTTTGCCATCTCATGACACAGGGTGTCAGCGTAGGACTCCACGGAAAGACAATGGCAACGAGCCTTGCGGCTGAGTGCATCCGCAACGACATTAGCCTTCCCGGGGTGATAGTGTACACTGAGGTCATAGTCCTTTGCTAACTCCAACCATCTGCGCTGCCTCATGTTCAGATGTGCCTGAGTGAAGACATATTTGAGGCTCTTGTGGTCGGTGTATATGTTGCAGGGAACACCCATCAAATAGTGCCTCCACATCTTGAGAGCATGAATGACCGCTGCTAACTCAAGATCGTGCGTGGGGTAGTTTTGCTCATGTGGTCGAAGTGCTCGGGAAGCATAAGCAATGACTCGGTTCTCTTGCATGAGAACACAACCAAGACCAGTGCCTGATGCGTCACAATAAACATCATACGGCTTGGTGCAATCTGGCTGAGCCAAAACTGGGGCTGAAGTCAAAAGTCTTCGCAGGGTGTGGAAAGCTTCCTCACATTTGTCATTCCACTCAAATTTAACTCCCTTCTTCAAAAGTTCGGTCATAGGCTTCGCAATCCGAGAGAAATCCGGAATAAAGCGGCGGTAGTAACCGGCTAATCCCAGAAAACTCCGAATCTCGTGAACGGAAGTAGGTGGTTGCCAATCTAGCACCTCTTGCACCTTGGATGGATCCACAGATATACCATCTTTGGAAATTGTGTGGCCTAAAAACTTCACGCTCTCTAACCAGAATTCACACTTGGAGAACTTGGCGTAGAGCTGGTGGTCTCGCAGTCGCTGAAGAACAATGCGAAGGTGCTCAGCGTGCTCTTCCTCATTCTTGGAGTACACAAGAATGTCGTCAATGAAAACCACCACAAACTTGTCTAATTCAGACATGAAGACCGAGTTCATGAGGTACATGAAATAGGCTGGGGCGTTGGTGAGTCCAAAGGACATAACCAGAAACTCATAAAGTCCGTAACGTGTGGAGAAGGCAGTCTTTGGAATATCACAAGGCCTGATTTTTATTTGGTGATAGCCAGAGCGAAGGTCAATCTTGGAGAACACTCTGGCGCCAGCTAGTTGATCGAACAAGATATCAATTCGAGGTAGCGGGTACTTGTTCTTAATAGTTACCGCATTGAGAGGCCGGTAATCAATACACAACCTCAAGGAATGGTCCTTCTTCTTCACGAAGATAGCGGGACATCCCCACGGTGACACACTTGGGCGAATGAAACCTTTATCTAGCAATTCTTGGAGTTGAATTTTTAATTCAGCCAATTCATTGGGTGGCATTCTATATGGTCTCTTCGATATAGGTGCTGTGCCAGGTTGTAATTCAATGACAAATTCAACGTCCCTGTCCGGCGGCATCCCTGGTAAGTCATCCGGGAATACATCGGCATACTCACATACCACCGGAATGTCCTTTAATTGGGTTTCGACCATGGAGTAAGCACACGCATCAACGCAAGTCCGTCGTGGCAGATATAGCACACTCGGGCCATGCGTAGGCGAGTTTATCTCAACAACTCGTTCCGCAACATCTAGGACAACTTTGTGCTGAGTCATCCAATTTGCTCCTAACACGATGTCAATTCCTTCCATACCAAGTAGAATCAAATCAGTAGGGAATGTTTTACTTCCTAGCCTGATCGGAACTTTGTGGGTAACTTGGTTGGATGCAATTTTGCCTCCCGCAGTTGATATCACATAGGAGGATTTGGTATGATATGATTTTAATCCGCATTTCACATGGAATCTTGTGCTTATAAAACTATGCGTTGCTCCAGAATCAAATAAGATCACAGCAGGTTGAGTGCAGATAGGGAAGATACCAGTCATGTCTGGGGCTCCCTCGGGTAAGTCGGCCAAGTTGGTGTAGTTGAGCCGTCCTTGGCGGACTTGCACACGCTGCTGCTGCTTGCCCTTGCCTTGTTGATTTCCAGGGCGCTGGTTCTGCTGTCTGTTCTGCGGGCAGTCCTTGATAAAGTGATCTTTGCTCCCGCACTTGAAGCACTGGTAGCCGGCTCCAGGACGAGCTGGCTGTTGTGCACTCTGCCTAGGTGCTTGCTGCTGCGGCGGTGGAGGGAAACGAGGCGCGTTAGGCTGTGGCGGCCTAGCAACCCAACCACCTCCCTGAGGTGCCCTGGACTGTCCCTGCTGTGGAGCCGGGGGAACCAGGCGGAACCTCTGGGGCTGCGAGCTAGACGGTCCTGCGGGAGCCTTCCTCTTCTTCTCCGCCTTATGCACCGTATTGGCGTCTTCTTGAGCAATGGCGAGGTTGACAAGATCACCGTACGTAGGAGCACGGGTAGTGGCCAACTGCGCCTTCAGCTTGGTGTTCAGGCCACGGCGGAACCTTTCAAGCTTCTTCTCGTCGGAGTCAGCATGGTGACCCGCATAGGGGCACAGACCGTTGAAGGCCTGAGCGTACTGCAGCACCGTGCGAGTACCTTGGGTCAGCGCCAGAAACTCGTTCAGCTTTCTTTCAACCAGACCGGCCGGAATGTGATGAGCTTTGAATGCAGCCTTGAACTCATCCCACTCAACTAAGTGACCCTCCTGCTGCAGGGCCAGGTAGTTCTCCCACCAAAGGAGAGCTGGGCCGCGGAGCTGCTGCGCCGCGAACACGACCTTGCGACTGGCGGTGCAAGGCGTGGCCAGTATTGGTGAACTTGGACTCAATGGCTCGAATCCATGTGTCGGCCTCCAAAGGCTCGTCGGCACGCGAGAAGATCGGCGGGTGTGTCGCCAGAAAGTCCTCGTACCGAGCCACCTGAGGCTGAGGGGCTCGCTGTCCTCCCTGCTGCAGCATTTGCTGCTGCATCATCTGCTGCTGATGCTGCAGGTTCCGGAGAATCTCCGTCTGCGTGGCGTAGAGCTGCTGCCACGTAGGAGGTTGCTGCGGAGGAGGAGGTGGCGGTGGTTGTTGCTGCCCCTCAGGCCCCTGCTGGTTAGCATTGGAGCCACTAGCGTCGTGACCGCTGCGGGTGATTGCCATCTGCAGTAGGGACTCGTATTAGCCACATTTCATAAACTTGCATAATAAATGACAAGGTAGAATGTGACAACATTTGAAGTATACTGCGCAGAATGACAAAACAGCACGCAGTTTGGGAGAAAATTCATATCTCCCAACAGGAAACAAGTCATAAGCTCCCATTCGGTCAGTAGCTCGAAAATTTCGTACTCTAAAACTTTCATGTTGGGCTCAATTTCAAATTCGGACTGGAACTAAGCCGAAAAATTCAAATTTCAGCTCTCTGCGCTTGCTGTTTTTCAGCAGGCCGAGCTGTAGTGTTTTAATCGCCATTTTTATTTCGCTCAACCAATGGGGTTGCAATTTGGTGACCATTCAGTTTGACAAATTCCAAACAACTTTCTAGTTCACATCTCAGCCCAGAAATGAAAGGAAGAACCATCAATAATTAAAACGAAGGGAGGCTGCAGAATGTGTTCAATACAGCCCTTACATCACCATCAAGTTTCACACCATTAAGTTTACAATGCCACAAAAGATAACATGGGGAGCTCAACTCCATCTAGCCTATTACATCATGAAGCAAAAATCTAGGCTTAGCGGAGGAGTCATTTCCACTACCACTCTAAAAATCATCAAGGTTGTTAGCGGTAGCCTCGCTGCCCATAGGGGAAGGTGGAGCTGGAAGGGGAGGCATGTCGTCCTCGGTATCCATGTCGGAGTCGGGGGCCTCTCCTTCACCATCTATATCCCCTCCTTGCTGATCAAAGAGGTGCTGAGCGTCGTGGGCAGCAAGCATGGCATTGGCATGCTGCAAGGTGCCGTGTACCTCCTCAAGCTCATCCCTAGTCTGGGCTAACTCATTCTGAGTGTCGTTGTGTGCAATCTGTAAGTCATTGAGTTGCCTCTCTAGGTCAGCAATCATGGCACTCCTAGTAGTCACCTCTATGGACAAGGAGGTCCTCTCAACCCCTATGTCGCGGGCGCGAGCGGACATGTCCATGGCAACATTGAGCAACTCGCTCTGCGACCGACTAAGAAGTGCCTGTAACCGGTGATACGCCCGCATCCACCTCATCATCAAGGCGGCTGCTGCGACGGGGCTCTCCGCCATCCTCAAAGGAGAACTCAAGTAACGCCTCATCCAGTGAGGGTCATCAGGCTGAGTCGACGGGAACAAACCAAGTAACTGATGCTCCACTAACTCCTGGTTTTGGGCAACAAAAGAGCTAATGCCGTTCATGGCGGCTAGCTCGCACGTGGTCTCCATGTGGTGCCCGTGCACTTCCACCGTCCAGGTGGGAGAGCTAGGACACGGCGGGTGGCGATATACGACCAACCGCACGCGGGAGCGAACCACACCTCTCTCCCGGATGATCGTCCTCTCGTACTGCGGCGGTGTCGGGTAGTCCATAGCCTGAAGAACCGACCACAGGATACTGGGGAATCCTTCCCATCCCAAACAGTCAGAGAAAGACACGTCGTTGGGGTAGCTAGCCAGGTCAGCGTGGGAAGCCATCTGAACCAAAAGAAAAAGGGCAAGGGTGAGATCCGGTTAGCGCTAAAACAAAAACAGATTCTGTGTAGTGTGGTAAAAATTACAAAACTCGAAATCTGTAAGCTCAAAAATTCTCAACTTTGGCCAGAACCTAGTTTAAGTAATTCCTAACATGTTTCATGTTGGAGGTTTGAGCAGATACTGTCGTTAAGATGGTGTAAAAATTCGATCTCTATCTCACTGTCCCCAGAAATTTCCAGCAGACAGGGGGTTACCATTTTTAGCATAACTCCAGTTTTACCCATCCATTTTCGTTGAAATTTCACCAGCACGTACTTTATAACATTTATGACAACTTTCATGTTGAACACTTTTTCATTTGACCAAGTTTCCAGTTTCGAATTAGGGGTGCAAACAGACTGTTCTTGGTGGGGTTTTGGGTTTTGATTTCAATTTCTTTGACGGCGGTTCGGTTTGGTTCACGAGTTAAAATTTGATATCATTTCAGTGAGATGCAATGCATGAGCGGCCTAGTCGATCTCACACACACACATGCCAATAACTTTGGCTTACGAAGTCAGTGCCGGTGGCTAGGCAATATTCGTCTCTCGCTATGTTATCTAGTCGGAATTCTCTAACCGTTTCAACGTACGGAATCGCGGTTAGTGTACCTGCAGAAAATTTCATCCCAGAGCATATATAATCAACCTTCCGTGCCAGCACTCACGAAAGCGTCTCCATTCATTACCACCCACTATAGAGGTGGCACCCGAACGTTTAACATTGAACGGGCAATGCTCATATGTCACCGAGGCAACATATTGACAGTTTCATACGCTATTTGAATAGCGTATTGACTATGTGCCGCCATCATATTTGCATATGATGACGTGGTACGCTACAGCAATCGCCGTACCTTGCGCCCACCATCCTATTCTAGTTTCATACGCCATCACAGCGTATTGACTATGTGCCGCCACTATATTTTCATATAGTGCCGTGGTACGTTACAGCAATCGCCGTACCTTGCGCCCACCATTGCGGAAAGTAAATGACAGAATGAAATGTGCTGGAAGTCAGTATAATATACTATTTGCCACCTATCATATCGTGATCCCTTAGCCCACATAGGCTTCACGCTCTAGGTAACATCCTTAACGATCCTATACTACCCTTCCTTTGCAAAGCGCATCGGAAGTACGAATTGGCAAATTTTATTCAAAATTTTTTTTTTGTTTAAGGTTTGTTGCTCTCTCCGGGCTGCTGCTTCGGCTCTGATGCCAGCTGTGGCGGACCACTCCGAAATTATTCCAAGTTAAGTACCCTCAGACCACTAATCATGTAGTCAGGCACTTAATTCGGAATAAGCTGGAGCGCCGTCGGATTAAACCCGATTAAACCACGTACTAAACTAGATCGTAACAGCAGCAGGCCCACACGAAGGTGAGTTCCAGAGATTACAACATTCCACAATTAAATTACAAACATAGGGTACAAAGTTATTACAAACTGAGTTCAAATTAAAATCAGAGTACAAGTCTTGCAGCGGAATTTAAAAGTTCATAACAACTGAATTTAAAAGTTCGTTGCAGCGGAAGTAAAATAATCTAACGACGGAACAAGTAACTCCGTGATGAGGCCTGCCACGAAGCTACTCCTCCCGATCCTCGCCTGAGGACGGGACCCATTCGATGTGCCAGCCAGGTGGAACCTGGGCAGGCCAAGTCATAGCATCCACATCCAGAATTATACCTGTAAAAATAATGCCACAAGCAAGGCTGAGTATACTAATACTCAGCAAGGCTTACCCGTCGGGTGAAAACTACATCACCGACATCTAGACAATGAAAGGCTTTTGGCTGGTGGGTTTGTTTGCCAAAAAGCAACTAGAAGTAGGTCCTTACTTTCAAGTTTTAGCATCACATTCTAGTAAATTTAACCATTCTAGATTAGCATCCTCTCTAAGCATACGAGTGGGGCAATACAATTTAATTCATAGAACAAGTTCATAATTTCAGAATTCCACTTATTACTCGATGTAGCAAGGCGGTCAAGCAGTCTCATTAACCGCGAGAAGCGGACAGTTCGAACCGAATTTGTGCTACCTGGCCAGGGGAAACCCAACACACACGGATACTCTGCTTGCTATAAAAGGTACAAGCATTTCCCAACCTTTCCCATCGATCCACAATTCGGAACCGGGTCCACTTCCTTAGGATGAAGGTTTACTGCTTCACTCACAGCATCACGCATACATCCACGAGTGTACGGCAAGGGAAAACAAAGTTTCCAAGGAGAGATGGCTATCGGCCCTAGCTGCTTCAATCTGGTACCGGGCTTACCGGCTCCCATATACCGGCATGCATGTGGTACGTTCAAAAACTTGACACACTCTACCACACATTTCGACCTTAAACAATTATCAATACACGGACGGGAGATCTACTTCTATCATCCCGCCCGTCAATCCTTATGATTCCAACATAAGTAAAGACAAGCAATTCCTAGATCTCGCGAGTGACAGGAAATCACTCGACTTGTAACGAACCTATAGCAATGCTCTACCGATCCCTTTCATACTAGTATTGCAATTCATAGGAACTAGGAAATTATTGCAGCTATGGTATTCAATCAACTCCTAGAAACGTAAATGCACAGACATAAAGAATTCAAGTGCACAATTTAGAAAATGTTAGGTTGTGCTCCGGGGCTTGCCTTCCTGCTCGGGCTGGGGGTTAGCTCCTGTGTTGGTCACGTCTGCACCGGCGTCGGGCTCCGGGACGTGCTCCTCTTCTGCGGGGACGAGGGTGTAGTCGCCGTCCGGAAGAACGCCTTCTACATGATATGCATAATTTTTAGGCGGCTGCCCTTTTGATGCTAAGACTAGGGCCTTGAAGGCCATATTCACCTAGACATACTTAGATACTTTTATCTCCTTCACAAAGCAAGTGTTGGTGTGGGGAAAGTTTTATTTAATTCGATGGTGATTGTGTACATATATAAAAGAGTCTCATTTCTTTCTTCACCAAGTTAGGTGCTGTTCTGAATTTCAGATTCTAACCATTTTATTCCAATTAATTATTCAAAATGGTTTATTCTTTTATATATTTCAATTTCCACCTAGATTCCTTCTTATTTTTGTTTCTCCATTTCTGTTCATCAATTTTAGCTATAAACTTTATGACAGCTACTGGAGTATAAGAGCTAAGCTCACCCCAAAATTTAGCTAATTTCGAGTTACACATAATTTATTAAAAATATGCTAGCAGCTAGCTGCAGAAAGTGAAATAAAAGCATATAAAATCGAAAATTCATCCTTTTCCAGAGATCTTCCTACCAAAGCTAGGCATAAGTATGAGGAGGGCTCTGGCCAAGTGGTGGCTCAAAATAACCCTTGGGTAGTCCTCAATATTTTTCTGTTCAAAAACACATATTTAATTATTTTCCATCATAAACAGAGCAAAAATTAAGTTTCTCATTTTTAACATGGGTGCTAACAAGTCTTTAGTTCTCAGGAGCAAAAGGGTGATTTTTCACTGCACCAATTATTTTTAACAATTTCTTTACTGCAGAAAGTCAGAAAACACATTAAAATCTATAACTGGAGCTACACACCATATTTTTGAGTCTCCTTTGGACACAAGCTGTCCAAAGCCATAACTAACAACATATCCAAAGCTCAACCCCAGCGGAGCTCTAGATTTGAAATGGTGCACAAGTTTAGGTTTTCCTAGTTTGATTTTTAATTCCATAACAGTTCATCAAAAGCAAAAACATGTCTAATAGAGATTGTAGTTTAGACTCTAACGATTCCAGAGAGTATTTTTGCATATTTTTCCGATTTTTCTACGATTTTTAATCCATTTTACAAGATTCGGGAAAAATCAAATCTAGGGTAAGAATCTATTTTCACCGAGAACCCTAGAACTTTCAAACTTTCGCGAACCAGTCCTGCATTTTTGCACAAAAGACCCTGGACAAAGGAAGACGATGAACTTCGGTCCTCGGGGGCTCGCCGGAGTTGCGCCGGGCAAACCACGGCGAACTAGGCTCGGGGAAGAGGGGGAAAAGGGTCCTTGGCTCACCACGAGTCGTTTGGGCACGGTTGGGAGGCCGGGGGTCGACGGAGTCACGCCGGCGACGAGGAGGTGGCGGCGCGGCCGCTGCGGGGTTTGCGCCGGCGAGCTCGGTGTCGCTCGTGGAGGGCTGAGGGGTCCGTGAGCTTCAGCAGGGCTTGGGGAAGCTGTTGCCGTGCTCGGGGAAGCTCGGGGATGGCTCGGAGTAGGGTCTCGACGGTGAGGTGGTTCGACGGCCGGAAAAGTCGATTTGGGGGAACTTGGAAATTCGAGCTCGGGAATGGCCAATGTGCTGGGGAAAGTTGGGGGAAACGGAGCTAGGGGAGTGGTCTAGCTGTGCGCGGAGTGGATTTGGGAATGGGGGATCGAGCGCGACGAATTTCTCGAATTGCTTCGGTTCGGCTTGCGCGTCGCGAGGAAGAAGAAGGAGGGGGGGAGTGCGCGGAGGAGTTCACTGGAGGCTCGAGCGAGTGAATGGGGTGAGTGGGAGGCTCGGTGGAGTGCTCAAGCACGCGAAATGGCCACTGTTGAGCCTCGGGAGCGAGCGAGCGCGCCTGCGCGGCGCGAGCAGGCCGCCATGAATGCGGACCGAGCTCGGGCAGCGCGCGCTCGACTCGACGGGGCGAAGGATCGTCTCAGCATCATCGCGGGGATCTTCTACAGTGGCTTTGGCGCGTTGTGGAGCGGAATCAAGCTTGCAGCGCTGTCCAGCGCGTCGCGCGCGCGCGTGGCCGCGGCGGCGCTCCGACCGCATCATGGCGTCGCGCGGCGCGAGGAGGAGCGAGGCGACGGCGGCGACTTGACCGCGCGGGAGCGAACGGACAAGGGCTAGACGACAACGGCCATCAACCGCCGCGGCTCGGCCAGCTCAGGGCCGCCTGCGCCGAGCTCCGGCCGCGTGGCGGCCGAGCTCTGGCCGGCGTCAGCCGCGCCAGGGGCACTGTTCCCGGCTCCAGGAGCTCCGAGTTTGAATTCAAATTTTCTCCAAAAATTTGAACAGAACTTGAAAAAGTGCAAAAATAAAAGTTGTAGATTGAAGGATGGGACACAACTTCCTTTTTGGGATGAACTTGAAATTCGAAGTTTTTCGAGCTCAAAAAGCCCAAAAACAGAAATGTGCCTAAACCGGTAAATTGAGTTTTTGAGGGACTAAACCGCAAAATTTTCAAAAATTCCAAACAGTGACTAGGGTTTAATTGTGATGCCAAACAACTTTTATTTTGGGAGATTTTCAAGTTTAGTACAAAAATCATGAGTTTTCGGTTGGTGCCAAATAATCCCTGTTTTTGGAGTTTAAGTTTGAATTTTGGGTGAATTTTGAGGGATTTTTGAATTCTAAGCTTAATTCCCTGTTGCATTGATTCTAAAAGCACTTTTTAGCTAGTTGACATCAGAGATGTCACACTTCATGCGTGCGGCTAAGGCGAGCCCTTATAGGAGCAATGCGGAGGTTCAGGGGAGGCTGGAGGACGCACAGGACACAGCTCCGGGCTTGGGAGCTCGTGCGGGTGGTTGGGCAACGCGGCAGGCGCCATGAATGCGCCTGGCGAGTTGGGGGTCCAAGATAGTGCACGGCTGGCGACGGATGTCCTGACGGGGCTTCTGATGCACGGTTGGGCAAGCGGCCGGGTCGCGAGGAGGGTCTGTCCGGCGTGGGCGCGCTAGCCATCCCGGGAGCACGGCGTGACATGATGACGGGCGCGCGGCGAAGCCTGCCTAGGCGTGGGCAGTGCGGGAAGGGATGGGGCAAGGGCTTAGGAGTGTGCGCGGGAACCCGGGACACTGCTGCCGAGGGCTTGGCAGGGCAGTCGAGGTCGCCGGCACTTGCCGGCCACGTGGCGGCGCTGCGGCGGCCTGGAGCACAGTAGGGCGAGCCTGCTGTAGGGGCCCCGAGGGGGCTCTCCAGCTCATGGACAAACTTCTCAAAAATTTTGAACTGACATCCAAAAGTACAAAACTAAAAGTTATAGTTTGAAAAGTGGGACACGACCTTCCTTTTGGAACAAACATGAAATTGTAAATATTTCAAGCTCAAACAAGCTAGGTTTGAAAAGGAGGTCTGCTCGGTTTTTGAGGTTTTCAAGGGTCTTAACAGCAAAATTTGAAAAAGTTCAAAGAAGAATGGTGGTCTGATTTGTGATGACAAACAACTTTGCTTTTTGGAGATTTTCTAGTTCGGTAGGAAAATTTGGAGATTTGGGCTGGGTTTCAAATAAGCCTTTATAAGTTGGATTTGTGAATTTGAAATTCAAACCTAGGGTGGAAATTTGAGTTTGAAATTTCATTAACTCATGCACTCGACCTTGTTTGATCTTCACTTTCTTCATTCATTAACCATGTTTAGTGTTTTAAAAGTGTTTTAAAGATCGGAGATGTTTCAACCTACCCTCCTTAAAAGAATCTCGACCCGAGATTCGAATATGCTTAAGGATGGTGCGGAATTGGGTACCTTGCGGTTTAGGAAGGAAGTCGGGGACGTTCTTATTAAGATATTCTTTAGTTTCCCATGTTGCTTTCTTCGGTATGATGACTCTACTAAATTTTATACATTTTGACCTCTTTTCTTCGGGTCTTCCTCTCTTTTTCATCGAGAATCTTGATAGGATGCTCATCATAAGAAAGATCTGGTTCAACCGATAGTTCTTCTTGTTCAATAACTTCGGTCAAAACCTAGATACACTTCTTAAGCTGAGAGACAAGGAAAACATTGTGCACGGCTGAGAGCTTAGTGGGAAACTTCACGCAATAAGCAACGGGTCCACATTGCTGGGTGATTTCATATGGACCAATATAGCGGGGTGCAAGCTTTCCTTTTAACACGAACCTTTGCAGACGTTTGGTCGGAGAGACCTTGAGATACACATGATCACCAACTTCAAATTGAAGAGGCTTCCTTCTTTGATCAAAGTAGCTCTTTTGTCGAGGCTGGGTGGCTTTAAGATTTTCACAGATGATCCTAACCTTTTCCTCATCTTCCATGACAAGGTTGGGTCCATAAGTATAACGCTCACCCGCTTGAGACCAACACAACGGTGCTCGACATCTTCTACCATACAGGGCTTCAAATGGTGCCATATTCAAACTTGCTTGGTAGCTATTATTATAGGAGAATTTAGCTAGAGGCAAACATTTCTCCCAATTTTTCTCATAGTGGATGACACCAGCTCGAAGCATATCTTTAAGGATTTGATTTACCCTTTCCGTTTTCCCATCGGTTTGAGGGTGGTAAGCCGAGCTACGGATCAGTTTGGTGCCAAGGGACAGTTGTAATTGCTCCCAAAATCGTGCCACAAATTGCGTACCACGATCGGAAATTATTGTTTTGGGTACCCCCATGTAAACAAACGATTCAATTCAAGTAGATTTTAGCATACTTCATAGAGGTATAGACCACCTTGACTGGAATGACGTGCGCGGTTTTAGTGAGCCTATTCACGATTACCCAAATGGAATCATACCCTTGCGGAGGTTTAGGAAGTCCAACAATGAAATCTATGCTTACATCCTCCCATTTCCAGGAGGGTATAGGTAGGGGTTGAAGAGTATCGGCTACCTTCAAGTGACTAGCCTTTACTCGCCAACATGTGTCACATTCCGACACATATTTGGAAATTTCCCTCTTCATTCTGATCCACCAAAAGTTTTGTTTCAGATGTTGGTACATTTTAGTGCTATCAGGGTGGATAGAGAACTTGGACAAGTGGGCTTCATCCAAAATTTTCTTTCGGAGCTCGGCGTTCTTGGGAACCACTAACTGATCTCCAAACCACATTAGTGCTTGTCTATCTTGATGAAAACACTTATATTTCTCTTTTCCTTTTACTAGTTTCCTCTTTAGGATTTTTATGCATCCATCATTTAGTTGGGCCATGACAATTTGGTCGTGCAATGTTGGTTCGATAGAGATATGATTTAGGTAGCCATGTGGAACAATTTCCAAATTAAGCTTCACCATCTCATGGCATAATCTGTTGGCATAAGACTCCACGGAAAGACAATGACAATGAGCTTTGCGGCTTAAAGCATCTGCAACCACATTGGCCTTCCCAGGGTGATAGTGCACATCAAGGTCATAATCCTTTGCCAACTCTAACCACCTTTGTTGCCTCATGTTCAAATGTGCTTGGGTGAAGATATATTTGAGACTCTTGAGATCAGTGTATATATTGTATTGAACACCCATAAGATAGTGTCTCCAAATCTTGAGAGCATGAATAACCACTGCCAACTCAAGATGATGAGTAGGGTAATTTTGCTCATGAGGTCAGAGTGCCTGTGAAGCATAAGCAATAACTCGATTCTCTTGCATAAGAACACAACCGAGTCTGGTGCCTGAAGCATCTTAATAGACATCATAAGGCTTGGTGTTGTCGGGTTGTGCTAAGATTGGGGCGGTAGTTAAATGTTTTCTCAAGGTATGGAAAGCTTATTCACATTTTTCACTCCACACGAACTTGACACCCTTCTTTAAGAGCTTGGTCATGGGTTTAGCAATTCGAGAGAAATACGGAATGAAGTGGCGATAATAACCGACTAGACCTAGAAAACTCCGAATCTCATGGAGAGAGGTAGGAGGTTTCCAATTCATCACCTCTTGTACCTGGGTAGGATCGATGGCTATGCCATCCTTGGAGACCGTGTGACCCAAGAATTTGACACTATATAGCCAGAATTCACATTTGGAGAACTTGTCATATAGTTGATGATCTTTTAGTCGTTGAAGAACAATACAAAGATGCTCGGCATGCTCTTCCACATTCTTGGAATATATGAGGATGTCATCAATAAAGACCACTACAAACTTGTCAAGCTCGGACATGAAAACCGAATTCATGAGATACATGAAGTAGGCTGGAGCATTTGTGAGCCCAAACGACATGACCAAGTATTCATAAAGTCGGTAGCGAGCTGAGAAAGCAGTCATGGGAATATCACAAGGACGAATTTTTATTTGGTGATAGCCAGAGCGAAGGTCAATCTTAGAGAACACTCTGGCAGCTAGTTGGTCAAAAAGGACATCAATGTGGGGAAGTGAATACTTGTTTTTTATGGTCACCGCATTGAGAGGCCGGTAGTCCACACTACCTCAAAGAGTGGTCCTTCTTTTTTGACAAAGATAGCAGGACTTGGACGAATAAAATCCTTGTCTAACAATTCTTCAAGTTGAATCTTTAATTTGGCCAATTCATTGGGTGTCATTCTATAGGGTCTTTTTGATATAGGTCTTGTGCCCATTTGAAGTTCAAACACAAATTCAATGTCCCTATCTGGCGGTAACCTAGGTAAGTCATCCGGAAAAACATCGGCATACTCACATACCACCGGAATGTCTTGTAGTCGTGGTTGTATCATTGAGAATGCACATGTGTTGGTGCACTCTCGTTGTGGCAAATAAAGTGTGCTAGCCCCATGTGTTGGTGAATTTATATCCACGGCCCTTTCTAAAATATCTAACACAGCCTTGTGTTGAGTTATCCAATTTGTCCCCAAAACAATATCAATCCCTTCCAATCTTAATAGAATCAGATCGGTGGGAAAAACTTTACTACCCATCTTCATTGGCACTGAGCGAGTGATCTCATTTGAAGCAATTTTACCACCCGCTGTTGATATCACATAAGCTGATTTGGTGTGACATGATTTTAATCAACATTTTGCATTAAACCTTGTACTTATAAAACTATATGTTGCCTCCAAATCAAACAATATAACTACAGGTTGATTGTGGACAGGAAAGATACCCGTCATAACCGGTGCTCCCTTAGGCAGGTCGGCCAGGGTGGTGAAATTGAGCCTTCCTTGCCTGACTTGGACTCGCGGTTGCTTGCCCTTGTTCTGCTGGTTACCCGGGCGCTGATTTTGAGGCCTGTTCTGAGGGCAGTCCTTGATGAAGTGACTGTTACTGCCACACTTGTAGCAAGAGTAGCCACCTCTAGGACGAGGCGGCTACTGCGTGTTCTGCCTCAGAACCTGCTGCTGCTGAGGTGGAGGGAAGCCAGGAGCACCCTGCTGTGGTGGTCTGGCAACCCAACGTCCACCTTGAGGAGCCCTCTACTGTCCCTGCGGTGCTGCTGGTGGAACCAAGCGAAACCTCTGAGTTTGCCCACCAGAAGGGGCAGCAGGAGCCTTCCTTTTCTTTTTGGCCTTATGAACCAAGTTAGCATCTTCTTGTGCAATGGCGATATCACGAGCTCACCATAAGTGGCAACTCGAGTCGTTGTCAGTTGCGCCTTGAGTTTTGTGTTAAGACCACAATGGAGCCTTTCCATTTTCTTGTCATCCGAGTCAACATGATGCCCCGCATAAGGACACAGGCTATTGAAGGCTTGTGAATACTGTAGCACAGTGTGGGTACCTTGAGTTAGAGCCAGGAACTCATTAAGTTTTCTCTCAACAAGACCCGCCAGAATGGAGAATTTGGACTCGATGGCCCGAATCCAAGCATAGGCTTCAAAAGGTTCCTTGGCCCTTGAGAACACTAGGGGGTGAGTAGCCAAGAAGTCCTCATAGCGAGCCACCTGCAGTAGGGGAGCATGATGACCACCATGCTGTTGTTGTATTTGCTGCTGAATCATTTGTTGTTGCTGCTGCAGATTACGGAGGATCTCTGTTTGAGTTGCATACAACTACTGCCATGTCGGTCCGTGTGGAGGTGGTGGCGGTGCCTGTTGCCCATCCTGCCCCTGTTGGTTGACATTGGAACCGATGGGATCTTGGCCACTGCGAGTGATAACCATCTGCAGTATGAACTTTTATTAGCCACAATTCACAAGATAGAATGTGGCATAGTAATTAAGCTCACTGCATAAATGACAACATATCTGCAAGAAATTTTAGGAGAAACATCATATCTCTGAGAAGAAGGCGGACTAGATGCTCCAAATTGGTTGGTAGCTTGAAAATTTCATTTTCAACAACTTTTGTGTTCAACTCAAAACCAAAATCGAGCTGGAACTAGGTCGAAAAATTCAAGTTTCGCTTCCCTGCCTTGGCTGTTTTTCAGGAGGCCGAGCTGTAGTGTTTTGATCGCCATTTTAGTTTCAGTTAGCCAAAGGGGTTGAAATATGGTGAGCGTTTAGTTTAACAAATTCCAAACAACTTTGTCATTCACAGCACAACCCAGAAATGAAAGGAAAACACCTCAATAAATTTAACAAAGGGCAGCTGCAGAAAGTTTACAGCGCAACCATTACATCCATCTTTAAGTTTTTGGGGTCACTCTTCCCAAACCAATGGTTTACATGATCATGAGCTCAAAAGAATACTGAAATACAACTAGCCTATTACATCAGGGTACCAAAATTAGGCTACGTTGAGGAGTATACTTGCTACCGAACATCCCTAGAAGTCATCTAGGTTGTTCTCCGTAGCGTGGCTACCAGCAGGAGACGGTGGAGCTTCAAGAGGTGGCATGTCCTCCGCTGTATCCACATCTGATTCAGGTGCCTCAGCATCCGTGTTCTGCCCACCTTCAGCTTGAAGATGCTGAGCATCATGGGAAGCCAGTATAGCATGAGCATGCTCCAAGTCAAACTGTATGTTTTCGAGCTCATCCCGCAATTGGGCTAGCTTGTTGGTGGTGGTGTTGTGCTCCAAGGTGAGGTCAGCTAGCTATCTTTCCAAGTTTTCAATCATAGTGTCTCGGGTGGACAACTCCACTGATAGAGAGGTTCTCTCAATCCCAAGGTCACGAGCATAGGCAGATGTCTCTGCTGCAAGGTACGCCTTGATCCACCTCAACATATGGTAGGCTGCCGCACTGGGATTGTCTGCTACCAATAGAGGTGAGCTAAGGTAGCGCCTCATCCAGTGGGCATCATCTGCTTGGGCTGGTGGGAAGAGTCAAAGGAGTTGGTTTTCCACAATCCCAGGGTTTTGGGAGCAAAACAGGCTGATCCCCTATAGGGCGGCCATCTCACACGTCTCCTCAAGACAGTACCCATACACTTCAACGCCCCATGTTGGAGAGAGCGGGCGTGGCGGGTGGTGGTAGACGACCAAACGTACCCTGCACCGAGTCACACCCCAGTCATGTAACATTCTCCCCTCGTATTGAGGAGGGTTGGGGTAGCCAAGGGACTGCAATGCGGACCAAAATATGTTGGGGAATCCTTCTCAACTGAGGCAGTCTGAGCTGGAGTAGTCATTCGCATAGCTAGCAAGGTCAGCGGTGGTGTCGATCTGAAAAAAGGTCAAGTGTGAGAACCGATAAGATGAAAGGAAAATAAAAACATATTCTGGACAGTGTAGAAGAAATGAAAAAACCCAAAATCTACAAACCCAAAATTTCCCAAACTTGCTGTTCCCAGAAAATTCCAGCAGACAGGGGGTTACCATTTTAATCATAACTCAAGTTCTACTTCATCAATGGCTCTAAGATTTCGGAAGTATATACCAGATAACATTTCAAACAACTTTTATGTTGAACATTTTTGCATTTGACTGCGTTATCAGGCATGAATAATGCTTGTAATCAGAATTGTTCTCAGCAAGGTTTCAGCACATTTTAATGGATGTTTTCGAAACTTTGGTGATTGTTAGGTTTAGTGAGCATACAACATTATTTAATGTAGTTTCAGAGAATTAATGATGCATGAGCGACCTATTAGTTCTCACTAAACACACGTGCCAATAACCTTTGGCTTACGGGGTTAGTGCAGGTGGCAAGACAATATTCGTCTCTCCCTATATTAACTAGCTGAATTGTCTAACCGTTCAACTTACGGAATCATGGTTAGCGTACCTGCAGAAAATTCCATTCCAGAGCATTTTACAATGAACCTCTCATGCCAGCACTCACGGAAGTGTCCCCATTCATTACCACCCACTATAGAGGTGGCACCCGAACGTTTAACATTGAACGGGAAATGCTTCATACGTCATTGAGGTGGCGTATTCACTTCTCATACCGTCGCCTTATGGGAAATCCCCCAAGAGATATGCCGGGTGTTCATGATCTTACCTTACTTACCATGTCGTAGGTGCATCATTACGGAATTTAATCAACAATAATTAAATGACAGAATGGAATGTGCTGGAAGTCAGTATAACATATAGTTAGCCACCTATCATAGCGTGATCCCATAACCCACATAGGCTTCACGTTCTATACTTAATCCTTAGCGATCCAATGCATCGAATTCCATCGCAAGTGCGTGGCGGACATGAATGTTGGTAAGTTTTATTCAAAAATGTTTGTTTAGGGTTCGTTGTTCTCTCCGGAGTGCATGTTTTGGCTCTGATGCCAGCTGTGGCGGACCACCCTGGAATCATTCCAAGTTAAGTACACTACGAACCATTGACAAGCAGTCATGCACTTAATTCAGAATAAGCTGGAGCGTCGTTGGATTATACCCAATTAACCACGTTTTTATGATCGAAACAACACGCACGCCCACACGAAGGTGCGTCCCAAAGATTACAACATTCCACAAGTTCAATCTTAACATAAATAGTCTCAATAAGTTATTACAAACCAAGTCTGAATTTGAAATAAAAGTCTGAGAGTTCGACACAGCGGAAATAAACTAACGATGATAAATAGCAACACCACGATGAAGCGGTCCATGGTGCTACTCCTCATGATCCTCGGAACAGGCCGGAACCCACTTAACATGCCAGCCAGGAGGAACCTGGGCAGGCCACATAACACTTGCAATCTCCTCTGCAACATGCATACCTGAAATAAAGAGCCACAAGCAAGGTTGAGTATACTAATACTCAGGCTTACCCGTCAGGTGAAAACTACTTCACCAACTCCTAGACATAAGAGGCTTTTGGCTAGTGGGTTTATTTTGCCAAAAAGCGACTAAGCGTGGATCCTTACTTTCATTATTTTAGCATCAAGTTCTAGTAGTGTTAACCATTCTAGATGAGCAACATTTCTAAGCATATAAGTTATGCAATACAATTTCTCCAAACATCAAGTTCATCATTCTCATAGTTGCACTTGTTACTCAATGTAGCACAGTGGTCAAGCAGTCTCATTAACCGCGAGAAGAGGACAGTTCGAACCGAATTTCATTACCTGGCCAGGGAAACCCAAACACACGGATATTGCTTGCTATAAAAGGCACAAGCACTACCCAACCCTTCCCGTCAATCCACAATTCGGAACCAACTCCCACTCCCTTAGGATACAAGGTTATCGGATACTCGCGCACTACTAACTTCTGACCCTTCTGCCACATTTTTTTATTGCAACAACAAGTTTTGGTTGCAACAAGGGTTATTCTCACAACGATTTTCATTTTCTGTTGCGATATATTGGATTTTTGCCACGCAAATTTTTCCGTGGCACTAAGTATGGAGATTGTTGCAAAAAGTAAGTGTTCTCGCAACCTATAATAGAATGGTTGCAATCAGTGATTTTTATTGCCACGATTTGATTTGTGTTGCTTGCAGTTTTGTTGCCGTTGCAATACTACGGTGATATTACAACTCTTTCTTTGATGGTTGCAATAGCAGGCCTATGTCGCAATGAATATGTTTCATTGCATATAATAGTCGCTTGTGTTGCAAAAAATGGTACATATGGCAACAATTACGATTTCGTTGTATGTAATAATCTCTTTCGTTGCAAAAAAAATTGTACATATAGCAACAGAAAATTACATGGTTGCACTATCTAAGGTTCTCCACTTTAATAGGTACAAAAAATTAAAAGAAAAAACACCACTACAAGTCTCTCCAACCTGAGACCTCAAAGTCTAGAAAATAGCTGCTAACCATTAGACCATGTATTTGTTTTTGTTAAAAGAAGCGAGAGAATACAGCAGGTATCGCCAAAAGTCTTTTCAACAAAAACACTGCAAATGTGGTTGCACAGAAGACATATATCACTCCACAGCAGTTGATGAACAGAACAAGGAATAATATCAAAAGGGGGAAGGTAATAACTGCAATACGTGATCAGCAAATTGGAGTATAAATTCTTGCATCATTTGTTTAAAGTTTATCAAATGTGACCTTCCTTGTACAACTACGAAATGTAGGAAATACATTTAAAAAACATGCTGAAAACTGCAGCTTGTGCAGTTATGATTTGGTGAATTCTTCTGTGACGTAATCTACCTTTTATGTGATACTTGATAATAACAAAGTTGTAGCGGGTTTACACATGTTTGCCGTTGTGAATGTTCATGATTTCAACCCCCGGGAATTGGGAGTTACGAATTTTATATGTAGCCTGTCAGGTTTCGATGGCCTTGCTCTGCACAGCAGTGGGCATTTGTGATTTTCGACCATGATAACTTCGTAATCTTATAGAATATAATATTTCATTGTCTGTAGCTCTATTTATGATTTTTCTAATCAACTGCACTTGTTGCTGCCTTAAAAAATCAGAGAATTTGGTGGCAAAATAATTGTGTGGACAACACTTTTCCCATAGTTTTGATTAATTATACATTTGCTTAGGAAAATGATCATATGTACAGAACTGTTTCCATAGTTTTCATTAATTCTAGTTTTTCTTAATAACAACCTGTTCTTTTGGCAGTAGCTGGACAAAGTTTCAGTGCGAGGCTCATAATCAAGCGACGACATAGCTGAGGTGATGACATGTGGTGCTGCTAGGAAACTCTTGAGTGCTGCATAGATGTTAGGAAGTTTTTAAAAGTTGTCTGTTACAGTATAGATGGTAGGTTAGGATGGAGTCCCAGACTGCCATATGTATCCACGGAGGTGCCTTGCCCTCCAAGACTCTGTACTCCTATATATTCGCCTCTAGAGGCTCAATGCAATACATCGACCACATTATACGTATCCTACACAACCTTACATTGTCAAATAATGAGTGAACTGTACACTCGTTTTCTAATTTAGCTACTATTTCAATGGTTTGTCCACATATTGAATGACTGATTAGACTTAATAGATGTGAGTGCAATTGCTTTCATTATGGTTTATTGATTTGCAATGGCAATTTATCAAATCAAATGCTACTAGCATCGAATAAAACATATGCCTACGAGCCACACTGCGTGGCATTACGCTCTATGACAACAAACTTATTTATGTTGCAAATGGTAATATTGCCACAACATTACTAGTGTTGCAAAAACATTTGATCTCCCGCAATGAATAAAATTAGTGGGCAAAGGACGTCGCTACAACAGCACTGCGCTCGTGGCAATAATGTATACTCTCTAGCAACGAATAAAATTCCTAGGCAAATGATGATGCTGCAATGGCACCACGTCCGTGGCAATAATGTATACTCTCTTGCAAGGAATAAAATTGTGTGGCAAATAGTGTACTTGCCACGGTATAGCGGCCATGGCAATAACACCTTAGGCAACAATATTCCAATGTGGCAACAAACTCCTATTGCTACGCTATCGATCGTTGCATTTACCACCTCTTGCCACGTAGAGGAGTGTGGCAAGTGATCCTATTGCCACGCCAGTGAACGTTGCGATAACATTCTATTGCCATGCTTGCCAACGGACAATCATAGTTGCAAGAAAAGGTAACTCTTGCAACGCCAAACACGTAATGGTTGCAAGTTCTTATTGCAACGTCACTTTTTGCAACCATTGGCAACCAACACGATTTGGTTGCAAGAATAGCTTGTAGCAACCAAATTGAACCTATTGCAACATTTTCGCATTGTTGCGCAAGAGCCAGAAGTTAGTAGTGGCGGACACATGCGGGCTGATCTCACACATGTAACCACTTGTATACAGCAAGGGAAATAAATTTCCAAGGAAAGAAGGCTATCGGTCCTAGCTGTATCAATCGGGTACCGAGCTTACCGGAGCCTAGACTTCGGCATGTGCGTGGTACATTCAAAAACTTGACACACAGAACCACACGTTATGACCTTAATCCAATTATCATACACAAATGGGAGATATACACATACCATCCCGCCCATCAATCGTTATGATTCCATCATGAGAAAAGACATACAACTCCTATATCTCGCGAGTGACAGGAAATCACTCGATTTGTAATGGGTCCTTAGAGCATTGCACTACCGACCTATCATACTATTGCAAGACAGGTACTAGAATTATGCAACTAAGGTATTCAAACAACTCCTTGAAACATAAATGCACAAGCATAAATAATCCATAGTTACACAATTTAAAAGTTAGGTTATGCTCGGGGCTTGCCTTCTTGCGCCTACGGGCTTCGGGCTCCGTGGTCTCTGGATGAACCACGATGACGTTCACACCACCATCTTGAGCTCCTTCTTCAACAGCGGGGACGAGGTTGTACGCACCATCAGCGAGCGTGCCGTCTACATGAGATGCACAAGAATGAATGTTGCTGCATATTTTTTGATCTAAAGGAAAAGGCACCTAAGGCCATATTCACCTACAAAATTTAGTTATCTTTTCTTTTCTTCACAAAATTAGAGAAGGGGTGTGGTGCAAGGCTCAAGCCTAAACGATGGTGATTGTGTACATATATATACAATTTAGATTTTATTTTCTTCCAAAAGTATTCTGTTCTGAATTCAAAAAGATTAAACATCCAAGTTTGAATTGAATCAACACACATGTGATCAAAGCCTTTTTATTTTCCTCATTTAACCCCTAGATTCTTCTCAGACTTATTTCTCTGGTTTGGCTCATCATTTTTAGCTATAAACTTTACAACAGCTACACGAGCATAAGAGCTAAGCTCAGTACAAAATTCAGCCCAAACAGAGGTGTAAATAATTTACTAAAAATGTGGCAAGTTGTTGTTCCAAGAATCAAGATTAAATCATATAAAATTAAATACATAGAAACTTTACTAGATCTTTTTACCAGGGTTAAGCATGACCGAAAGTAGTGTCTCTACCAAGTTTTATTCAAAACTACTCTATTTTTCTCCCTGAAAAATTCCCTAACCGAAAACAAATTTCAATTTAAATAACGATCTAAACAGATTCAATTAAAGCTCAACTTCCTACCAGGGATGCTTTAAGGTGTTTGTAGTTCACTGGAGAAAGTTGAGATCATTTTGCTTGGGGAATAAATTATTAAAAATCATAAACTAAGCCATTGCAGGGAACACAAGGTAAATCATAACTGCAAAACCTACATCATACTTCTGCGCACCCTTTCTACACAGAGCCTAGAATGACTACCTACAGAACACATCCAAAACGTAGCTGTTGACAACCAAAATTAGCACTTATTGGTTTTGCTGCCAGTCCAGGAAAACCGGAACCTCCGGTTTGAAAAAACCGGAACCTCCGGTTGTGATAAAGTTCTCCAAATGCTGATTGGACTTCACCAATGCGTAGGCCTCTCCGAGACGATCAAAATGCATACATTTAACATCCGATTTGTACTTCAGACGAGAGAGTTACGGCCTCGGGAGTAACTGCACCCGGGTAAAACCGGAACGTCCGGATTGGGAAACAGGAACTTTCGGGATTTTGGGTCTATTCCAAATTAGGAGTTGTATTTAGGCACGGGATTTGTATAATTGTCGACTCCTACTGGGTCCAGACCTCTCACCCTATAAATATAAAGGGTCATGGCCGATTGAGGTAATCTCAATCGAATCAAACATTATGCATCTACTTTTTATCTCTAAACCCAAAGCTTTTCCAACCTCTCTTGCTGTCCATCATGATCTCCACAGCCATTGATGGTGTTCTAGGCTTGCTAGTCGACCTAGGGCACGTCCAGCGACGTCCACACCCTGACGAGGTCCCTCCTGGACGTGAGCATCGACGGCCTTTGCTAGTTTGCTCATAAACTAATCGTTCTTCATCACGTGAGCACGTTGGTTATCCTTTGCTAGTTTGCTCGTAAACTTAGCCATCCTCCATTACGTAAGTGTGGTAGTTATCCTCTCGAACAACCGATTCCGGCGAAACCCTACAAAACCGGAACTTCCGACTTCACAAACCGGAACATCTGGATTTTGTAGGCAGACTGTGATCTGGTTCGTTTGCGGCCCGTGTGATCAAGCGCTTGCCGTGTGTTGACCAGATTTTGCGTCAACACACTTTTGGCGACTCCGCTGGGGAAGAAGATCTGGTTTTTATAACCTACTCAACCCTAGCCAAATACCTCATTAATATATTATTTTGACTCGCCATCGATATTGCATAGGGTCTTTGAAGACCGTTGCATTTGTTCTTGTGTGCATAGTTTGTTCAAACTATTGCATCCTTCTTTGTTTTCTACTGCAGATTGAAGATTAAAAGAGAAGTAAAGTATTGGTCATTGATTGCTCGGGTCATCAAGAATATCTGGATTTCTCTATCACAAGACCAAGAGCATCAAGACTTATTATGGCGGGCTATCAGTACACTCCACAACAATATTACTACGTCACGCCTGAGGTACAACATGCAAATACATCACATGTTTCTACTGATTATTTTGCTAGTACCATAAATCCTCAGGTTGGTGTTGCTAGGTATAATGATAGTATTCATATTGCATCGGCTAGTCATTATTCTGATAATGGTTTTAATTATGCAAATTATAATTCTGAAAATTTTATACAAAGGCCAATGTCAAATAGTATACATGGTTTGAATTTAAATGATACTAGCAGCATACAACATACTCTTTTTCATACATCGGCAGAGGAACAAGTTCACATGCCGATGTGCAATTATCAGGGCCAAATTAACATGGTGAATTTGGACAATTCTTATGAAACATCACATGCTAGTAATTCTCATACTATTGAGCAAGGTGTTTCACATGTCTGTTCGTCGGCAGTAAATTCACAATATGTGATTGCACCACAAAAAATGCTGATGAATGAAAAGATTGGTCGTGCTAATTCTAGTCATGTGGCCAGTTATTCTCAGACATCATGTGTTACCAACTTCTATAAGCTTCAGCAAGGTGGAAATGAATCGGTTTCTGCTTATAAAGCACGATTCACTGAAATGAAAAATCATTGCATTAATCTGTCAATTTGATCTTGCTGATGTATTTCTAAAAGATTTCAGGTCATCTATAAGAGATAGAATAGATGATTCTAATTTTCATTTGTTTGCGCAAATATATATAAAGGCTTTGTTACTCGAGTTTCGAATGAGGAAAGAAAAGGAGAATAATTCAGATTTGAACATTTGTTCGGTTATTACAACAACCGAGCGGTCTAGATCTGTTCTACCAAAAAAAACAAGTTTGGCTGTACAAAATGATGTCAAGAGTAAGAAAACAGCTATTCTTGATTTTTCTAAAGCCGAAGGTGTTGTGCATTTATTTATTGGTTCTCACATCACAAATAAGCAACAACTTCAGGCTAAACAAGGACCCACCAATGACATTAATCACCGTGAGTCTAGAAGCAAGGAGAAGGCATTGGCGTGTCAACACAAGGAGATTTTTCAGCAACTCTGGGAGCACCAGTCTGACCGGGTGTAAGGGTCGGTCTGACCAGCTTTTGCAGAATGTGGATGTGGGCTGTCATCAAGAGAAGAAGTATGACACCATCTACATCAAAGTTCCACGCCTCTCCAACATATTTGACAAGGTATGCTTTACAAGTAATTCCCAATCAGATCATGTCTCTTTAATTGATTCATCTATTAGTGATTCTATCATGAATATTTCTAAGAGATCGATTGAGGAGAATAATTTACTTGTTCAAAGTAGCATGAATTCCGATTGTGTCGGTCATTGTATTGTAAAGGTTAGGAAGGCCGATAATAACAATGTTTTGGCATTTAAATTTTCTCCATCATCATTGCCAAAGTTTTTCTCTACATGGCTTACTTGTGGTCATTCTGGAATTAAAAACAAAAGACCAAAATTGAGAAGCATTGTGAAGGCTGATGCTAATTTGACGATTAATTCCAAAGGGAAATTTGGATATGTACCATCAAAGAAAGGTATAGTCGAATGGGTCGATGGTATATCTGAACTGTTCGTTTGCTTGGCCTTAAAACCTTCTCCACAAAAGCGTCATGTAGAGAAAAAGAAGTATATCTTTGATTTAACTTTGTGTGATGATTTATTTGATATCTTGCTAGAGAATAATCTTATTAAGCTATCTCATCACAAAGTTATTCCATCACCTCATGAGCTAGAGGATCAAAAATATTGCAAGTTGCATAATTCTTTGGTCATAATACTAGTGAATGCAATATGTTTTGTCAATTCATACAATCAGCCATTAACATTGGACGATTGAGATTTTCTCAAACACAAGAGGATGACCAGTTGCCTACAATTGGTCTTGATGGCAAAGGGTTAGTATATCGGTTGAAGTTAGCTGATTTATCTGAAAATCTTATTTCAATTGCTAAAGAGAAAGATTCAAAGCTCCCAAGTGATGAGGAGAACATTGTCCATGAATTACAAGTTCAAGCAACTATTGAGGATGATAAACCTGTCAAAATCTCAGAAGTTACTGGGGGGCAAATGATTTTTTCTTCATCAGATCAAGAACCTACTGTTACTCCTACTGTGCTGGAACAGGAGGTTAGACCGCCTGTGATAGAAGGTCTGACCGCCTGTAACCAACAGGGAAGAACGATCTCCGAAACTGATCAGGTCGACTCAAATATAGAAGATCCACCTATATCTAAATGTGAATATCCTAGAGTGGATGGAGGTAAATACCGTGTTAAGCACAAGGGCAAAAGGCCGAAGCTTACTTTTGATGAACTTCTAGCTAAATATCAAAGAGATAATGAGGCCAAGCGTGCTAATCGGTCAAATGATGTGAGATCATCAAGATTGTCTCCAAAGCATAATCCTGGGAGTTGGAATTGGCAAAGGAAGAATTTTCATTAAACAACATCATATTCTCCTTCTCGGCCATCAGTGCCAATTCCATATACTCCATACCCCACTAATTTTTATTCTCATTCATCGTGGGGGTGTAATGATATATGGGCACATACTCCTTCGCATTTCAAACCTTATCATGTTGAGTATGCAGCTCCAAGGAGACCATCAAATACAAGACATCCATATGTTGAAAACGACCGTTTTGAGCAAAAAGATCGGTCTAGAGTTCAAACCAAGAAAAAGGTTCTCAAGCAAGTTTATCGGGTGAAAAAGGATGGCTGTAAGGATAAGAGTTCAGATCTGAATTCAATGAGTGAGAAGCCGATTGATATGTCAAACACTTTGGCTGCTAATGGTAAAACAGAGGGAAAAATTATCGTTGATCCTCCAAGTGTCAAATCTGAACAAAAAAGGGAGAAGAAGCCAATGATCAGGAAAGAGGTGCTGCTGTCCAAAACTAAAATAAAATCAGGGCACTCACTTCATTTATCGAATTGGCAAAAGAAGAAGCTACAACAACTTAGTGCTCAAGAATTAAGAAAGAAGCGCATGTCAATTATAGTTGAAGGAGCAGAGGAGGTCCAGATGATCTTCAAATCCAAGGTTTGTACCAAATTATCGAAATTATTGGTCAATGCATCTTCCATTTGATTTTCAAATACCATATATGCCTATGTCATGGAATTCATCTTATGGCATGCTTGACTATCCCTCACATTCTGTGACATCTCTGATGTCAAAAGAATTAAAAAGTTCATTTAAAATCAATGCAAAAGGGAATTATGGGTTGAAATTCAAAAATCCATCAAAAATTCAATTTTAAATTCAAAAACAAGGGTTGTTTGACACCCAACTGAAAACACGAGATTTTGTTACTAAACTTGAAAATCTCTAAAAATAAAAGTTGTTTGTCATCACAAATAAACCCTAGTCACTGTTTGGAACTTTTGACAATTTTGCAGTTTAGCCCCTCAAAAACTCGAAATACAGTTCTGGGCACCATTTTGTTTTTGGGTTGTTTGAGCTCGAAAAACTTGGAATTTCAGGTTCACCCCAAAAAGAAAGTTGTGTCCCATCTCCCAAACTCCAACTTTTATTTTCACACTTTTTCAAGTTCAGTTCAAATTTTTGGAGAAAATTCAAATTGGAAAACGGAGCTCCACGGGGCGCCAACAGTGCCCCTGGCGCGCCCCTGCGCTGGCCGGAGCTCGGCCGCCACGTTGCCGGCGAGCGGCGCAGGCGGCGCCGAGCTGGCCGAGCCGTGGTGGACGCTGGCGCTTGTCGCCTAGCACTTGTCCAGACCCTCCCGTGCCATCACGTCGCCGCCGTCGTGTCGCCTCGCCTCGCGCCGCGGGACGCCATCATGCCGGTCGCGCGCCGCCGTGGCCGCACGCGCGCTCGTGCCGCGCTGAGCGCTCTGCAGGCCGCGATACCGTCCCGCTACGCTCCAACACGCCCTGTAGACGATCCTGCAACAGCACGCAAGGATCTCCCTCGCCTACCGAGCCGCTCGAGCTCTGTCCAAGCTCCCAGAGCATCAATGGCGCGTCGCGTCGGCCTTTACTCCACGCGCACGCTCCCGAGGCCGCACGACCCCGCTCTAGCGTGCCCAAGCCTCCCACCGAGCCATTCGCACACTCCACTCACTCGCTCACTGCTCCAATTCGCCTCCTCGCGCACTTCCCCGTCGTCTTCTTCCTTGCGACGCGCGAACCGAGCCGAGCTTCGAGGCAAAATTCACCTTCCACACTCCACCATTCCCAAATTCATCGTGCACGAAGCTAGACCTCTACCCTAGCTCCAAATCCCCCCACTTCCCCCAAGCTATTGTCGCTTCTCCAGCGAGAAATCGAGATTTCCCCCAAATCGCGATTTTCGGCCGCCGGAGCACCCTCACGTCGAGACCCTACTCCGAGCCGTCCCCGAGGTCAACCGAGCATGCCATTAGCTTCCTCGTGCTCCACTGGTGCTCTAGGACCCTTCAAACCCCGACGAACGCCCCCGACCTCACCGGCGCAGCAGTCGCGGCGGCCGCACCACCACCGCTCGTTGCCGGCGAAACTCCGAGCTTCCCCGGCCTCCCAACCGTCCCCAACCGACTCGTGGTGAGCCCCTGGATCTTTTCCCCCACTTCCCCGACCCTAGCTCGCCGCCGTTTGGCCGGCGCAACTCCGGCGAGAGCCAAGGACCGAAGTTCATCGTCTTCGTTTTTCTCGGGTCGTCTGTGTAAAAGTCCAGGACTGGTTTGAAAGGTTTTGAAAGTTCTAGGGTCCCCGGCGTAAAAAGATTCTTAAACCTAGATCTAATTTTCCCGAATTTTGTAAAATCCGTTAAAAATCGTACAAAAATCAGAAAAATGCACAAAAATACTCCCTGGATTCGTGAGATTGTAAACTCCAATCTCCTTTGGGCATGTGTATACTTTTGATGAACCGTTTTTGAATTAAAATTCAAACTGTGGAAATTGAAACTTGTGCACCATTTCAAATCCAGAGCTCCGCTAGGGTTGATCTTTGGATATGTTGTTTGTAGTGACTTTGGACAGCTTGTGACCAGAGGGGACCTAAAAATATGCAGTGTAGCTCCAGTTATGAATTAAAATGTGTTTCCTGTCTTTTTGCAGTGCAGAAATTATTAAAAGTAATCTTTGCAGTGAAAAATCACCATTTCGCTCCAGAGGACTAAAAACTTGTTAGAACACCTGTTAAAAATGAAAAACTTAATTTTTGCTCTGTTTAGACTAGCAAATGAATAAATATGTGTTTTTGGATAGAAAACTATTGAGGACTGTCCAAGGGTCTTTTTGAGCCACCACTTGGCCAGAGCCCTCCTCATGCTTATGACTAGCTTTGGTAGGAAAATCTCCAGAGTTGGATGAATTTTCGATTTTATATGAATTCATTTCATTTCTGCAGGCAGCAGATTGTTTTAATTTTAATAAATTATGTGTAGCTCAAATTTAGCTACATTTTGGAGTGAGCTTAGCTCTTATACTCCAGTAGCTGTCATAAAGTTTATAGATAAAAATGATGAATAGAAATGGAGAAACAAAAATGAGAAGTAATCTAGGTGGAAATTGATTTATATAAAAGAATAAACCTCTTTGTTAATTAGTTAGAATAAAATAAAGGGAATCTAAAATTCCAGAACAGCACCATAAATTGGGAAGTAATAAATAGAATTCTTTTATATATGTACACAATCACCATCGAAGTCAAATAAACTTTTCCACACCTCTACTCTGTTTTTGTGAAGAAAATAGTAGTACTTAAGCATGTCTAGGTGAATATGGCCTTCAAAGGCCTTAATCTTAGAATCCATAGGCAGCCACCTTAAGCTATGCATCTCATGTCGAAGGCGCTATCCCGGACGGCAACTACCACCTCATCCCCGCTGACGAGGAAGGAGTCCCAGAGGAAGGTGCCGGTGCAGGATCGACCAACCCGGAGGCTAACCCCCAGCTTGAGCAAGAAGGCAAGCCCCGGAGCATAACCTAACCTTTACCAATTATGCATCTATGAATTTCCTATGCTTGTGCATTTACGTTTCAAGGAGTTGATTGAATACCTTAGCTGCACATTTCCTAGTACCTATGACTTGCAACACTAGTATGAAAGGATCGATAGGGATTGCTTTAGGTCCGCTACAAGTCGAGTGATTTCCTGTCACTCGCGAGACATAGGAATTGCTTGTCTTTACTTATGTTGGAATCATAAGGATTGACGGGCGGGATGATAGATGTAGATCTCCCGTCCGTGTATGATAATTGATTAAGGTCGAAATGTGTGGTTGAGTGTGTCAAGTTTTTGAACGTACCACATGCATGCCGATATATGGGAGTCGGTAAGCCCGGTACCAGATTGTAGCAGCTAGGGCCGATAGCCATCTCTCCTTGGAAACTTTGTTTTCCCCTACCGTACACTTGTGGATATATGCGTGAGACTGTGAGTGAAGCAGTAAACCTTTATCCTAAGGAAATGGACCCGGTTCCGAATTGTGGATCGATGGGAAAGGTTGGGAAATGCTTGTACCTTTTATAGCAAGCAGAGTATCCGTGTGTGTTGGGTTTCCCCTGGCCAGGTAGCTAAATTCGGTTCGAACTGTCCGCTTCTCGCGGTTAATGAGACTGCTTGACCGCCTTGCTACATTGAGTAACAAGTGGAACTTTGAGATTGATCAACTTGTTCTATGAATTAAATTGTATTGCACCACTTGTATGCTTAGAGAGGATGCTAATCTAGAATGGTTAAATTTACTAGAATATGATGCTAAAACTTGAAGGCAAGGACCTACTTTTAGTGGCTTTTTGGCAAACAAACCCACCAGCCAAAAGCCTCTCATTGTCTAGATGTCGGTGATGTAGATTTCACCCGATGGGTAAGCCTTGCTGAGTATTAGTATACTCAGCCTTGCTTGTGGCATTAATTTACAGGTACCATGTTGGATGTGGCCGTCGATGCTTTGACTTGGCCTTCCCAGGTTCCCCCTGGATGGCATATCGAATGGGTTCCATCCTCTGCCGAGGATCGGGAGGAGTAGCACCATGGCAGGCTTCAGCATGGTGTTATTGTATCGTCGTTAGATTCTTCCGCTGCAATGAACTTTTATTTCCGCTGCAAGACTTGAACTCTGATTTACTTTTGAACTCGGTTTGTAATAACTTTGAGATTCTATTTGTGTATGTCAATTTGTGGAATGTTGTAATCTCTGGAACTCACCTTCGTGTGGGCGTGCTGTTGTTTCGATCGAGAAAAGAACGTGGTTAATCGGGTTTAATCCGACGGCGCTCCAGCTTATTCCGGATTAAGTGCCTGACTACTTGATTAGTGGTCCCGAGGTACTTAACTTGGAATAATTTCGGAGTGGTCCGCCACACATTCTTATTTTGATCCTTGGTTGCCATATGGGTCTTTATATCATGGAGGGTTTTCATCAAATTATCATGCATATGTTTAATTGCAATAGCATTGCTCTTAATTTTCAAAAGCCGAAATACATAGATCATAGAGAAGATTTTAATTCCATTATTTATATATTTCTTTACACTTTATTTCGGTTCTGCATACTATTATGGATGAATTCACTATGGATGATATTTTATATCATCCTTGACAACATATATGGCCGATGAATACCTTTAGTCATCCTCCTAAAGTGATAAGCCTCCCGGTGAGGTCCTACTTATGTGCTTTCAATGCTCGGGGCAGGATATTAGCAAAGTTGATGATTTGCCTCATGAGTTTTTATTCAATGGATCGGCTTGTAGAGGGTGCTCAAGGTATCAATTATGTTTCATTAAATTGTATTGTTTTGAGATCGACCTTTAGCCGATTGAAAGATTCAACATAATTAAGCCGAATTAGGATCTTCTCAATTCGGGCTAGAAGATTTCCAATTCATGAGTGTAAGTCATACATGGGTGTTTAATGACTCGTTGTTGTTGGTGCAGATAGGTTTTATGTTTAAATGAATCATTAAATGTTAACTATGGTAGATGTCTAGTGCATCATTTCTGTTTTATTATGTAATGTCTCTGGACACCGAAATTCAGGACCATCCTTTTAGAACAATGAGCATCGGATCATGATGTCCAAATATACATTTTTCATGAGAAAACACCGATGTTTAGCAACATCAAAGGGTGCATCCTTGAATGCCATTGAGTTCAGACCGGTATGTCTACTACTTTGGCTCTTTAAATTTCAGTACTTGTTGAAGCCGAAGTGAGTAGTTAGAGAAACTTGTTGTTGAATATCTATATAATCCAAGCTGCATTGAGCGACAAATCAAAAGCAACTAAGTGAGGTTCAAGAGTAGTCAAGCCATCATCAGTTTTGAGGTGTAAGAATGGTTTTGAAATTAATATTTCAAGTATTTATAGCCGAGGAATTTTACACTTAGGCTTATTTCTCACACAATATATATCAACGGCATGCAACAAGCAAAAAATAAAGTATTGGCCGATAGATGCTATCGTGCTTGAAGAGCAAGACATGGTCGATGTGCAAATTTTAGTCATCGTTCCTGTGCAATTTTGGGTCAAGAAGAATGTTTCTTAGTACGCTAAAGCTTTACCAAGGAACAGGGGGGCATGCGTTGACAACCAAAATTGACACTTATTGGTTTTGCTACCAGTCCAGGAAAACCGGAACCTCCGGTTTGAGAAAACCAGAAAATCCGGTTGTGATAAAGTTCTCCAAATGTGTAGGCCTCTCCGAGACGATGAAAATGCATATATTGAACGTCCGATTTGGACTTTGGACGAGAGAGTTATGACCTCGGCAGTAACTGCACCCAGGTAAAATCAGAACATCCGGATTGGGAAACCGGAACTTCCGGGATTTGCATTCCATTCCGAATTAGGAGTTGTATTTAGGCACGGGATTTGTGTAATTGCCGACTCCTACCGGGTCCGGACCTCCCCACCTCATAAATATAAACGGTCATGTCCGATTGAGGTAATCCCAATCGAATCAAACATTATGCATCTACTTTTCATCTCTAAACCCAAAGCTTTTCCAACCTCTCTTGATGTCCATCGTGATCTCCACGGCCATTGATGGCGTTCTAGGCTTGCTGGTCGACCTAGGACACGTCCGGTGATGTCCACGCCCTGACGGGGTCCCTCCCGGGCGTGAGCATCGACGAGCTTTGCTAGTTTGCTCGTAAACTAGTCGTTCTTCGTCACGTAAGCACGTTGGTAATCCTTTGCTGGTTTGCTCGTAAACCTAGCCGTCCTCCATCACGTAAGTATGGTACTTATCCACTCGAACAACCGATTCTGGCGAAACCCTACAAAACCGGAACTTCCGACTTCACAAACCGAAACATCCGGATTTTGTAGGCAGACTGTGATCTGGTTCGTTTACGGCCCGCGCGATCAAGCGCTTGCTGTGTGTTGACCAGATTTTGGCGACTCCGCTGGGGAAGAAGATCTGGTTTTTATAACCGTTCTACTCAACCCTAGCCAAATACCTCATTAATATATTATTTTTGTAACACCCCTGGTGTTTAAAGCGTATAAGTAAGAGTGATTAAACAAACTAAGGAACTATAAACCCTGGAACTAAATTACTAATAGGAATGAGAATTACACACGAGGATGGTTAAGTTTGTACTCGTGCCTTGGTTCTTGAAATTTGAACCCTACAAAAACTTTTCTAGTACAAATCTAAACATCCTCTCTTACAAGTTGAACGGCAAATTAAGTAATGCTTCTAGGCCCCTAAAGGTCTTAAAGGACTAATGGCTCATATGAAGTCAAACACATGAAATATTCCAACTAAAGATATTAATAACCTTCTGAAGGCAAGGTTCTAATTCAAAATTATAAATGAGAGTTGTGACATCACAAACGTCTGATCAATATGAAAGGTTGTAGTTTCTATTGTTTAAAACACCCTTCTTTAGGAAGGTACTTTCTAATTATAAAACCAAACCACTTTCTCAAATGGAAGTTGAGTATATATAAAAATGTGACTTTGCAACCTTGGTGAGTTATGTATAACTCAGAGGCTTATTCCACTAAACACAGGAAATCGAGTTGAAAGACTAACTTAACCATGAGATGAAAAACACACGAGCACACCCTTTTTAAGGGAGCACACTTCGGGCTATAAATAAAATAATATTTAGAGTGCTCCTAATGTTCTTTAGTAAATTAATTGTTAATGATTTAATGTTAGGCTTAAATGATTGGACTAATAAAGCTTCCAGTCTCGTCATGGCCTACATGTGGCAATCTTGTGGTGTTAGTAATAAAATAAGATTTTGTTCACAACATGAGCTTTCATAAAATACAAAGGATGTAAATTAATTAATAATTTAATATAAGTTATGTTGTTAGTGACTTAATTAAAGTTGAGCATATGAAATAAATAAGCATCTAACCTCCATGTATGTGTCCATGTTTTAACTTTAAGTTAAAATAAGATTTTACTCCCAGAATAAAAGGGGTAGGACTTTAAATTGAAAACTCTCTTTGAGTATCATACCTCGGATGCTTAGTGACGCTATTGAAGGGTTCAAGAAAAGAAGGGAGAGGTTAATAAAATACTTAATAAAAGGAATTGGGAAGATAAGGCAATGCAATGGAAAGGAAGTGATGATTTTACCAACCTATTGAAAAAGGGTGAAAATGTGGACTAACACTACCAAATGAGGAAGTTATTTAAGACTTGAGCTTGGTCTTACAAAGATGGATTAGTATGCAAAATAAAACACCTTTTCTTTTCTACCTTGTTCGAAATATCTTTGGAAGCAATTCGAGTTATGGAAATTGAATTTAGATTAAAATTATGACTTGTAAAGAAAGCCCAAATTCTCTAATATAACTTTGATGAGTAAAAAGCTTATAAAAGACTAGGTCCCAAATGTTGAATTTACATCTTTTTCCCCCTATTTTTGGAGTTGAATTGCTAGGGCCAAAAATTCATACCAAATTCAAATTCAAGTCTTTTTGAATTTAAAACTGCACCTAAGCCAAGAATGTTTTACAACTTTTCAAACCTCCATTGTAACACTGATGTTCTAAGGTTTCTAAAATGTATTTATTCATAATTTTTGGACCTTGGGAGCTATTTCTTTTAGGGCAAAACTTTTAAATTGAAAATTTTCCCTCTCTCTCTTACAGCCCGACCCCACCTGTCAGCCCCTTCTTCCTCCTCACGACCTCCCTCTCCTGCACGTTGCCTGCATGCACTGGGCAGCGATGGTGGAGGCGCCACGAGTCCCTGGCGCCAGCTCCTCCCTTCCCCACGCGAAATCCCATCTCTACCCCTCCCGGTCGTCTCCTATTTATGCTCAGCTGCCCCAAACCCTAGCCATTTTCCCCCCCTGCGCAGCAGCCCCCATTGCTGCCATGGGAGCTCTGCTCGAGCTCGACCCCGCTGCCCTGCTGCCCCACGGCCTCCTCCGCGCCGCCCCTGACCTTCCCCTCCACCTCTCCAACACGCCCAGCCGCCCAGCAGCCCCTCTCCCCACCTGCAGCGCCGCCGCCATGGCCACCAGTGGCTGCCGCCGCCCCTGCTCGCCGTCGCCCCCTTCCCGGCCTCCAATCCCCCGGTCCAAGGTGGGGAATGGAAAGCCCACGTCGCGGTGATGCTCCCCATGCCCTTCCCCCTCGCCAAGACCTCGCCGGCGGCGAGATTTCGCCGTCAATGGCCGGCCAAGGGCCTCCCTTCATCTTCTTCCTTCTTCAGGGTTCCCAATGTAAGATTCCAGGGGCTTAGCTGTGAAGTTTTGAAAAGTTCCAGGGCTGGATCGAAAAATGAAAACTGCAGATCTAGGGTTCCGGCTGTGAACTTGTAAATTTGATATAAAATCGTAGAAAAATCATAAAAATGCAAACCAAAATTCTTTGTACTCCTGGTGATGTCTATTTCATTTCCTTCACAGCATGTATATGCTTTTATTGCTTGGTTCAGTCTCTAAAAATCAAACTTTGAAAATGCACTTTTATGCATAACTCCTAAACTACAGCAGCTATGAAAGTGATCTTTGGATATGTTGTTACTCTGGTTACAAAGGCTTTGCAGTATCAATCTTGCACTGAGATATATTTTCTAGCTCCAGATATAAATTATTTAAGTTATCTCAGCTGAAACATTGTTTGAATTTTAGAAATTATTCCCTTCAACAGCTATCTTAGAAAAATGCTAAACCCCATTTTTCAACAGCTATCTTAGAAATTATTCCCTTCAACAGCCAACTTGGTACAGTAGTGTTTCCATGTTAGCAGCTATCTTAGAAAAATGCTAAACCCCATTTTTAACTCGGTTAACATGCTTAAAAAAATTGGGGTAAGAAAAAGAAGTAGCATTTGTTTGGCCCATGTTTGCTACTAAAACTGAGCACCCACTTGCTAGATGAGCTACACATGACTTTATTTTGCTCCTATAAATAGTTCACCCTATTTTCCTGTGTATTTATTTTTATGGGATTTAATATCATCTCCTAGCGGCTGAAATTGTTGAAATTGTAGGAAATCCAAAAATTCAGATTACTTAATAAAATATGCTCAACTTTTCTGCAGCAAACATAAGCATAGTGACCTGAGTTTATTTATGAAGTTTCACTAGAATTCGAATTATACAAATAGGACGACAAAGTGGAGTTCGAATCTGGTTTAATAGAAGAACAATTCTTTATCCCACGCGCGTGAAAGTAAAATTTAGGGGAAGAACTGAAATTATCCCAAAAACACAAACTGCGTTGCTAAATGAAGAAATAAAAAGTATAATTGTATATATGTACACAATCACCATCGAAAGTAAAAAACCTATACGGCACCCTTCCAAGTGTGTTGTAAGGTGAAAGTAGAGAATTCATTTTTGTCTAGGTGGTTATGGCCTCAAATGCCCGTGCTTTATTTGGAACATTAAAATCGCTGTAAATCTTATGCATATGCATCTCGTATAGATCCCGGAGCATGCGTACCCGTCCCGGATTTCGAAGAAGGACCACAAGAAGGGTGGGAGAATGCTGCGGAAGCAAGTCAAACTAACCCTACCTTAGCCCAAGCTTTGAGTTGAGCAAAAAGGCAAGCCCCGGAGCATGACCTAACTCTTACTAAATTATGCACTTTGAATTCTCTATGTTTGAGCATTTACGTTTCTAGGAGTTGATTGAAAACCATAGCTGCAGCAAATTCCTAGTACCTATGACTTGCAACACTAGTATGAAAGGGATCGATAGAGCATTGCTATAGGTCCGTTACAAGTCGAGTGATTTCCTGTCACTCGCGAGACATAGGAATTGTTTGTCTTTACTTATGTTGGAATCATAAGGATTGACGGGCGGGATGATAGATGTAGATCTCCCGTCCGTGTTTGATAATTGGTTAAGGTCGGAAGGTGTGGATGCTAAGTCAAGTTTTTGAACGTACCACATGCATACCGATGTATGGGGATCGGTAAGCCCGGTACCAGATTGAAGCAGCTAGGGCCGATAGCCATCTCTCCTTGGAAACTTTGTTTTCCCTTGCCGTACACTTGTGGATGTATGCGTGATGCTGTGAGTGAAGCAGTAAACCTTCATCCTAAGGAAGTGGACCCGGTTCCGAATTGTGGATCGATGGGAAAGGTTGGGAAATGCTTGTACCTTTTATCGCAAGCAGAGTATCCGTGTGTGTTGGGTTTCCCCTGGCCAGGTAGCAGAAATTCGGTTCGAACTGTCCGCTTCTCGCGGTTAATGAGACTGCTTGACCGCCATGCTACATCGAGTAACAAGTGGAATTTTGAGATTGATAAACTCGTTCTATGAATTAAATTGTATTGCACCACTTGTATGCTTAGAGAGGATGCTAATCTAGAATGGTTAAATGAACTAGAATATGATGCTAAAATTTGAAAGCAAGGATCTACCTTTAGTTGCTTTTTGGCAAACAAACCCACCAGCCAAAAGCCTCTCATTGTCTAGATGTCGGTGATGTAGTTTTCACCCGACGGGTAAGCCTTGCTGAGTATTAGTATACTCAGCCTTGCTTGTGGCATTATTTTTACAGGTATAACTTTGGATGTCGATGCTTTGACTTGGCCTGCCCAGGTTCCACCTGGCTGGCACATCGAATGGGTCCCGTCCTCTGCCGAGGATCGGGAGGAGTAGCTTCGTGACAGGCTTCAGCACGGAGTTATTTGTATCGTCGTTAGATTATTTTTCTTCCGCTGCAATGACACTCTAAATTCAGTTGTTATGAACTTTTCAAATTCCGCTGCAAGACTTGTACTCTGATTTTAATTTTGAACTCGGTTTGTAATAACTACTTTATTTATGTATGTAATTTAATTTGTGGAATGTTGTAATCTCTGGAACTCACCTTCGTGTGGGCCTGCTGTTGTTTCGATCGAGAAAAGTACGTGGTTTAATCGGGTTTAATCCGACGGCGCTCCAGCTTATTCCGGATTAAGTGCCTGACTACGTGATTAGTGGTCCGAGGGTACTTAACTTGGAATAATTTCGGAGTGGTCCGCCACAATTTTGACTCGCCATCGATATTGCATCGGGTTTTTGAAGACCGTTGCATTTGTTCTTGTGTGCATCATTTGTGGCCCGCGCGGTCAAGCGCTTGCAGCGTGTTGACCAGATTTTGCATCAACAGTGGTGCACAAGTTTGTTAAATCTAGGTTTGAATTTTAATTCACAACTAAACATCAAAAGCATAAACATGCTAATATGAGGTTGGAGTTGGCAACCTCACGAGTCCATAGAAATTTTATTTGCATTTTTCCTTTTAAACATCTCAGCAAAGACAAACTAGATATAAAGAATCTATTTCTAACCCGAACCTTGGATCTATATCATTCTCACAAAAAGGTCACTAGAACCTACGTTCGGCCCCCTAGAAAGAATTGGGGCCTCATGGTTGGGTCCTTGGCCTCGCCGGCAGCCGAATTCCGGTGAGGAGACGACAAACCGGTGCAGGGAAAGTAGGGGGGCGCGTAGAGAAGCTCACCGCGTCTTCAACCGTGTGCTTCTCGAGGTCGGGGAAGGCTCGGTGAGGGGGCGTCGGCGGTGGCGGTGGAACTGCTAGCTCCGGCGGCATCGACGGCGAGCTGCAGGGTTCATGGCAAGGGGCGAAGAGGCCTGAGAGCTTCACCGGAGCGAGGTGGAGCTCGGTAGGGGTCTTGGTGGCGACATGGGTGGTCGGAGGTGGGGTCTCGACGGTGAGGTGGAGCTTGGCGGCGGCAATGGAGGGGCGGCTAGGTGGGGAGAAGGGACTTCGCGTGTGCAGCTGAGGAGAGCCTTTATAGGGGCAATGCAGAGGTTCAGGGGAGGCTGGAGGACGCACAGGATGCAGCTCGGGACGTGGGAGCTCGCGCGGGTGGTTGGGCAACACAGCAGGTGCCATGAATGCGCCTGGCGAGCTCGGGCAGAGCGCAAGGCTGCGGTTGAGGGTCAAAGATAGTGAGCGGCTGGCGAGGGATGTTGTGACATCCCTAATGGTTAATTACCCTAAAAACACAATTAAAACAAGAATTAAGAGTAACAATGGTGGAGCACACAAAATTTGATCAAAATTCAAAGTTTAAACTCAAAACAAAGGCCTTTTTGGCACCCATCTGAAAACTCACGATTTTGCTACTAAACTTAAAAATCTCCAAAAATAAAAGTTGTTGGTCATCACAAATAAGGCCTAGTCACTGTTTAAAACTTTTTCAAATTTTGCAGATTAGCCCCTCAAAAACTCGAAAAATAGTGCTGAACGCCTGTTTGAATATGGCTTGTTTGAGCTTAAAAAATTTGAAATTTCAAGTTCACCCCAAAAGGAAAGTTGTGTCCCACATCTCAAACTCCAACTTCTATTCTTTTGCACTTTTTAATGTTCAGTTCAAATTTTTGAAGAAATTTGCATTTGAACCGAGGAGCTCGACGGGCGCCTGACAGTCGCCCTAGCGCACTCTGCTCTGGCCGGAGTCCGGCCGCCACGTGGCCGGCGTGCGGCGGAGACCACGCC
The DNA here is from genome assembly GCA_015342445.1 of Digitaria exilis. Lineage (NCBI taxonomy): Eukaryota > Viridiplantae > Streptophyta > Magnoliopsida > Poales > Poaceae > Digitaria > Digitaria exilis. The sequence continues at coordinate 210,214 of JACEFO010002182.1, forward strand.
AGGCCGGCCGAGCCGCGGTGGCCGCAAGCTCTTGTCCTCGCGCAGGCGTCGGGCTTGTGGTGCCGTCACCTCGCGCGCGACAGCACGCTAGCGGCCTCGCGCCACGCGGAGCGCCATCATGGCGAGCGAAGCTCGGCCACTGGCCGCGGCCGCGCGCACCGCGCTGAGCCGCCTCACAGCGGGATTCCTACGCACTACGCGCCAGGCCCTCTGCAGCGTATCTCCTCTTCCCTCACGCCACGATCTGCGACGCCCAATCCCCTCCGTTCGCGTCGCCCGAGCTAGCAGGCGCACTCATGGCGACCTCAACGGCTCGAGCACGCGCGCGCACGACTCCGAGGCAGCTCCGTCCATTCTAGCATGCCCCAACACTTCACCGAGCACACTTGCACCTTCCCTCAGCCAGTGCACTCCCAATTTCTCCTCCTCCGCGCTCGCGCACGTCGTCTTCAACCTCGGGTCGCAAGCACCGAGCTCGAGCGTCGGAGCAAATCCGCCCTCGTCCCTCCACCATTCCCAAATTCCTCACACACAGAGCTAGACCACTTCCTTAGCTTCCATTTCCCCCACTCCTCTCAAGCTCTCATCAATTCTCCGGCGAGAAATCGGGATTCCCCCCAAATCCTCATTTCCGCCCGCCGGAGCACCCCCACGTTGAGCTACCCCTTCGAGCCATCCCCAACGCCAACCGAGAATCCCTTTGTCTTCGCCAAGTTCCACTGGTGCTCGCGAGCCCCTCCAACCCCGGTGAGAGCCACTGACCTCGCCGGAGTTGAAGCCGCGGGGGCCGCACCGCGACCGCACCGTCACCGGCCACCTCCAAGCCTCCTCCGGCCTTCCAACCACCACCATTCGATGCGTGGTGAGTTGCTCGTCCGTTTTTCCCACCTCTCCGACTTCCTTCCACCGCTGTTCGGCCGGCGCAACGATGCCAACAAGCCCCCGAGCACCCTATCGCCGGAAGAACAGTGTTGTTACGACTACAGAGTTGTTCGAAACCCACCGGGTTCTTGAAGAGTCAACTCTGTGACTCGTAAGAGATGTCACAGAAAGTTTCTTTTCCTAGTCAAAGGGTTCTTTTTCAACAAGAACCCAGACAACGGGAACCAGTATGGTTCTTTTCCCTAATCGCAGGGTTCCTTTTCGATAAGAACCCAGACAACGGAGACTAGCAGGGTTCTTCCTGTCAAGAAGAACTCAGTCCACGATGACCAGCCGAGTTTTTTTTTCAGGAAAGCTTATGCTTGCTGAGCCTCGAACGTGGCGGAAACGCCCGCTCGAGGGTGAGCGTCCCCCCTCGAGCTTGGCTGGGCTCGATCGCCACGGACATCCCCGCTCGAGGGTCCTCAAGCAGGACGAACGCCGTGGTGAGGTTTGTCGCGATAGGCCTTTTGCTGGGCTACGGTGCCAGGCCGGCTTCGTTTGTAGGCATTGTTAGGGATGAGTAGTTCCTTAAAGTGTCGAGGCGAAGATAGCCTAGTGCAGTAATCTTAAATCATGAAATGGGCACCAACAATTAACTCGTGCATCTCATGTAGAAGGCGCTCTCGCTGACGGTACGTACCACCTCATCCCCATCAACGAAAAGGAAAACCCCGAGGGTGGTGCCAGCATCGGCGCAAATAACCCGGAGCCTGACAGTCAGCTAGCTCAAGAAGGCAAGCCCCGGAGCATAACCTAACTTTTTAAAGTTTATGCAACTATGAATTATCTATGTTTGTGCATTTACGTTTCAAGGAGTTGATTGAATACCTTAGTTGCATAATTCTAGTACCTATGTCTTGCAATACTAGTATGATAGGGTCGATAGTGCAATGCTTTAGGACCATTACAAGTCGAGTGATTTCCTGTCACTCGCGAGATATAGGAGTTGCTTGTCTTTACTTATGTTGGAATCATAAGGACTGACGGGCGGGATGGTATGTGTAGATCTCCCGTCCGTGTATGATAATTGGATTAAGGTCGAAACGTGTGGTACTGTGTGTGTCAAGTTTTTGAACGTACCACATGCATGCCGACATATGGGAATCGGTAAGCCCGGTACCAGATTGAAGCAGCTAGGGCCGATAGCCATCTCTCCTTGGAAACTTTGTTTCCCTTGCCGTACACATGTGGATATATGCGTGATGCTGTGAGTGAAGCAGTAAACCTTTATCCTAAGGAAGTGGACCCGGCGCCGAATTGTGGATTGATGGGAAATGTTGGGAAGTGCTTGTGCCTTTTATAGCAAGCATTATCCGTGTGTGTTGGGTTTCCCCTGGCCAGGTAGCAAAATTCGGTTCGAACTGTCTGAAACAGGCGTACCAGAGAAAGCAACAAATCTTAAATAAACATTTTGGAATAAAACTTGCCAACTCTTGCTTCCGTCGCGCACTTGCGATGGAATGCTATCTATAGGATCGCTAAGGATTATCTATAGAACGTGAAGCCTATGTGGGTTAAGGGATCACGATATGATAGGTGGCTAAATATATATTATACTGACTCCCAGCACATTTCATTCTGTCATTTACTTTCCGCAATGGTGGGTGCAAGGTACGGCAATTGTTGTAACGTACCATGGCACTATATGAAAATATAGTGGCGGCACATAGTCAATACGCTGTGATGGCGTTTGAAACTAGAATAGCATGGTGGGCGCAAGGTACGGCGATTGCTGTAGCGTACCACGGCATCATATACAAATATGATGGCAGCACAAAGTCAATATGCTATTTCATAAGCGTATGAAATTGTCAATATGTTGCCTTGGTGACATATGAAGCATTGCCCGTTCAATGTTGAACGTTCGGGTGCCACCTCTATAGTAGGTGGTAATGTATGGAAACGCTTTCGTGAGTGCTGGTACGAAAGGTTGATTATATATGCTCTGGAATGGAATTTTCTGCAGGTACACTAACCACGATTCCGTAAGATAAACGGATAGAAAAGATCGGCTAGTTAATATAGGGAGAGACGGATATTGCCTAGCCACCGGCACTAACTTCGTAGGCCAAAAGTTTATTGGCACGTGTGTTGGTGAGAACGAATAGGCCGCTCATGCATGCAATTCACTGAAATTATATTGAACCTTAATGCACGACTGTTGAACTACCCGCCATCAAAGTTTGAATAACAACCGGAAGTTGTGCCGAAACTCTGCCGAAAGCAGTCTGCTTGCACCATTGATTCGAACCTGAAAATCTCGTCAAACGAAAAAGTGTTCAACATAAAAGTTGTCATAAATGTCATCTAGTTTGTGCTGTAGAAATTTCAATGAAATTGGTTTAGTAGAACTAGAGTTATGCTTAAAATGGTAACCCCCTGTCTGCTGGAAATTTCTGGGAACAATAAGTTAAAATTTGAATTTTTATACCTTCTTAAAAACGGTTTCTGCTCAAACCTTCAACATGAAACTTGTTTGAAATTACTCAAACAATGTTCTGGCCAAATTTGGGAGTTTTTGGGTTTGTAGATGTCGAGTTTTATAATTTTTATTACACTGTCCAGAATCTGTTTTTGTTTCTTTGGCGCTAACCGGTTTTCACCCTTGACCTTTTGATCAGAATGGACGCTCACGCTGACCTGGCCAGCTACCCCAACGACTTTTCCTTCTCGGACTGTTTAGGATGGGAGGGATTCCCTAGTATCCTTTGGTCTGTTTTGCAGGCGCTAGATTATCCAACCTCGCCACAGTATGAGAGAACCGTCATCCGAGATCGAGGTGTGACTCGCTCCCGTGTGCGTTTGATGGTGCATCGCCACCCGCCGTGTCCTAGCTCCCCCACTTGGAGTGTGGAAGTTTATGAGCACCACATGGAGACTACTTGCGAGTTAGCGGCCCTGAATGGCATCAGTTCCTTTTGCGCTCAGAACCAAGACCTGGTAGAGCATCAGCTGCTTGGGCTGTTTCCACCGGCCCAGCCGGACGATGCCCATTGGATGAGGCGCTACCTTAGCTCACCTTTGAGGATGGCGGAGAACCCGTCGCTGCAGCTGCACTTATGATGAGGTGGATCCGAGCTTACCACCGCTTGCAGACACTTTTAGGACGGTCACAGAGTGAGGTGCTCAACCTTGCCATAGATATATCGGTTCGTGCCTGAGACATTGGGATAGAGAGGACCTCCTTGTCCATAGAAGTGAGCACCAGAGACGCCATGATTGCAGATTTGGAGAGGCAATTGTCTGACCTCCACATCGCGCACAACAATGTCCACAACGAGCTAGTCCAAACAAGAGATGAGCTTGAGAATGTGCACGGTGTTTTGGAGCATGCCAATGCCATGTTAGCCGCCCATGATGCTCAGCACCTTCTTGAGCAGGGTGGAGAGCATGGGGAAGGATAGGCCTCCGATTCCAACATGGACACCGAGGATGACATGCCGCCCCTTCCAGCTCCACCGTCTCCTATGGGCAGCGAGGCTACCGCTAACAACCTACATGATTTCTAGAAGCTGCAGTAGCGAGATTACTCCTCCTCATAGCCTAAATTTTGGCTTCATGATATAATAGGCTAGATGGAGTTGAGCTCCCCTCTAATCTTTTGAGGCAATGTAATTTAATTTGATGTGGGTTTTTGAGCCAAAACTTGATGAAGGTTGTAATGGTTGTGCTGAAAATATTCTGCAGCTAACACTGTTTTAATTATTAATGGGTTTTCCATTCACTTCTGGGCTGTGATGTGAACTATAAAGTTGTTGGAAAATTGCAGAACGAAATGCTCACCAAATTTCAACCCCATTGGTTAAGCAAAATAAAAATGACAACCAAAGCACTACAGCTCAGCCTACCGTAAAACAGCAACCGCAGAGAGCTAAAAATTAAATTTTTCGGCTTAGTTCCAGCCCGAATTTGGCTCTGAGCCAAACATGAAAGTTGTAGAGCATGAAATTTTCGAGCTACTGACCGAAATGGAGCATCTGACTTGCTTCCTGCTGGGAGATATGATTTTTCTTCCAAACTGCATGTAGATATGTCATCTGTACGCAGTAAACTTCGTTATATTGCCACGTTCTATCTTGTCATCATTATGCAAGCTTATGAAATGTGGCTAATACAAGTACCTACTGCAGATGGCCATCACTCGCAGCGGTCATGACGCTAGCGGCTCCAATGCTAACCAGCATGGGCCAGAAGGGCAGCAACAGCCGCCACCACCTCCGCCACCGCAGCAACCTCCGACGTGGCAACAATTGTATGCTACTCAAACGGAGATTCTCCGGAACCTGCAGCATCATCAACAAATGATGCAGCAGCAGATGCAGCAACAAGGAGGTCAACGGGCCCCTCAACCTCAAATGGCCCGTTATGAGGACTTCTTGGCTACACACCCGCCGGTGTTCTCAAGAGCCGAGGAGCCCTTAGAGGCTGACGTGCGGATTCGAGCCATCGAATCCAAGTTCTCTATCCTGGCCACGCCTTGCACTTCCAGCCGCAAGGTGGTTTTCGAGGCGCAGCAACTCTGCGGCATAGCTCTCCTATGGTGGGAGAATTACTTGGCCCTGCAGCAGGAGGGTCACGTGATTGAATGGGAAGAGTTCAAGGCTGCTTTCAAAGCTCACCATATTCCTGCAGGCTTGGTAGAGCGGAAATTGAATGAGTTTCTGGCATTGACCCAGGGTACCCGCACTGTGCTCCAGTGTGACATCTCTGATGTCAAATTAACTAAAAAGTGCAATTAAGATCAATGCAACAGGGATTTAAGGTTGGAATTCAAAAATCTCTCAAAAATTCACCAAAATTCAAATTTTAATCCAAAAACAAGGGTTATTTGGTACCCTGCCGAAAACTCAAGATTTTTGTACTAAACTTGAAAATCTCCCAAAATAAAAGTTGTCTGGCATCACAAATAAACCCTTGTCACTGTTTGGAGTTTTCGGAAATTTTGTGGTTTAGTCCCTCAAAAACTCAATTTACCGGTTTGGGCACCTTTCTGTTTTTGGGCTTTTTGAGCTTGATAAACTTCGAATTTCAAGTTCATCCCAAAAAGAAAGTTGTGTCCCATCTACCACTCTACAACTTTTAATTTTGCACTTTTTCGAGTTCAGTTCAAATTTTTGGAGAAAATTCAAATTCAAACTCGGCGCTCCTCGGGCCGGGAACAGTGCCCCTGGCGCGGCTGACGCCGGCCAGAGCTCGGCCGCCACGCGGCCGGAGCTCGGCGCAGGCGGCGCTGACGCGGCCAAGGCGCGGCGGAGCATGGCGCGTGTCGTCTAGCGCTTGTCCATCCACTGTGGAGCCGTCACCTCGCCGCCGTCGCCCTCGCTCCTTCTCGCGCCGCGGACGCCATCATGGCGCCTCGCACGCCGCGGGCGCGCGCGCGAGCGCGCTGCGCCGAGCGCTGCCGAGCGCGAGATGCCGTCCCGCTACGCGCCAAGGCCACTGTAGGCAATCTTCGAGCAGTCCGCGTTGATCTCCCTCGCCGACCGAGCCTCACACTCCCCGACCGAGCTCTGAGCGCGGCTATGGCGCGTCGCGTCGGGAGTTAACGCGCTCGCGCGCTCCCGAGGCAATGCCGTGCTCCACTCGCGCACTCGAGCACCCCACTGAGCTCCCCACTCACTCCTCTCACTCCCTCGAGCCTCCAGTGAACCCCCTCGCGCACTCCCCCTCCTTCTTCTTCCTCGCGCCGCGCAAGCCGAGCAACCCAAATCCGAGAAATTCGTCGCACACCCGCAACCATTCCCCAATCCACTCCGCACAGAGCTAGCTTGCAACCCTAGCTCCATTTCCCCCAACTTTCCCCAACACATTGGCCATTCCCGAGCTCGAATTTCCAAGTTCCCCCAAAACGCGTTTTCCGGCCGTCGAACCACCTCACCGTCGAGACCCTACTCCGAGCCTTCCCCGAGCCTCCTCGAGCACACCATTGGCTTCCCCAAGCTCTGCTGGTGCTCTAGGACTTCTTCCCCCACCGCGAGCGACACCGAGCTCGCCGGCGCAGACCCCGCAGCGGCCGCGCCGCCACCTCCTCGTCGCCGGCGTGACTCCGTCAACCCCCGGCCTCCCAACCGTGCTCAAACGACTCGTGGTGAGCCAAGGACCATTTCCCCCCACTTCCCCGAGCCCAGTTCGCCGTGGTTTGCCCGGCGCAACTCCGGCGAGGTCCCAGGGACCTTTCTTCATCTTCTTCCTTTGTCCAGGGGCCTCTGCGCAAAAACCAGGGGCTTCTTCGCGAAAGTTTGAAAGTTCTAGGGTTCTCGGTGAAAATAGATTCTTACCCTAGATTTGATTTTTCCCGAATCTTGTAAAATCGATTAAAAATCGTAGAAAAATCGGAAAAATACGCAAAAATACTCTCTGGAATCGTGAGAGTCTAAACTACAATCTCTATTAGACATGTGTTAGCTTTTGGTGAACTATTTTTGAATTAAAAATCAAACTAGGAAAACCTAAAGTTGTGCACCATTTCAAATCCATAGCTCCGCTGGGGTTGAGCTTTGGATATGTTGTGTATATAGGCTTTGGACAGCTTGTGGCCAAAGGAGACTCAAAAATATGGTGGGTAGCTCCAGTTATGGATTTAAATGTGTTTTCTGACTTTCTGCAGTAAAGAAATTATTAAAAATAATTGGTGCAGTGAAAAATCACTCTTTTGCTCCTGAGAACTAAAGACTTATTAGAACACATGCTAAAAATGAGGAACTTAATTTTTGCTCTGTTTAGGATGGAAAATAATTAAATATGTGTTTTTGGATAGAAAAATATTGAGGACTCCCCAAGGGTTATTTTGAGCCATCACTTGGCCAGAGCCCTCCACATGATATTGCTTAGCTTTGGTAGGAAGATCTCCTGAAATAGATGAAATTTCAATTTATTATGCATTTATTTCACTTTCTGCAGCTAACTGTTGGCACATTTTTAGTAAATTATGTGTAACTCGAAATTAGCTGAATTTTGGAGTGAGCTTAGCTCTTATACTCCAGTAGCTGTCATAAAGTTTGTAGCAAAAATTGATGAACAGAAGTGGAGAAACAAAAATAAGAAGGAATCTAGTTAGAAATTGATTTATATAAAAAGATAAGCCTTTTTGTTTAAATAGTTAAATAAAATGGATGGAATCTGAAATTTCAGAACAGCACCCAACCTTATAAGGAAACAAATAAGATTCTTTTATATATGTACACAATCACCATCGAAGTCAAATAAAACTTTACCTCCACCTACACCTTGCTTTGTGAAGAAATTACAAATATCCATGTATGTCTAGGTGAATCTGGCCTTCAAGGCCCTAATCTTAGCATCATAAAGGCAGCCGCCTTAAGTTTATGCATATCATGTAGAAGGCGCTATCCCCGACGGCGACTACACCCTCGTCCCCGCAGAAGAGGAGCAAGTCCCGGAGCCCGACGCCGGTGCAGACGTGACCAACCCGGGAGCTAACTCTCATTCCGAGCAGGAAGGCAAGCCCCGGAGCATGACCTAACTCTTACTAAATTATGCACTTGAATTCTCTATGTCTGTGCATTACGTTTCTAGGAGTTGATTGAATACCATAGCTGCAATATTTTCCTAGTACCTATGAATTGCAATACTAGTATGAAAGGGATCGGTAGAGCATTGCTATAGGTTCGTTACAAGTCGAGTGATTTCCTGTCACTCGCGAGACATAGGAATTGCTTGTCTTTACTTATGTTGGAATCATAAGGATTGACGGGCGGGATGATAGATGTAGATCTCCCGTCCGTGTATTGATAATTGTTTAAGGTCGAAATGTGTGGTAGAGTGTGTCAAGTCTTTGAACGTACCACATACATGCCGGTATATGGGAGCCGGTAAGCCCGGTACCAGATTGAAGCAGCTAGGGCCGATAGCCATCTCTCCTTGGAAACTTTGTTTTCCCCTGCCGTACACTTGTGGATATATGCGTGATGCTGTGAGTGAAGCAGTAAACCTTTATCCTAAGGAAATGGACCCGGTTCCGAATTGTGGATCGATGGGAAAGGTTGGGAAATGCTTGTACCTTTTATCGCAAGCAGAGTATCCGTGTGTGTTGGGTTTTCCCTGGCCAGGTAGCACAAATCCGGTTCGAACTGTCCGCTTCTCGCGGTTAATGAGACTGCTTGACCGCCCTGCTACATCGAGTAATAAGTGGAATTCTGAAATTATGAATTTGTTCTATGAATTAAATTGTATTGCTCCACTTGTATGCTTAGAGAGGATGCTAATCTAGAATGGATAAATTACTAGAATGTGAAGCTAAAACTTGAAAGTAAGGACCTACTTTAGTTGCTTTTTGGCAAACAAACCCACCAGCCAAAAGCCTCTCATTGTCTAGATGTCGGTGATGTAGTTTTCACCCGACGGGTAAGCCTTGCTGAGTATTAGTATACTCAGCCTTGCTTGTGGCATTATTTTACAGGTATAATCTTGGATGTGGATGCTATGACTTGGCCTGCCCAGGTTCCACCTGGCTGGCACATCGAATGGGTCCCGTCCTCAGGCGAGGATCGGGAGGAGTAGCTTCGTGGCAGGCTTCATCACGGAGTTACTTGTTCCGTCGTTAGATTATTTTACTTCCGCTGCAATGAACTTTTAAATTCAGTTGTTCTGAACTTTACTTTCCGCTGCAAGACTTTTAAACTCTGATGTAAGATTTGAACTTGGTCTGTAATAACTATGTTACCTTGTGTGTAATTTAATTTGTGGGATGTTGTAATCTCTGGAACTCACCTTCGTGTGGGCCTGCTGCTGTTACGATCTAGTTTAGTACGTGGTTTAATCGGGTTTAATCCGACGGCGCTCCAGCTTATTCCGGATTAAGTGCCTGACTACATGATTAGTGGTCTGAGGGTACTTAACTTGGAATAATTTCGGAGTGGTCCGCCACAGCTGGTATCAGGGCCGAAGCAGCAGCCCGGAGAGAGCAACAAACCTTAAACAACAAATTTTTGAATAAAATTTGCCAATTCGTACTTCCGATGCGCTTTGCAAAGGAAGGGTAGTATAGGATCGTTAAGGATGTTACCTAGAGCGTGAAGCCTATGTGGGTTAAGGGATCACGATATGATAGGTGGCAAATAGTATATTATACTGACTTCCAGCACATTTCATTCTGTCATTTACTTTCCGCAATGGTGGGCGCAAGGTACGGCGATTGCTGTAACGTACCACGGCACTATATGAAAATATAGTGGCGGCACATAGTCAATACGCTGTGATGGCGTATGAAACTAGAATAGGATGGTGGGCGCAAGGTACGGCGATTGCTGTAGCGTACCACGTCATCATATGCAAATATGATGGCGGCACATAGTCAATACGCTATTTCAATAGCGTATGAACCTGTCAATATGTTGCCTCGGTGGCATATGCACATTGCCCGTTCAATGTTAAACGTTCGGGTGCCACCTCTATAGTGGGTGGTAATGAATGGAGACGCTTTCGTGAGTGCTGGCACAAAAGGTTGATTATACATGTTCTGGGATGAAATTTTCTGCAGGTACACTAACCGCGATTCCGTACGTTGAAACGGTTAGAGAATTCCGACTAGATAACATAGCGAGAGACGAATATTGCCTAGCCACCGGCACTGACTCCGTAAGCCAAAAGTTATTGGCATGTGTGTTTGTGAGATCGAATAGGCCGCTCATGCATTGCATCTCACTGAATTAATATCAAATTTTAACCCATGACCAAATCGAACTTCTATCAAAGAAATTGAAACCAAAACTCAAAAACCTTGCCTAGAACAGTCGGTTTCCGCCCTGCTACATCGAGTAATAAGTGGAATTCTGAAATTATGAATTTGTTCTATGAATTAAATTGTATTGCTCCACTTGTATGCTTAGAGAGTATGCTAATCTAGAATGGATAAATTACTAGAATGTGAAGCTAAAACTTGAAAGTAAGGACCTACTTTAGTTGCTTTTTGGCAAACAAACCCACCAGCCAAAAGCCTCTCATTGTCTAGATGTCGGTGATGTAGTTTTCACCCGACGGGTAAGCCTTGCTGAGTATTAGTATACTCAGCCTTGCTTGTGGCATTATTTTACAGGTATAATCTTGGATGTGGATGCTATGACTTGGCCTGCCCAGGTTCCACCTGGCTGGCACATCGAATGGGTCCCGTCCTCAGGCGAGGATCGGGAGGAGTAGCTTCGTGGCAGGCTTCATCACGGAGTTACTTGTTCCGTCGTTAGATTATTTTACTTCCGCTGCAATGAACTTTTAAATTCAGTTGTTCTGAACTTTACTTTCCGCTGCAAGACTTTTAAACTCTGATGTAAGATTTGAACTTGGTCTGTAATAACTATGTTACCTTGTGTGTAATTTAATTTGTGGGATGTTGTAATCTCTGGAACTCACCTTCGTGTGGGCCTGCTGCTGTTACGATCTAGTTTAGTACGTGGTTTAATCGGGTTTAATCCGACGGCGCTCCAGCTTATTCCGGATTAAGTGCCTGACTACATGATTAGTGGTCTGAGGGTACTTAACTTGGAATAATTTCGGAGTGGTCCGCCACAGCTGGTATCAGAGCCGAAGCAGCAGCCCGGAGAGAGCAACAAACCTTAAACAACAAATTTTTGAATAAAATTTGCCAATTCGTACTTCCGATGCGCTTTGCAAAGGAAGGGTAGTATAGGATCGTTAAGGATGTTACCTAGAGCGTGAAGCCTATGTGGGTTAAGGGATCACGATATGATAGGTGGCAAATAGTATATTATACTGACTTCCAGCACATTTCATTCTGTCATTTACTTTTCGCAATGGTGGGCGCAAGGTACGGCGATTGCTGTAACGTACCACGGCACTATATGAAAATATAGTGGCGGCACATAGTCAATACGCTGTGATGGCGTATGAAACTAGAATAGGATGGTGGGCGCAAGGTACGGCGATTGCTGTAGCGTACCACGTCATCATATGCAAATATGATGGCGGCACATAGTCAATACGCTATTTCAATAGCGTATGAACCTGTCAATATGTTGCCTCGGTGGCATATGCACATTGCCCGTTCAATGTTAAACGTTCGGGTGCCACCTCTATAGTGGGTGGTAATGAATGGAGACGCTTTCGTGAGTGCTGGCACGAAAGGTTGATTATACATGTTCTGGGATGAAATTTTCTGCAGGTACACTAACCGCGATTCCGTACGTTGAAACGGTTAGAGAATTCCGACTAGATAACATAGCGAGAGACGAATATTGCCTAGCCACCGGCACTGACTCCGTAAGCCAAAAGTTATTGGCATGTGTGTTTGTGAGATCGAATAGGCCGCTCATGCATTGCATCTCACTGAATTAATATCAAATTTTAACCCATGACCAAATCGAACTTCTATCAAAGAAATTGAAACCAAAACTCAAAAACCTTGCCTAGAACAGTCGGTTTCCGCCCTTAATTCGAAACTGAAAACTTGGTCAAATGAAAAAGTATTCAACATGAAAGTTGGGTCGGAATTTCCGGTCTATTGTCGGAATTTCCGGGATTTACAGAGAGAGACCGGATTAAGTTTAGGATTTTCCGGTGTGATTCTTCGTACTGGGATTGGTATAGGGTGGCTCGGAAATTCCGGTTTCCCCCGACGGAATTTCCGGTCATCCGACAAGCATAACGGCTAGGACAGTAAGATAAAATTGAATTTTTACACCATCTTAACGACAGTATCTGCTCAAACCTCCAACATGAAACTTGTTAGGAATTACTTAAACTAGGTTCTGGCCAAAGTTGAGAATTTTTGAGCTTACAGATTTCGAGTTTTGTAATTTTTACCACCCTACACAGAATCTGTTTTTGTTTTAGCGCTAACCGGATCTCACCCTTGCCCTTTTTTTTTCTTTTGGTTCAGATGGCTTCCCACGCTGACCTGGCTAGCTACCCCAACGACGTGTCTTTCTCTGACTGTTTGGGATGGGAAGGATTCCCCAGCATCCTGTGGTCGGTTCTTCAGGCTATGGACTACCCGACACCGCCGCAGTACGAGAGGACGATCATCCGGGAGAGAGGTGTGGTTCGCTCCCGCGTGCGGTTGGTGGTATATCGCCACCCGCCGTGTCCTAGCTCTCCCACCTGGACGGTGGAAGTGCACGGGCACCACATGGAGACCACGTGCGAGCTAGCCGCCATGAACGGCATTAGCTCTTTTGTTGCCCAAAACCAGGAGTTAGTGGAGCATCAGTTACTTGGTTTGTTCCCGTCGACTCAGCCTGATGACCCTCACTGGATGAGGCGTTACTTGAGTTCTCCTTTGAGGATGGTGGAGAGCCCCGTCGCAGCAGCCGCCTTGATGATGAGGTGGATGCGGGCGTATCACCGGTTACAGGCACTTCTTAGTCGGTCGCAGAGCGAGTTGCTCAATGTTGCCATGGACATGTCCGCTCGCGCCCGCGACATAGGGGTTGAGAGGACCTCCTTGTCCATAGAGGTGACTACTAGGAGTGCCATGATTGCTGACCTAGAGAGGCAACTCAATGACCTACAGATTGCACACAACGATACTCAGAATGAGTTAGCCCAGACTAGGGATGAGCTTGAGGAGGTACATGGCACCTTGCAGCATGCCAATGCCATGCTTGCTGCCCACGACGCTCAGCACCTCTTTGATGCGCAAGGAGGGGACATAGATGGTGAAGGAGAGGCCCCCGACTCCGACATGGACACCGAGGACGACATGCCTCCCCTTCCAGCTCCACCTTCCCCTATGGGCAGCGAGGCTACCGCTAACAACCTTGATGATTTTTAGAGTGGTAGTGGAAATGACTCCTCCGCTAGGCCTAGATTTTGGCTTCATGATGTAATGGGCTAGATGGAGTTGAGCTCCTCTTGTTATCTTTTGTGGCATTGTAAACTTAATGGCGTGATTGTGATGTAAGACTTGAGGAAGCTGTGAAGGCTGCATTGAAAACATTCTGCAGCTTCCCTTTGTTTTAATTAATGATGGTTCTTCCTTTCATTTCTGGGCTGTGATGTGAACTAGAAAGTTGTTTGGAATTTATTCAACTAAATGGTCACCAAATTGCAACCCCATTGGTTGAGCGAAATAAAAATGGCGATTAAAACACTGCAGCTCGGCCTGCTGAAAAACAGCAAGCGCAGAGAGCTGAAATTTGAATTTTTCGGCTTAGTTCCAGTCCGAATTTGAAATTGAGCCCAACATGAAAGTTGTAGAGCATGAAATTTTCGAGCTACTGACCGAATGGGAGCTTATGACTTGTTTCCTGTTGGGAGATATGAATTTCCTCCCCTACTGCGTGCTGATATGTCATTCTGCGCAGTATACTTCAAATGTTGTCACATTCTACCTTGTCATTTATTATGCAAGTTTATGAAATGTGGCTAATACAAGTCCCTACTGCAGATGGCAATCACCCGTAGCGGTCACGACGCTAGTGGCTCCAATGCTAACCAGCAGGGGCCTGAGGGGCAACAACAGCCACCGCCTCCTCCTCCTCCGCAGCAACCTCCGACGTGGCAGCAACTTTATGCCACCCAGACGGAGATTCTTCGGAACCTGCAGCATCAGCAGCAGATGATGCAGCAGCAAATGCTGCAGCAGGGAGGACAACGGGCCCCTCAGCCTCAGGTGGCTCGATACGAGGACTTTCTGGCGACGCACCCGCCGATCTTCGCTCGTGCCGATGAGCCTTTGGAGGCTGACACCTGGATTCGAGCTATCGAGTCCAAGTTCACCATTCTGGCCACACCTTGCACCGCCAACCGCAAGGTCGTGTTCGCGGCGCAGCAGCTCCGCGGCCCAGCTCTCCTTTGGTGGGAGAACTACCTGGCCCTGCAGCAGGAGGGTCACGTAGTTGAGTGGGATGAGTTCAAGGCTGCTTTCAAAGCTCATCACATTCCGGCCGGTCTGGTTGAACGAAAGCTGAATGAATTTCTGGCGCTGACCTAAGGTACTCGCACGGTTCTGCAGTACGCTCAGGCCTTCAACGGTCTGTGCCCCTATGCGGGTCACCATGCTGACTCCGACGAGAAGAAGCTAGAAAGGTTCCGCCGTGGCCTTAACACCAAGCTGAAGGCGCAGTTGGCCACTACCCGTGCTCCCACGTACGGTGATCTTGTCAACCTTGCCATTGCTCAAGAAGACGCCAATACGGTGCACAAGGCAGAGAAGAAAAGGAAGGCTCCCGCTGGACCGTCTAGTTCGCAGCCCCAGAGGTTCCGCCTGGTTCCCCCGGCTGCACCGCAGGGACAGTCCAGGGCACCTCAGGGAGGTGGTTGAGTTGCTAGGCCGCCGCAGCCTAACGCGCCTCGTTTCCCTCCACCACCGCCGCAGCAGTCAGCACCAAGACAGAATACACCGCAGCCAGCTCGTCCTGGAGCCGGCTATCAGTGCTTCAAGTGCGGGAGCAAAGATCACTTTATCAAGGACTGCCCGCAGAACAGACAGCAGAACCAGCGCCCTGGAAATCAACAAGGCAAGGGCAAGCAGCAGCAGCAGCAGCGTGTGCAAGTCCGCCAAGGACGGCTCAACTACACCAACTTGGCCGACTTACCCGAGGGAGCCCCAGACATGACTGGTATCTTCCCTATCTGCACTCAACCTGCTGTGATATTATTTGATTCTGGAGCAACGCATAGTTTTATAAGCACAAGATTCCATGTGAAATGCGGATTAAAATCATACCATACCAAATCCTCCTATATGATATCAACTGCGGGAGGCAAAATTGCATCCAACCAAGTTACCCACAAGGTTCCGATCAGGCTGGGAAGTAAAACATTCCCTACTGATTTGATTCTACTTGGTATGGAAGGGATTGACATTGTATTAGGAGCCAATTGGATGACTCAACATAAGGTTGTCCTAGATGTTGCGGAACGAGTGGTTGAGATAAACTCGCCTACGCATGGCCCGAGTGTGCTATATCTGCCACAACGGACTTGCGCTGATGCGTGTGCTTATTCTATGGTCGAAACCCAATTAAAGGACATTCCGGTGGTATGTGAGTATGCCGATGTATTTCCGGATGACTTACCTGGGATGCCGCCGGATAGGGACGTTGAATTTGTGATTGAATTACAACCTGGCACAGCACCTGTATCAAAGAGACCATATAGAATGCCACCCAATGAATTGGCTGAATTAAAAATTCAACTCCAAGAATTGCTAGATAAAGGTTTCATTCGCCCAAGTGTGTCACCGTGGGGATGTCCCGCTATCTTCGTGAAGAAGAAGGACCATTCCTTGAGGTTGTGTATCGATTACCGGCCTCTCAATGCGGTAACCATTAAAAACAAGTATCCGTTACCCCGGATTGACATCCTGTTTGATCAATTAGCTGGCGCCAGAGTGTTCTCCAAGATTGACCTTCGCTCTGGCTATCACCAAATAAAAATCAGACCTTGTGATATTCCGAAGACTGCCTTCTCCACACGATACGGACTCTATGAGTTCCTGGTTATGTCTTTTGGACTCACCAACGCCCCAGCCTATTTCATGTACCTCATGAATTCGGTCTTCATGTCTGAACTAGACAAGTTCGTGGTGGTTTTCATTGACGACATTCTTGTGTACTCCAAGAATGAGGAGGAGCATGCTGAGCACCTTCGCATTGTTCTTCAGCGACTGAGAGATCACCAGCTCTACGCCAAGTTCTCCAAGTGTGAATTCTGGTTAGAGAGCGTGAAGTTTTTGGGCCACACGATTTCCAAAGATGGTATATCCGTGGATCCATCCAAAGTGCAAGAGGTACTAGATTGGCAGCCACCAACTTCAGTCCTCGAGATTCGGAGTTTTCTGGGATTAGCCGGCTACTACCGCCGCTTCATTCCGGATTTCTCTCGGATTGCGAAGCCTATGACCGAACTTTTGAAGAAGGGAGTTAAATTTGAGTGGAATGACAAATGTGAGGAAGCTTTCCACACCTTACGAAGACTTTTGACTTCAGCCCCAGTTTTGGCTCAGCCCGATTGCACCAAGCCGTATGATGTTTATTGTGACGCATCAGGCACCGGTCTTGGCTGTGTTCTCATGCAAGAGAACCGAGTCATCGCTTATGCTTCACGAGCACTCCGACCTCATGAGCAAAACTACCCCACGCACGATCTTGAGTTAGCAGCGGTCATTCATGCTCTCAAGATGTGGAGGCACTATTTGATGGGTGTTCCCTGCAACATATACACAGACCACAAGAGCCTTAAATATGTCTTCACTCAGGCACATCTGAACATGAGGCAGCGCAGATGGTTGGAGTTAGCAAAGGACTATGACCTCAACGTACACTATCACCCCGGGAAGGCTAATGTAGTTGCGGATGCACTCAGCCGCAAGGCTCGTTGTCATTGTCTTTCCGTGGAGTCCTACGCTGACACCCTGTGTCATGAGATGGCAAAGCTCAATTTAGAGATTGTTCCACACGGGTACTTCAACCATATTGCAGTGGAACCAACCCTACACGATCAGATTGTTATGGCCCAATTAAATGATGCAGGCGTTAAAGTTCTCAAAAGAAAATTGTCTAAAGAGAAAGTGAAAGAAAAGTACAAGTGCTTCCGGTTAGACGGGCAAGGAGTCCTATGGTTTGGACACCGCCTCATGGTGCCCAAAAATACGGAACTCCGGAGGAAGATTATGGATGAGGCACATCTCTCTAAATTTTCTATCCATCCCGGCAGCACCAAAATGTATCAGGATTTGAAACAAAACTTTTGGTGGACTCGAATGAAGCGGGAAATTGCCACGTATGTGTCGGAATGTGACACATGCCAGCGGGTTAAGGCCAGCCACTTGAAGGTAGGAGGTATGCTGCAACCTCTACCTATTCCCTCATGGAAGTGGGAAGATATTAGTATGGATTTTATTGTTGGACTTCCCAGGACCCCTCAGGGCCACGATTCTATTTGGGTAATTATGGATCGCCTTACCAAAACCGCGCATTTTGTTCCGGTCAACGTCACTTATCCCGCTAAGAAGTACGCGGAGATTTATTTGGAGCGGATCGTTTGTCTACATGGGGTACCCAAGACGATAATTTCAGATCGTGGTGCTCTGTTCGTAGCACGCTTTTGGGAACAATTGCAAATGTCCCTAGGCACCAAACTGATCCGTAGTTCAGCATATCACCCTCAGACCGACGGGCAGACAGAAAGGGTAAATCAAATACTTGAAGATATGCTTCGAGCCTGTGTTATTCATTATGGGAAGAATTGGGAGAAATGTTTATCCCTGGCTGAATTCTCCTATAATAACAGCTACCAAGCAAGTCTAAAAATGGCACCTTTCGAAGCCCTATATGGTAGGAGATGTCGGACCCCGTTGTGTTGTCCCAGGCAGGCGAGAGATACACTTATGGCCCCGACCTTGTGAAAGAAGCGGAAGAAAAAGTTAAAATTATTCGGGAGAATTTGAAAACCGCCCAGACACGACAAAAGAGTTACTTTGATCAGCGGCGGAAGCCACTTCAGTTTGAAGTTGGTGATCATTTGTATCTTAAGGTCTCCCCGACCAAGGGTGTGCAAAGGTTTGGACTCAAAGGCAAGCTTGCACCTCGCTTTATCGGCCCGTATGAAATCACTCAACAATGTGGGCCGGTAGCTTATCAAGTGAAGCTTCCCGAGAGACTTTCAGCGGTACACAATGTGTTTCACGTTTCTCAACTCAAAAGATGTCTTCGTGTTCCAACCGAAGTTGTTGAGCAAGAGGAACTCTCGGTTGAACCGGATCTCTCTTATGATGAGTATCCTGTCAAGATCCTCGACGAGAAAGAGCGACAGACACGAAGGAAGGGAGTTAAAATGTATAAAATTCAGTGGAGTTATCATTCTGAAGATGAAGCCACGTGGGAAACCGAGGATTATCTCAGGCAGAATTTCCCCGACATACTTTCTTAAACCGAGGTACTTCTTTTCCCCTCTTTACCATTAAGCGTAATCGAATCTCGGGGCGAGATTCCTTTTAAGGGGGGTAGGCTGTGACATCTCTGATGTCAAATTAACTAAAAAGTGCAATTAAGATCAATGCAACAGGGATTTAAGGTTGGAATTCAAAAATCTCTCAAAAATTCACCAAAATTCAAATTTTAATCCAAAAACAAGGGTTATTTGGTACCCTGCCGAAAACTCAAGATTTTTGTACTAAACTTGAAAATCTCCCAAAATAAAAGTTGTCTGGCATCACAAATAAACCCTAGTCACTGTTTGGAGTTTTCGGAAATTTTGTGGTTTAGTCCCTCAAAAACTCAATTTACCGGTTTGGGCACCTTTCTGTTTTTGGGCTTTTTGAGCTTGAAAAACTTCGAATTTCAAGTTCATCCCAAAAAGAAAGTTGTGTCCCATCTACCACTCTACAACTTTTATTTTTGCACTTTTTCGAGTTCAGTTCAAATTTTTGGAGAAAATTCAAATTCAAACTCGGCGCTCCTCGGGCCGGGAACAGTGCCCCTGGCGCGGCTGACGCCGGCCAGAGCTCGGCCGCCACGCGGCCGGAGCTCGGCGCAGGCGGCGCTGACGCGGCCAAGGCGCGGCGGAGCGTGGCGCGTGTCGTCTAGCGCTTGTCCATCCACTGTGGAGCCGTCACCTCGCCGCCGTCGCCCTCGCTCCTTCTCGCGCCGCGGACGCCATCATGGCGCCTCGCACGCCGCGGGCGCGCGCGCGAGCGCGCTGCGCCGAGCGCTGCCGAGCGCGAGATGCCGTCCCGCTACGCGCCAAGGCCACTGTAGGCGATCTTCGAGCAGTCCGCGTTGATCTCCCTCGCCGACCGAGCCTCACACTCCCCGACCGAGCTCTGAGCGCGGCTATGGCGCGTCGCGTCGGGAGTTTAACGCGCTCGCGCGCTCCCGAGGCAATGCCGTGCTCCACTCGCGCACTCGAGCACCCCACTGAGCTCCCCACTCACTCCTCTCACTCCCTCGAGCCTCCAGTGAACCCCCTTGCGCACTCCCCCTCCTTCTTCTTCCTCGCGCCGCGCAAGCCGAGCAACCCAAATCCGAGAAATTCGTCGCACACCCGCAACCATTCCCCAATCCACTCCGCATAGAGCTAGCTTGCAACCCTAGCTCCATTTCCCCCAACTTTCCCCAACACATTGGCCATTCCCGAGCTCGAATTTCCAAGTTCCCCCAAAACGCGTTTTCCGGCCGTCGAACCACCTCACCGTCGAGACCCTACTCCGAGCCTTCCCCGTGCCTCCTCGAGCACACCATTGGCTTCCCCAAGCTCTGCTGGTGCTCTAGGACTTCTTCCCCCACCGCGAGCGACACCGAGCTCGCCGGCGCAGACCCCGCAGCGGCCGCGCCGCCACCTCCTCGTCGCCGGCGTGACTCCGTCAACCCCCGGCCTCCCAACCGTGCTCAAACGACTCGTGGTGAGCCAAGGACCATTTCCCCCCACTTCCCCGAGCCCAGTTCGCCGTGGTTTGCCCGGCGCAACTCCGGCGAGGTCCCAGGGACCTTTCTTCATCTTCTTCCTTTGTCCAGGGGCCTCTGCGCAAAAACCAGGGGCTTCTTCGCGAAAGTTTGAAAGTTCTAGGGTTCTCGGTGAAAATAGATTCTTACCCTAGATTTGATTTTTCCCGAATCTTGTAAAATCGATTAAAAATCGTAGAAAAATCGGAAAAATATGCAAAAATACTCTCTGGAATCGTGAGAGTCTAAACTACAATCTCTATTAGACATGTGTTAGCTTTTGGTGAACTATTTTTGAATTAAAAATCAAACTAGGAAAACCTAAAGTTGTGCACCATTTCAAATCCATAGCTCCGCTGGGGTTGAGCTTTGGATATGTTGTGTATATAGGCTTTGGACAGCTTGTGTCCAAAGGAGACTCAAAAATATGGTGGGTAGCTCCAGTTATGGATTTAAATGTGTTTTCTGACTTTCTGCAGTAAAGAAATTATTAAAAATAATTGGTGCAGTGAAAAATCACCCTTTTGCTCCTGAGAACTAAAGACTTATTAGAACACATGTTAAAAATGAGGAACTTAATTTTTGCTCTGTTTAGGATGGAAAATAATTAAATATGTGTTTTTGGATAGAAAAATATTGAGGACTCCCCAAGGGTTATTTTGAGCCATCACTTGGCCAGAGCCCTCCTCATGATATTGCTTAGCTTTGGTAGGAAGATCTCCTGAAATAGATGAAATTTCAATTTATTATGCATTTATTTCACCTTCTGCAGCTAACTGTTGGCACATTTTTAATAAATTATGTGTAACTCGAAATTAGCTGAATTTTGGAGTGAGCTTAGCTCTTATACTCCAGTAGCTGTCATAAAGTTTGTAGCAAAAATTGATGAACAGAAGTGGAGAAACAAAAATAAGAAGGAATCTAGTTAGAAATTGATTTATATAAAAAGATAAGCCTTTTTGTTTAAATAGTTAAATAAAATGGATGGAATCTGAAATTTCAGAACAGCACCCAACCTTATAAGGAAACAAATAAGATTCTTTTATATATGTACACAATCACCATCGAAGTCAAATAAAACTTTACCTCCACCTACACCTTGCTTTGTGAAGAAATTACAAATATCCATGTATGTCTAGGTGAATCTGGCCTTCAAGGCCCTAATCTTAGCATCATAAAGGCAGCCGCCTTAAGTTTATGCATATCATGTAGAAGGCGCTATCCCCGACGGCGACTACACCCTCGTCCCCGCAGAAGAGGAGCAAGTCCCGGAGCCCGACGCCGGTGCAGACGTGACCAACCCGGGAGCTAACTCTCATTCCGAGCAGGAAGGCAAGCCCCGGAGCATGACCTAACTCTTACTAAATTATGCACTTGAATTCTCTATGTCTGTGCATTACGTTTCTAGGAGTTGATTGAATACCATAGCTGCAATATTTTCCTAGTACCTATGAATTGCAATACTAGTATGAAAGGGATCGGTAGAGCATTGCTATAGGTTCGTTACAAGTCGAGTGATTTCCTGTCACTCGCGAGACATAGGAATTGCTTGTCTTTACTTATGTTGGAATCATAAGGATTGACGGGCGGGATGATAGATGTAGATCTCCCGTCCGTGTATTGATAATTGTTTAAGGTCGAAATGTGTGGTAGAGTGTGTCAAGTCTTTGAACGTACCACATACATGCCGGTATATGGGAGCCGGTAAGCCCGGTACCAGATTGAAGCAGCTAGGGCCGATAGCCATCTCTCCTTGGAAACTTTGTTTTCCCCTGCCGTACACTTGTGGATATATGCGTGATGCTGTGAGTGAAGCAGTAAACCTTTATCCTAAGGAAATGGACCCGGTTCCGAATTGTGGATCGATGGGAAAGGTTGGGAAATGCTTGTACCTTTTATCGCAAGCAGAGTATCCGTGTGTGTTGGGTTTTCCCTGGCCAGGTAGCACAAATCCGGTTCGAACTGTCCACTTCTCGCGGTTAATGAGACTGCTTGACCGCCCTGCTACATCGAGTAATAAGTGGAATTCTGAAATTATGAATTTGTTCTATGAATTAAATTGTATTGCTCCACTTGTATGCTTAGAGAGGATGCTAATCTAGAATGGATAAATTACTAGAATGTGAAGCTAAAACTTGAAAGTAAGGACCTACTTTAGTTGCTTTTTGGCAAACAAACCCACCAGCCAAAAGCCTCTCATTGTCTAGATGTCGGTGATGTAGTTTTCACCCGACGGGTAAGCCTTGCTGAGTATTAGTATACTCAGCCTTGCTTGTGGCATTATTTTACAGGTATAATCTTGGATGTGGATGCTATGACTTGGCCTGCCCAGGTTCCACCTGGCTGGCACATCGAATGGGTCCCGTCCTCAGGCGAGGATCGGGAGGAGTAGCTTCGTGGCAGGCTTCATCACGGAGTTACTTGTTCCGTCGTTAGATTATTTTACTTCCGCTGCAATGAACTTTTAAATTCAGTTGTTCTGAACTTTACTTTCCGCTGCAAGACTTTTAAACTCTGATGTAAGATTTGAACTTGGTCTGTAATAACTATGTTACCTTGTGTGTAATTTAATTTGTGGGATGTTGTAATCTCTGGAACTCACCTTCGTGTGGGCCTGCTGCTGTTACGATCTAGTTTAGTACGTGGTTTAATCGGGTTTAATCCGACGGCGCTCCAGCTTATTCCGGATTAAGTGCCTGACTACATGATTAGTGGTCTGAGGGTACTTAACTTGGAATAATTTCGGAGTGGTCCGCCACATCCAGTATGCCCAGGCCTTCAATGGTCTGTGCCCATATGCGGGTCATCACGCCGACTCTGACGAGAAGAAAATGGAGAGGTTCCGACGTGGCCTCAACACCAAGCTAAAGGCCCAACTGACCACCACCCGAGTGGCCACGTATGGCGAGCTTGTGAACATCGCCATCGTCCAGGAAGACGCCAACGTGGTACACAAGCCTGAGAAGAAGCGGAAGGCTCCCGCTGGACCCTCGAGCGCACAGCCACAGAGGTTCCGCCTGGTTCCCCTGGCTGCACCGCAGGGGCAGCCCAGGGCACCTCAGGGAGGCCGATGGGTTGCTAGGCCACCACAGCAAGGTGCGCCCCGTTTTCCTCCACCGCCGCAGCAGCAACCGGCGCCGAGGCAGAACGTGCAGCAGCCATCCCGTCCTGGAGCCGGCTACCAGTGCTTCAAGTGTGGCAGCAGCGGTCACTTCATCAAGGACTGCCCACAGAACAAGCCACAGAACCAGCGCCAGGAAAATCAGCAAAACAAGGGCAAGCAGCCACGTGTGCAAGTCAGGCAAGGAAGGATTAACTACACCACCTTGGCCGACCTACCGGAGGGAGCACCGGATATGGCTGGTACCTTTCCTATCCACAACCAACCTGCTGTGATATTGTTTGATTCCGGGACAACACATAGTTTTATAAGCACAAGATTTCATGCAAAATGTGGGTTAAAATCTTACCATACCAAATCAGCTTACGTGATATCAACAGCGGGAGGTAAAATAGTATCCAACCAAGTCACTCGAAAAGTGCCAATCAGGCTGGGTAGTAAAATATTTCCTACTGATTTAATTCTGCTTGGGATGGAAGGGATTGATATTGTTTTGGGGGCAAATTGGATGACTCAACATAAGGTTGTGCTAGATGTTGCTAAACGAGTTGTGGAAATAAACTCGCCTACACATGGCCCTAGTGCACTGTATCTGCCACAACGGAATTGTGCCAATGCTTGTGCTTACACAATAGTAGAAACGCAACTAAAAGACATTCCGGTGGTATGTGAGTATGCCGATGTTTTTCCGGATGACTTACCTGGGATGCCGCCGGATAGGGACATTGAATTTGAGATTGAACTCCAACCTGGCACCTATATAAAAGAGGCCCTATAGAATGCCACCCAATGAATTGGCTGAATTAAAAATTCAACTCCAAGAACTGCTAGATAAGGGTTTCATCCGTCCTAGTGTGTCACCTTGGGGTTGCCCAGCTATCTTTGTGAAGAAGAAGGATCATTCTTTGAGGTTGTGTATCGATTACCGGCCTCTCAATACGGTGACCATTAAGAATAAGTATCCACTTCCCCGCATTGATGTCCTTTTTGACCAACTAGCTGGCGCCAGAGTGTTCTCCAAGATTGATCTTCGCTATGGCTATCACCAAATAAAAATCCGACCTTGTGACATTCCAAAAACTGCCTTTTCCACCCGCTACGGACTTTATGAATTCTTGGTCATGTCATTTGGGCTCACTAATGCCCCAGCCTACTTCATGTATCTCGTGAATTCAGTATTCATGTCCGAACATGACAAGTTCGTGGTGGTTTTCATTGATGACATTCTCCTATATTCCAAGAATGAGGAAGAGCATGCCGAGCACCTTCACATTGTTCTTCAAAGATTGAGAGACCATCAACTCTACGCCAAGTTCTCTAAATGTGAATTCTGGCTAGAAAGTGTGAAATTCTTAGGTCACACGGTTTCCAAGGATGGTATATCTGTGGATCGAACCAAGGTGTAAGAGGTGATGGATTGGCAACCACCTACCTCTGTCCATGAGATTCGAAGTTTTCTGGGATTAGCAGGTTACTATTGCCGCTTCATTCCAGACTTCTCTCGGATTGCGAAACCCATGACCGAACTCTTAAAGAAGGGAGCCAAATTTGAGTGGAAGGACAAATGCGACGAAGCTTTCCACACTTTGAGAAAACATTTAACTTCAGCCCCAGTTTTAGCTCAACCTGACTGCACCAAGCCCTATGATGTCTATTGCGATGCTTCAGGCACCGGACTTGGCTGCGTTCTTATGCAAGAGAACCGAGTCATTGCTTATGCTTCTCGAGCACTCTGGCCTCATGAGCAAAATTACCCTACGCATGATCTTGAGTTAGCAGCGGTTATTCATGCTCTCAAGATATGGAGGCACTATCTGATGGGTGTTCCATGCAACGTATACACCGACCACAAGAGCCTCAAATATGTCTTCACTCAGGCACATTTGAATATGAGGCAGCGAAGATGCTTGGAGTTAGCAAAGGACTATGACCTTAGTGTACATTATCACCCCGGGAAGGCGAATGTAGTTGCTGATGCACTAAGCCGCAAGGCTCACTATCACTGCCTTTTCGTGGAGTCCTACGCTGACACCTTGGGCCATGAAATGGCAAAGCTGAATTCGGAAATCGTACCTCATGGGCATTTCAACCATATCTCCGTTGAACCAACCCTGCACGATCAGATTGTTGAGGCCCAATTAAATGATGCAATGATTAAACTTCTCAAAAGGAAATTAGCAAAAGAGAAGGTGAAGGAAAAATATAAATGCTTCTGGCTAGATGGGCAGGGAGTGATGTGGTTTGGACACCGGATAGTGGTGCCCAAGAACTCTGAACTCCTGAGGAAAATTTTGGATGAAGCTCATCTCTCCAAATTTTCTATCCATCCCGGTAGCACCAAAATGTACCAAGATCTGAAGCAAAACTTTTGGTGGACTAGAATGAAGCAGGAAATTGCCACGTATGTGTCGGAATGTGACACGTGTCAGCGGGTTAAGGCTGGCCACTTGAAGGTAGTAGGCACTCTTCAACCTCTACCTATTCCCTCATGGAAGTGGGAAGATATAAGCATGGATTTCATTGTTGGACTTCCTAGGACCCCTCAAGGACATGACTCCATTTGGGTAATTGTGGACCGCCTCACTAAGACCGCACATTTTATTCCGGTCAATACCACTTACCCCGCTAAGAAGTACGCTGAGATTTATTTGGAGCGGATCGTTTGTCTACATGGGGTACCCAAGACGACAATATCAGATCGTGGTGCTCAATTTGTGGCACGCTTTTGGGAACAATTGCAACTATCCTTAGGTACAAAACTGATCCGTAGTTCAGCATATCACCCTCAAACCGATGGGCAGACAGAAAGGGTAAATCAAATACTTGAAGATATGCTTTGTGCCTGTGTTATCCATTATGAGAAGAATTGGGAGAAATGTTTGTCTCTCGCTGAATTCTCTTATAACAACAGCTACCAAGCAAGTCTTAAAATGGCACCTTTCGAAGCCTTGTATGGTAGAAGATACCGGACACCGTTGAGTTGGTCCCAGGCAGGCGAGAGGTACACGTTCGGTCCTGACCTTGTGAAGGAAGCAGAAGAGAAGGTTAGGGTTATCTGTGAAAATCTGAAAACCGCACAATCATGGCAAAAGAGTTACTTTGATCAAAGACGAAAGCCCCTTCAGTTTGAAGTCGGCGATCATGTGTATCTCAAGGTCTCCCCGACCAAGGGTGTGCAAAGGTTTGGCTTAAAGGGAAAACTTGCACCTCGCTACATTGGTCCGTATGAAATCACTCAACAATGTGGACCAGTAGCGTACCGTGTGGAGCTTCCCGAGAAGCTCTCCGCTGTGCACAATGTTTTCCATGTCTCTCAGCTCAAGAAATGTCTTCGTGTTCCGACCGAGGTTGTTGCACAAGAAGAACTCTCCGTTGAACCGGATCTTTCCTATGATGAACGTCCCATCAAGATCCTCGACGAGAAGGAGAGACAAACACGAAGAAAAGGGGTTAAAATGTATAAAATTCAGTGGAGTCATCACTCCGAGGATGAAGCCACATGGGAAACCGAGGACTATCTTAAAAAGAACTTCCCCGACATCCTTCCTAAGTCCAAGGTATCCCTCTCTCTATCCTCTCCCTAAGCAATGTCGAATCTCGGGGCGAGATTCCTTTTAAGGGGGTAGGCTGTGACATCCCTGATGGTTAATTACCCTAAAAACACAATTAAAACAGGAATTAAGAGTAACAATGGTGGAGCACACAAAATTTGATCAAAATTCAAAGTTTAAACTCAAAACAAAGGCCTTTTTGGCACCCAACTGAAAACTCACGATTTTGCTGCTAAACTTAAAAATCTTCAAAAATAAAAGTTGTTGGTCATCACAAATAAGGCCTAGTCACTGTTTAAAACTTTTTCAAATTTTGCAGATTAGCCCCACAAAAACTCAAAAAACAGTGCTGAACGCCTGTATTAAAATGGCTTGTTTGAGCTTGAAAAATTTGAAATTTCATGTTCACCCCAAAAGGAAAGTTGTGTCCCACATCTCAAACTCCAACTTTTATTTTTTTGCACTTTTTAATGTTCAGTTCAAATTTTTGGAGAAATTTGCATTTGAACCGAGGAGCTCGACGGGCGCCCGACAGTCGCCCTGGCGCGCTCTGCTCCGGCCGGAGTCCGGCCGCCACGTGGCCGGCGTGCGGCGGAGACCACGCCAGGCTGGCCGAGCCGCGGCGGCAGCTAGCTCTTGTCCTCGCACGGGCGTCGGGTGTGCCGTGCCGTCACCTCGCGCGCGACAGCACGCTAGCGGCCTCGCGCCGCGCGGAGCGCCATCATGGCGAGCGAAGCTCGGCCACTGGCCGCGGCCGCACGCGCCGCGCTGAGCCGCCTCGCAGCGGGATTCCTGCGTGCTACGCGCCAGGCCCTCTGCAGTGTATCTCCTCTTCCCTCACGCCACGATACGCGACGCCCAATCCCCTCCGTTCGCATCGCCCGAGCTCGCAGGCCCACTCATGGCGACCTCAACAGCTCGAGCACGCGCGCGCACGACTCCGAGGCAGCTCCGTCCATTCTAGCGTGCCCCAACACTTCACCGAGCACACTTGCACCTTCCCTCAGCCAGCGCACTCCCAATTTCTCCTCCTCCGTGTTCGCGCACGTCGTCTTCAACCTCGGGTCGCAAGCACCGAGCTCGAGCGTCGGAGCGAATCCGCCCTCATCCCTCCTCCATTCCCAAATTCCTCGCACACAGAGCTTGACCACTTCCTTAGCTTCCATTTCCCCCACCCCTCTCAAGCTCTCATCGATTCACCAGCGAGAAATCGGGATTCCCCCCAAATCCTCATTTCCGGCCGCCGGAGCAGCCCCACGTCGAGCTACCCCTTCGAGCCATCCCCAACGCCAACCGAGCATCCCTTTGTCTTCGCCAAGTTCCACTGGTGCTCGCGAGCCCCTCCAACCCCGATGAGAGCCACTGACCTCGCCGGAGTTGAAGCCGCGGCGGCCGCACCGCCACCGCACCGTCACCGGCCACCTCCGAGCCTCCTCCGGCCTTCCAACCGCCACCATTCGACGTGTGGTGAGTTGCTCGTCCGTTTTTCCCACCTCTCCGACTTCCTTCCACCGCTGTTCGGCCGGCGCAACGACGCCAACAAGCCCCCGAGCACCCTATCGCCGGAAGAACAGTGTTGTTACGACTACAGAGTTTTTTCGAAACCCACCGGGTTCTTGAAGAGTCAACTCTGTGACTCGTAAGAGATGTCACAGAAAGTTTCTTTTCCTAGTCACAGGGTTCTTTTTCAACAAGAACCTAGACAACGGGAACCAGTAGGGTTCTTTTCCCTAATCGCTGGGTTCCTTTTCGATAAGAACCCAGACAACGGAGACTAGCAGGGTTCTTCCTATCAAGAAGAACTCAGTCCACGATGACCAGCCGAGTTTTTTTTCTGGAAAGCTTATGCTTGCTGAGCCTCGAACGTGGCGGAAACGCCCGCTCGAGGGTGAGCGTCCCCCCTCGAGCTTGGCTGGGCTCGATCGCCACGGACATCCCCGCTCGAGGGTCCTCAAGCAGGACGAACGCCGTGGTGAGGTTTGTCGTGATAGGCCTTTTGCTGGGCTACGGTGCCAGGCCGGCTTCGTTTGTAGGCATTGTTAGGAATGAGTAGTTCCTTAAAGTGTCGAGGCGAAGATAGCCTAGTGCAGTAATCTTAAATCAAGAAATGGGTAGCAACACTTAACTCGTCCATCTCATGTAGAAGGCACTCTCGCTGACGGTACGTACCACCTCATCCCCATCGACGAAGAGGAAAACCCCGAGGGTGGTGCCAGCATCGACGCAAATAACCCGGAGCCTGACAGTCAGCTAGCTCAAGAAGGCAAGCCCCTTAGCATAACCTAACTTTTTAAAGTTTATGCAACTATGAATTATCTATGTTTGTGCATTTACGTTTCAAGGAGTTGATTGAATACCTTAGTTGCATAATTCTAGTACCTATGTCTTCCAATACTAGTATGATAGGGTCGATAGTGCAATGCTTTAGGACCATTACAAGTCGAGTGATTTTCTGTCACTCGCGAGATATAGGAGTTGCTTGTCTTTACTTATGCTGGAATCATAAGGACTAACGGGCGGGATGGTATGTGTAGATCTCCCGTCCGTGTATGATAATTGGATTAAGGTCGAAACGTGTGGTACTGTGTGTGTCAAGTTTTTGAACGTACCACATGCATGCCGACATATGGGAATCGGTAAGCCCGGTACCAGATTGAAGCAGCTAGGGCCGATAGCCATCTCTCCTTGGAAACTTTGTTTCCCTTGCTGTACACATGTGGATATATGCGTGATGCTGTGAGTGAAGCAGTAAACCTTTATCCTAAGAAAGTGGACCCGGTGCCGAATTGTGGATTGATGGGAAAGGTTGGGATGTGCTTGTGCCTTTTATAGCAAGCATTATCCGTGTGTGTTGGGTTTCCCCTGGCCAGGTAGCAAAATTCGGTTCGAACTGTCCGCTTCTCGTGGTTAATGAGACTGCTTGACCCCTGTGCTGCATTGAGTAACAAGTGGAACTCTGAGGATGATGAACTTGTTGTATGTACTAAATTGTATTGCACCACTTGTATGCTTAGAGAGGATGCTAATCTAGAATGGTTAACTCTACTAGTAAGGATCAACTCCTAGTTGCTTTCTGGCAAAACAAACCCACCAGCCAAATGCCTTTCATGTCTAGAAGTCGGTGATGTAGTTCTCACCTGACGGGTAAGCCTTGCTGAGTATTAGTATACTCAGCCTTGCTTGTGGCATTTATTTCAGGTAGAGTCATGGATGTGACAGTCGACTCCATCACGTGGCCTACCCAGGTCCCTCCTGGTTGGCACGTTGAGTGGGTTCCGTCCTCTGCCGAGGACCGGGAGGAGTAGCACCATGGTCGGCTTCAGCATGGTGTTGCTTGTATCGTCGTTAGTTTTATTTCCGCTGCAATGAATTCTCGTACTCTGATTTAAATTCAAAACTTGGTTTGTAATAACTTGATGATACTACTTATGTATGTTGAATTTGTGGAATGTTGTAATTTCTGGGACTCACCTTCGTGTGGGCGCGCGTGTTGTTTCGATCGAGAAAATACGTGGTTAATTGGGTTTAATCCGACGGCGCTCCAGCTTATTCCGGATTAAGTGCCTGACTGCTTGATTAGCGGTCCAGGGGTACTTAACTTGGAATAATTCCGGAGTGGTCCGCCACAGATGTCTTGACGGGGCTTGTGGCATGCGGTTGAGTGAGCGGCTGGGTCGCGAGGAGGCTCTATCCGGCGTGGGCGCGCTGGCCAGCCCGGGAGCGCGGCGCGACATGATGACGGGCGCGTGTGGCGAGGCCTGCCAAGGCACGGGCAGTGCGGGAAGGGACGGGGCAAGCTGCCGAGGGCTTTGCTGGGCAGTCGAGGTTGTCGGCGCTCGCGGCCACGTGGCGGCTCCGCGGCGGCCTGGTGCAGAGCAGGGCAAGCCTGCTGTCAGGGCGCCGAGGGGGTGCTCCAGCTCACGACCAAACGTCTCAAAAATTTTGAACTGAACTTCAAAATGTGCAAAACTAAAAGTTGTATTTTGAAAAGTGGGACACGACCTTCCTTTTGGAATAAACTTGAAATTGTGAATATTTCAAGCTCAAACAAGGTAGGTTTGAAAAGGTGGTCTGCTTGGTTTTTGAGGTTTTCGAGGGTCTTAACAGCAAAATTTGAAAAAGTTTGAAGAAGAATGGTGGTCTGATTTGTGATGACAAACAACTTTGTTTTTGGATATTTTCAAGTTCAGTAGGAAAATTTGGAGATTTGGGCTGGGTTTCGAATCAGCCTTTTTAAGTTGGATTTTTGAATTTGAAATTCAAACCTAGGGTGGAAATTTGAGTTCAAAATTTCATTAACTCATGCACTCTACCGTGTTTGATCTTCACTTTCTTCATTTGTTAACCATGTTTAGTGTTTTAAAAGTGTTTTAAACATCGGAGATGTTACAACGATATGGCAGGCCAAGAAGGCATATGGGCCAGGCCATAAAAGACCGCTGGATGGGCCGAAGATGAGCCAAAATAGAGAGTCGGTTGTTGTAGGTATAGAATACCTTGCAGTCCTAGTCGTGTAGAAGGTCTATGAAAGTTCTTTTCTTTTACGTCAAGTTTTGTTTACCGTAATAGGTTAGGAGTCATGTTTTTTTGGGTATAAACAGAGGCCCTGCACGGTCGAGAAAGTTTGTACACACCAACAACAACAAAATCTTTACATATTCTGCATCTACTTTCGTGAAATTTCATACATCATCTATGACTTCATCTTTTCTTTTTCGCGAGTTTTTTTGGGCATGTCCAGGGTGATCTCGATGTCAAGGATTTCCTGTAAGTCTCGTATTACTGAGTAAGATCCAAGCTTTAGCAACTGGTGTATCGCTATTGCTTCATTTGGGATTATTCAACAGCTATCGGATTATTATCTAGGCTTTAGTAATCGGCGTATCGCTGTTGCTTCGTTTAGATTTTATTCAACCCTTATCTAGCTTAGAACCAGTTATATTCGGCTTTTTACTTGTTCTTTATCTTAGATCTTTTATAGCCGATTAGATTTGTTTTAGGTGTTGATTTTCTAGCTTCACATCGGATCGGTTGGTCTAGCCGGTTCTTTATCTACAAATCGGAATTCACTGCCGATTCTATCTACATCGCTAATCGGAATAATCCCAGCCGATTTGCTTTGATATCTATCGCCCGATCTCCTTGTCAATCAAAAGGTCAGATTGACTGGCACACCCTCTTTCCGACGATCACAACCGATTTCGTATGTTTAGTGTATGAAGATCGCCTCCTGACTTTTTTGCATCAACAAGCTCAAAGTTGCAAAAGCTGGGCAAGGACTGAATGGTGTGAATCAATTTGGAGGAAATTTGATGGGGCTGCATATGTTATTCGAACAGGTAAAAGAGTAAAAGACCACATACCACCATGGATGAAAGATTTCTTTAGTCAGGAGGGACATTGCACACTCTGGAGTCTGGAGTGAAGTGAAACAAGTTTTCAGAAAAATGCCACCATGGAGAAAATGTGCATTAAAGTCTGGGAGGTACACAACAGAAGTTCATTACTTGATGCTATGTCAAGCAGCATCGTGGTTGCGTGGTGGTTTCAGTCCGTGGTGATAAAGCCTTCAGATTGGTGTTGTTTGTTGGTTTCATGGACATTTGGTGCAAGAGACCATACATTTGTTTCAGACAATGGGATCGAGGGATTTTTGGGTGTGTGCCATCACACCAGCTAGCAAGTGGTAGAGTATGTGTATGATGAGAAGATGAACCCTATTGAGCTTGACCTTGGTTTCTGTTCTGCTGTCAATAACCAAGAGGAGATGGATATTCAATCATTTGTGAGGATGCCACAGCAAGATCTTATTCCAAAGATTGAGAGACATTGCTTTGGGCGTGAAAATGGAACAATCGTTGCATGGGAAGAAATTACCGTGCTCAAGGAGCTGTATAAACTCAATAATTTATACTTATTTCTTTATGTTACCGTGAGCATTGCTGGGAAATGCAAATCACCTACTGGTGTGCAGATTGAGGCGCATGACGTTGTTATGGCAGCAAATGTCATGGGGCACGAAGGACTTTGATTATGAAAAGACAAAGGTAATTGCTTAGCTGGTCCTTGAAGGTACCAATGTTGGCAGCTTTCCACTTAGTATTAATTTTGACAACCGACCTGGGCTAAGGAGTAAGATATTCCATTTGTTCGATGCTAAGGAGTTAGTCCTTGCTTTCTCATTGATCATACGACTCCTGGATGGGTGAGGATGTAGGCGTAGCCCTGCATGACCTTATCGGACGGGAACGGCCACATGTGCTGCGTGGACCCGGTGTCATGGTTGTCAATGAACGTGACGGCCTTCTCTCCGGCGTCCACCCGATCATACCAGCGGCCTTGCCGGAGCCATCACGGAGCCTCCACAGCTCGCCCTGCACGGCCACCTGCAGCAACCCCTTGGTGGTGAAGTCGAACGCCATGGCTGGCACTCCGACCGTCTCCAGCCCTCCACCCAGTTGACCAGCTCCTGCCGGCACTGGTCCTGGTTGGGCAACGGCTTGCCATCGCCGCTGTAGCTCAAGGAGTTCCATATCTCTGTCACGATAAAGCTCGACTTGGTGTTCGCCATGTACATCTTGGCGATGTCCGGTGAGTAGCCCTTGGCGCCGTCGAAGCCGACGTCGGGCGACTGTAGCTCAAGGAGTTCCATATCTCTGCCACGGATGAAGGGGGCCAATAATTCATATATATATTCTGAATAAATATATATTTATTCTAGATTTAGATGATGAAAAAACATACTCCAGTAGGCTGTAGGCCCTCTACAAACAGTCCATTGTGACCCCATATGCATCAGAATACTCGTAGGTACGACCAAGGAAGAACGGCGTCTACAATACAATCAAGTAGGCTAGACAAGAGAGTAGGGACGCGACACCATCTAGGTAATCGCTGAATCCTCACTATGTGCCTGCAGTTGGACCTTATCTGCTACGTGGTGCGTGTCCTCATTGCTCGTTTGAATTCATAAAATAACTGCTGGTCAGTTTATTTGTCATGTTATTATGTTAGATCTTTAGTTCTTGGGGCTTCAATTTGGACCTTAGATAACAATTTATTTAGCATGTTAAATCTTCACTTGTTTCTTTTTCGCTTCCATTTACGTCTTTGATAATTGATTATTTATTAATAATTAGTTTTAGATGTTGCCAAAAATCACTTGTCATTGTTCTTCAAAAATTAAATAAGTATCATCATTAGTACTATTATCTTTTTTATTATATTATAAAAATATTCTAAAAGGGCCCATAGTATTTGATTTGTTCAAGGGCCCTCAAAGTCTTTGACGCGTCCAGGTCGTACAAGCGTCCAGGCATGTAACCTGCAGGACACGTTGTTCCCAGTTGGAAATTAAACAGATCGCTCGAGCAAATTGAAACTGGAGTAATGTCGAGAGGTGTTAGCGTCAGCGTAACTTGCCTTGAGGGGAGACGGACTGACGGAGTGCGAGGGAGGAGGCTGCCAGACATAGGGTGACGCCGGCCTTGGCGATGTCGTCGACCTGGGCCTTGAGGCTGTTGTACCAGCCGCCCTGCTTCTTCCACGACTCCCCTGCTCGAACAGATAGTGATGACACCTGCTCGAACCAGCGTACCAGGAAGAGGACCTGTGCCTTGACCAGACTGCAGAACGCTAGGAGGAAGAGCATTGAGTGCTTGGTTGATCTAGTGTCAGAGTCAGTCATCTGTGTCAGAGTCATTGAGTGCTTGGTTGATCTAGCTCGATCAAGATCGAAGGGTGTGTGGTTGTGTCGAGTGGCCTCCCCGCGCGTCGTGCGTTTCACCAACTCTAAAAAAGAAATACTATTCATCAAATTTTTTTATATTCATCCTACCTCTCCTACTCACATAATATTATTCATCTACAGTATTTTTTGTCTATAATATTTTTTGGATAATTTTTTCCAATCTAAACACCCCTTTATAGGGCCGCGTCGCCGTCTCGCCAGCACGGGGTCGAAGCACGGAATGTTCAGGCAAGGCCCCACACATTTATGTGATGTGGATATGGATAACGGGGCCACGTAGGCCCCGCGTGGACAGAGTGGCGGCCCAACAACGGGCGCCAAGATGCGGCGGCGTGGCGCTGTTGACGACCAAGACTACTAGCGTTGTTGTGGGTGGCGGCCGTTGCTCCCACTCCCAGCAAGGCGGAGGAGCCCGGCGATCGAGCCCTCGTGGGCAGTCGCAAGTGATGGCCTGACCGGCTGCTTGGCCGCCACGACGCTCGGCTAGGCGGCAGTAGCTCTGACTGGACGCCTGGACGCTTCTGCCGGCGGTTTTGGCATCCTTGAATTCTTGACATGGCGGTTCTATCCACATCCTGCAACTGAAACCGCAAAGGTGATGGATTCATAGATGGAGTGGAGCCCCCTGATGCGGACCTCGAAAGGAGAGAACTGGATAATGCTCGAATCAATGGAGCCGCCGGAGTTTGCTTAGCCAAGGAAGCAATCGGAGTTCCAGAGAAAGAGCTCCAGCGTAATCCTTATGAATGCATATGCGTGCATCTGGATGTAGCTGCCTTGACCAAACTCATCGCGGGCTGGACTTGAATTCGTTGAAATGCCGAGTTACAGAATTTACTACTTGGCGTTCTGGTAGGACGTTCCAGGCGTTCCTTTGTTCAATTGATTTGTATAGTCATGCTCATGCACATGCAGTCATGCTGCAACAACAAAAATATCGAAAACGTCTGCACTGGGCATGTCTTGAGATGATTGTCAATAAACACCTAACTCTTTTGCTATATACTTGTTGCTCACAAAAATCAAAGATGCTATAAAACGCAAATGCGCGCACATGAAACACACAGCAAGGTCACATGATCTAGAAATTTTAGGCTCCATCTACTTCTCCGTAGATGTGCGATCTTAATGGCTTTTGCGTCCATAGATTTGTATGTCAGTCGCGCACCCTTTTGGAAGTTTTGAAGTCAGTGGGTTGTAATTAATGTATCCATCAGGCCACACTTCAGACTACGAGCATTTCGTGAGGTCTTACAAGATCGCTGCATGTATCGTCACCTATGATTTTTTTTTTTCAGAATATCAGTTATGATTTTTAAGATGGCTGGAGAAGAGTGTGCTGTCAGCTGATCTGATATACGCACTGATGAGGACATCCCAACCACGCGTAACCCGGATGCCTTGGTTACGCCTGCAAGTACTACAACTCCACCACGAATTACTCAAGAAGACACATGTGCAACTCAGGCATATAAGTATGAAGGTTCAGTTACACGTAGTCGTGCTAAGAAACTACAACAAGAGGTGCATGCTTTCCTATCTGAGTTTCACTTTGATTTTAATGAGAATGTTATACTGCCTAAGTCGAGTACTCTACTTCTACTCAGGTTTATCCATGAAGATACAACTCATCCGACTTCCTTGGAATCCCATCCGAGTACTTTGAATCCTGGTCAGGGTTCTTTGAAGTGCCATTCGAGTACTTTGGGCTTCCAGCCAAGTACTTTGGTCCCTGGTCGGAGTTCTTTTTCTCCTGATTCTGGAAGGCTATGAAGGTGAATGAGTACTCGTTGGAAAGCTTATCAAGTCTACTTTATAGAAATACCAAGATCTGAGTTCTTCGAAGTTTCAATGGCAACAGTCCGAGTACTTCTTTTGAAAAGGTCAAGAGTTATCTCGAGGTTTATCCAGGTTCAAGTTCTCATGCAAAACCGTACCATCTCGTGAAGAATCAAGGGGCATGTTATACATGGTTAGAAGCTCCTTTAAGTCTAGTTTTCAACCCAACAAACGGTTCATCATTTGGACTTCCCAATAAGGAGTAATGACAGTTTTAGTGGAGATTGCACAACAGCCAAAGAGACTCGCGAGAACTGAAGATGACTCAATAAATGGCTCCACCACTTGGTTTTCCACTTCCAATGTGGGGCCTTCAGTTTATACTTATCTTAAACTCATCTAGGAGGGTTGTTCCTAGTATAAATATATCATATGTACTACTGAAAAGGGGAGTTGATTATTGATAAACAGAGAACCACATATGGTTTTGCAGCCAAGCTATTAAGTGCCTTGCACACCCTTGTTCCTGGACTTGTGAAGAGATCTCTCTGAGATCCCCTACTCCGTGCTCTTCGGTTGCCAGTTCGGCTGCGCTGATTTGTGTGGTTTAGTCCCGTAATCTGTGCTCTACGGTTGCCAGTTCGGCTGCGCCGTTTTGTGTGGTATTATACCCGGATTGTGGTTCTGCGGTTGTTCGGAGATCGAATCAAAGTCCTCAAGGTTTTGGTGTCTCTCTCTCCATCGCTTGGTCGCAATCAACTTTGGTAGGTATAAAGCTACTTACCCGTTGTTCACAGCAAGTTATCCTCTGTTCGTTAACCTACTGTCGTGAAGATCGAGCCAACCTCTTACCGAATCATATCGGTACCTATCACGTACTGATGCAGGCGTTACTGACTTTGAATGTATTTTTTAGGTGGAAAAATAATTTCATTAACTAGAGGCTGACTGGTCATTGGGAGTTTACAAAAGCAAGATCTTCCTCAAGCCAAGTGGTAACAGCACCAGCTTTGGATGGCAATTCAAGCTACGGGTGTGGATATCTACGGGATTTAGACCCGGCGGGTGCTGATTAAAAAATGCACCCACGATTACACCGACACCCGAGAGTCACGGGTGCGGGTGCGGATATGAAATTTTACCTGCACTATCCTGCATATTTTACATAGCCTACTTCCTAGTCTAAGCTTGCTCCCTCAAGCTGACTAGCCCAGTTTTGGTGAAGGCCCAGTCGGGCCAGCCCAACAATACATTGAGTATATATATTGTGTAAACCCTATAGCCTTCGCCCCTCAATTCCTCACCCTGTCCTGGTCTCCACCCACCTCACGGCCTCAGCATCACAACCACACCACGACACACACGCACACGAACGCCACCACTCTTGAACCCAACAACGTGAGCTCGAGGTGCGTGAGATGCGGCGGCGCCTCGACAGCGGCAGCTGCTGCCTACTCCGATCTCCAACCGGCGACGGCTGCCTGCTCCGACCAGCCTTTAGGCAGCAGCTGCTGCATAGTCCACACCAACGTATGGTGGCGGACCACGGCGCACCAGCGCCCAACCCTGGTGATGGCAGACATGCATCATTATGCGGAGGTCATAAGCGATTGTTGGAGAAACTTGTTCATTTGGAGAAATAAGTGTATCTATTTGGTTAATTGTGTGATACTATGATTCATCTTGTTGTTGGAGAAACCTAAATGCATCTCGTTGTTGGATAAACTTGTTGATTTGGAGAAACTACTATCTTCCTCATGCCTATTTATGTGATACTGTGAATATGAATATGTGATGTGTTGCATGTGGACCCGTGGGCACCCGAAACCCTCGTGAAACCCAGTGGGTGCGGGTGCAAGAATCCACCCGTGGGTTTGGTCATAGGCGGTTTTTTCGCTATACCCGCACCTAAATCCGTGGGTGCCATCCCTATGCTACATACATGACCTTCCATCACATGGCAGAGAACAGGTCACCGGGCATAGCACTCGGTCTGGCTGGTGATGGCCTGATGGGTCAAAGGCCCGTGGGCGAGGCAGTGATTATAATGCAATCAACCACCACTCATATATCTCCTCTGCCCAGATCTGACGATACTTTTGGGCAACGACCTGCCTAGTTCCACGAGTGACGGCACACGTGGTCACGGGCCTGCTAGCCACAAACGATCAGACGTCATATGATGGTAGCTCGTGTGGTGGTGGAAGCCTAATGGGGAGGTCGCGGCAGAGGCGATGCGACTTCTTTATAAAGCCAAGCACCCCTAGGCTGACGAGCCACTAATTCACATCCAAATTTTGCTAGTCTATCTGCTACCACATTACAAGAATGTGGTTGGTATACCACTTTAACTCTAAAGATTTACCAGAGAAGCAAGCAGCATCAGGGGAAGGAAAGCCCAAGTCCTAAAGACAAAGGCAGGCTAACGAATGGGCCGCAAGGCAGGGGGCGGTCTAGGATTAAATTTTAGGCGAGGCGGACTTTAGTTTCAAGCAAGCCCAAAAAAAATTAACATTGTATTCACATATTACAATTATGAAAAACGGAAAACAATGATTGAATACGATTTTAAGATAAAGCGGATGGAATGTGTCCCTATTGGCGGACGACCCATGTGATATGGACAAATATCTATAAAAGACTCATATGAGAGATTTAGTAACATTTGTACAATATATGGATAATATATTCACAAAACAATTTAAATAGTAAGCATGCTGACAGTTGGTAACATTTGTGCAATACATAGAAAGTAATAATGACAAAAATAATTTGCATAGTAATAGTCACTAAAACAATTTGGTAGTAATCAAGTGTGTACATAGTGACTTACAACATAAGATACTACGAACTATGTAATTTATAATAAATACACTTGTGCAACATCAACATATTTTAAACGGTAATGCAAATAAATAGGTTTAACTAATTTAACAGGTTGAGCATTACTATGGATTCAAATAGTATGTGTATTGAACTGTTATTTCAGAGGACAATAACCGTTGGTGCTACCCCCAACTAATGAAATGTGATGAAGGTTATGAACCTACTCATTCGAAATTCGCAACAAAATATGAGCTCCATAATGAAGAGGTACAACCTTACAATGAATTCAACATATTTCAAAACTTAAGGCATTCGTCACCCTACCTAATGATGTGCTCTTGAAGATAATAAATGCAAGTTTTACCATTCAGATTTGAAAGTTATTAATTAGGGCTAACTTGGGGTTTGTAATGTTTTTATTTGATAAGGTGCAGAAGTCTACGAATAAGATAATATAGGATCAAGAACCAAAAATCTAGCTAATGCCAAAGTTCCTGAGCTTACCTCATAGTGGAAACAACTAACATGACGAATTTCAAATGATAATGAGCTGATCTGTGGACCCTAAACTTGTTGTTCTTATCGATGACACTAATCTTGCCGCAAACTTGGCCAGATGTGGGGTGGGGAAGTATATATTAATTGTGTATGGAAAATGCAAAAACCAAAAAAAGAGGCTATTTTCTATTTTATTGTCACCTTGATACCTTCAAAAAGGTTTGTTTTCATCCTGTAGCTAACATTAAACTTTGAGCGCAAAATGTCTGGATTTGTGCTTTGCCCCTAGCACATAACATAGTGTGATGTTACATGTAGTGATGCAATAGGGTACTAAAAATACAACACTCTACTATCGCTACTTTTTGGCATTCAATAAGAACAAGGTACCTAGAAGCTAAGTCTGACTTCGGGCACAAACTTCCCTGAACATTCTTGTCCCTAGTGCTAGCGTCCGTTCGGGACTCGTTGACATTGCCATCTCTTATTTGGGACTCCTTATGCCATGGTATGTCAAAGGTATATCAAGCAGGAGGGCAACATCTCTATTTACTGGAGATCATGGCTCATATGAAATTGCCATGTGTTCACCTGTACACTATTTCTTACAAATATCTAACTCTAACTATATACAATTATCTAGTATGTTGAGTCCCTGCTCATCTCCTTCCCCGCTTTGTGCAGCGCTAGCTGCGCTAGTCCCAACTCTTCGTCCTCGGTCGTCCGGATTTGGTATGCCTAGTGATTTGTTTCTGTTCTAAATATGTGCTTCTACTGTCAAATCCATGGTTTGGTTTGGAGTCACGACTACATATACTCCATTAGATTAGATTAGATTAGATGGAAAAAGATGAGATCTGTGTCGTGTTGCATGTGACTTGCTCCGTTTAACGAGATTATTACTAGTTAGTACGTGCATACACGTCTCTGGATTTGATGCGATCTTAGACTGCATGCAGTGTTTACAAACAGAAATTTGTATTTTTTTTCTCCTCTTTACGTTAGATATCAGTGTCTGCTGTCACGGTTTCACATTCGTAGCATTTCATTTTCCCGTTTCTTGTTCGAAGATCTCTGCTTTTCCAGTATACCCCCATTCATCATATTACTTTCTTTATTAGGTAGATGTACCATGCCACAACACTGCTAGATCCGCGCAAGCAGTTAGTGCTAGCGAATTTTTAGTTGGAGCTAATTTATAGTATGGTCAAACCATACCTCTTATTGTGCTTGTCTGCGGAATATTGCAAGATGATGCCCAGTGCCGAGCTCGAGGGTACGATGATGGCAGAGGAGCCGTTGTCCGATGATGTTGCAAGCGAGGCGTGCTGTGGACATGTTCACGACGGATCTATTTAGGGTGGTGATGCGTCCCCAGGCTGGGTACCTGCAATTTGTAAGTGCCCTACCCTGATTTTGTTGCTTTCTTGTTGATTTATTTTCGTCATTCCCCTCTCCTGATTCGGCGACGTGCAGGGTTGTCTCGCAAGGGATATCACTCGGATCCTTCCCTTCCCGAGCTTCGCGCCGCCAACTGTGCACGCGCCGATGCGGTGAAGCGGAAGAACGACCAGGAGAATGAAACTCGCATGCGGAGGCTCCGGAGGAAGGAGGAGCTTAAGAAGGTGAATAAAGAACATCGGGAGGATGTCCTTTCGCCTCTCCTGACTCACCCCGGAGCCCGAGAATGACGATTCCAACGGCGGCGATGATGATGCCATCGGGGGAACGAGGAGCCCGTCCCTCTTCCTGCCGCCGTCGGCTCCGATGACAAGGGCGCAAGGGGAATCCACGAGTAGGTTGACACGGAGCCGGTCCGCACGCGCCACCTCTACGGGAACAGCGACCCCGGGGAGCGACACTTCTGCAGGGGAGCGGCGTGCTGTGGCCTCCAATGTGGTGCTCAATGTTGCAGACGACGGCACCCACGGGGACCACACGGAGTGGCAACACGTTGCCGATGGAGAGCGTTGCGCTCCTCCCAGGGTGGATGAACCGCCCTGTGTACATGCCCTCGGCGGTGATGCCACGGAGCGACAGCACGTTGCCATTGAAGGAGGCATAATGCCCGCCTTGACACAGGAGTAGGTTGGTGAGCCAACCCTCGATGTCACTAGGGTTCCGTCGGGGGATGCGGCGGGTTTGAGGGCGTCGGAGCCCTCGAGCATCCCTCGAAAATGTAAGTGGGCGGGATCGGTCGGTGAGTCTTTTTTTCTTTCCGCATCGTTCACCTAGCTTCGTGCCTGGCGAGCCGATTCTTACTTCTTTCCTTTCTCGTCTACGTACAGCCATCCCACCACGCAAGTCCCCATCTATCTTGCGCCAACCAAATCCCTCATGGTTGGCACGGGCGCAGTGCATCACACGATGTCGCGCCTCCTGGCCGAAGACCAGACGATTGAGGACTTCGTTGCTGCCTTTGAGAAGGAGATGGAGCAAGGGGCCTAGGTGGTCGGGAGGAGCTCGGCGCTAGTGTTGCGCCGAGCAGTGGAGAGACAACTCCTTCGCGTGGCGTCGCAGAGGAAGGGAGGCCGAGTCGCGCGGTGGAGGCTTGGGTTGACGCAGTGGTGGTGGATCCGGGGCACACAGCGGATACGCCCCAGGCCCATCAGAAGGAGGTGACTAGCTTGGTCCATGCGGGGGACGCGGACCGGGCCAGGATGGAGATCCCGGTCTCGGCCGCACCGCTGACGTGGCAGAGACCCGAACGGACGGGGGCGTCGAGCCCTTGGTGACGCAGGTGCCGATGGGGGCTCTCGCTATTCCGGCCTCCAACGTGGCCGAAGGTGAGGACATGGGGGGCGCTCGTCCGGCTGTGGCGCCCCCGGAGCATCCCCTGTCAGCAGGGGACGTGGGTGCCAGGATTCCCGACGTGTTCGGTGGCTTCGAGCCTGGGGCGGACGTTGGGCCCTCTAGCCCATCCGGCGCTCCTTGGTGGGACTGGACGGGGATCCCACCCTATTTTGTGGCCCGCGCTCCGGCAGAAGAAGAGTTGTGGTAGGACCAGAAGGAGTATGGCAACGCAGTCCTGAGGTGCCTGGAGGAAGCCGTCTGCCTCCACAGGGAGGATGGGTCGAGCCTCCACGGGGTGAACGCCCTTTTCCTACTCTTGACTCGAGGAGTGCTCCCGTAAACATGTGGCTTCATGTCCTTTATGTTTGGCTTGCAGTTGCTGCGCCAGAAGGCGGACACCAAGACTAGTCGGTTGGCTTAGCTGTGTGCCCGAGTCAACGAGCTCAAGGCGGAGTGAGACGAGAAAGTCCTCGAGCTGGAGAGGGTCCACGCTCTTTTGGACAAGGAGCGGACCGATGGCCTTCAACATGGAGAAGAGCTGACCCGCCTGGAGGAGGAGCTCTGAGTGGAGCGCAACGCGTGCACCGCCACCGTGGTTGAGCAAGAGTGGGGGCGCACGACCCTTGCTGCGGCGGAAGCGACGCATGAGTAGGGCGCACGACTCTCGCAGGGGTCGAAGCCCAGCTCCAGCAAGAGTGCTCCACTCGTGAGGCGGCCGAGGCCTGGTCCCAAGAGAATGTCGTGGCGCTCGAGGCGATGGGTTCTTCCCTCCGAGCCAGGGAAGAGGCTTTCAACCAGCTGTTCCTGGCCTTGGCGGGTAGCGACCTCGCCGAGGAGAAACGGAGCAGCTCGAAGCCGAGGAGAAGTGTGTCATGGGTAAGTGGACTCCTGCAACTTGCACACCTTCCCTTTC
This sequence comes from Digitaria exilis, assembly GCA_015342445.1. NCBI lineage: Eukaryota > Viridiplantae > Streptophyta > Magnoliopsida > Poales > Poaceae > Digitaria > Digitaria exilis. The sequence continues at coordinate 253,727 of JACEFO010002182.1, forward strand.
TTCTTCCGATCGAAGCTCATCTTCTGGCCTTGTCTCATTTAGCCCTGCGACAAACGCTGGCAGAGGAGACGTCATCGAAGGAGACCCTGCAGATGGCGTTTACGGCAGCTCAGCGAGAGTTTGCTGATCTGGAGGGAGCTGTCGTGGCTGCTTGTAGGGAGCTCGAGGGGGCAGGGGCACAGTCGGGCAGCTCAACGATCAGCCGCCTACGGGCGCTGGGTGGCCGGGTTACTTCTCACTTGAAGGATACTCTCCTCCTTGGGGTCCGGAAGATGCTCGGGGTGGTGACAATGCACTACCAAGTCAAGCTCCCGGAGCTGGCTGTTGGCTACATCGTCGCCGACCACCTCACCAATGATGAGGCATTGGCTGTCGTCCGGTAGGCCGACGCCATTGCAGATGGTACTGCTCGGACCTTGTCATTGTACTTCTAGAATGAGCTCTTCCTCGACGCCGACGAAGATGAGGGTGGCGTTTGGGATGCTCTTAGCGGCCTTGAGGCTCCCTAAAAAGCTTGGGTGGCCGAGCCCAAGGAGGAGTAGATTAGGAGTTTGCCCCCCTTCTTGTAATGCAAAAACAATTTGTTGTTTTGTATGCAACATCTACTTTATGTGATTATCGTTTCTGTACTAGATTTCGTGCTTCTCCCGCATGCCTTAGAAAAGTTTGCTCTAGAGTTAATTCGTTCATGAATGACTTAAGCGAAGGGAAGTGAGGGGATGTTGTATCCCAGAGGCATAGGCGATCGCGCGACTCAGGCAAACCTGCCTTTAGTCATTCACACCTTGTGCCAGTTTTCTGAGGTACGCGGGAAAAGCACATGATCGTTTTCGAGAGAGCGATAAAAATTCAAAATTGGGGAATTTTTCGGGGGGGGGGGGGGTTCCCCCATTGTAGCCCCTGAGGGAGGCTTGGGCTTACCGAGGGTAAGGCCAAGCCTATCTCAGTGTCATGTCATAGCTTGGGCCATTTGGGATCAGCCCCTGAGGGTTCAAAGATTTCGAAAGATAACATGACAGCGATGTGTTCTTTATTTATTTGATACGAACATGGGATATGTACAGCAAAAGCCTAGAACTTTTAAGGGTACAAGCAACATAGCTGCTGGATATTCCAGGCGTTTATGAAGACTTCGCCCTTCTTGTTGGCGAGCTTGTAGGTGCCTGGCTTGAGGACCTCTGTGATGATGTAAGGTCCTTCCCAGGGCGGTGTAAGCTTGTGGCACTCTCGATTGTCCTGTCAAAGCCTTAGCACAAAGTCGCCCTTGCTGAGGTCTCGACGCCGAACTCTTCATGCCTGGTGTCGACACGCAGTTCGCTGGTAACGTGCTGAATGGAGTAATGCCACGTCGCGGGCCTGTCGACTTGGTCCAGCAAGTCTTAGCGCGCCTACTGGTTCTGTTGCTCCTGATAAGACCAAAGCCTTGGGGACCCATACTCCAGATCCATGGGGAGGATAGCCTCAACACCGTAGACCAGGAAGTACGGGGTAAAACCCGTGGCCCTGCTCGGGGTTGTTCTTAGGCTCCAGATCATGGAGGGTAGCTCTTCGTCCCACCTCCGGCCAAACTTTTTCAATTTGTTATAAATCCTTGGCTTCAGGCCTTGTAGAATCATGCCATTGGCACGCTCCACTTGGTCGTTCATCTGTGGGTGCGCCACAGCCAACCAATCCACATGGATGTGGTAGTTGTCATAGAATTCCAAGAATTTTTTGCCTGTGAACTGGGTACCATTGTCAGTTATGATCGAATTCAGAACCTCGAACCTATGAACTATGTCGGTGAAGAATAGCACGGCTTGCTCAGACTTGATCTTGGCGATGGGTTGGGCCTCAATCCACTTGGAAAACATGCCGATTGCCACCAACAAGTGGGTGAAGCCCCCGGGTGCCTTCATCATGGGCCCTAGTAGATCCAATCCCCACACGGTGAAAGGCCATATGATGGGGATGGTCTATTGAGCATGGGCCGGGAGATGAGTCTTGCGAGCGCAGAACTGGCAACCCTCGTAGGTGTGCACGATTTTGGTGGCGTCGGCGACTGTAACGACTGTGGCGGACCACTCCGAAATTATTCCAAGTTAAGTACTTCGGGACCACTAATCGAGTAGTCAGGCACTTAATCCGGAATAAGCTGGAGCGCCGTCGGATTAAACCCGATTTAACCGCGTACTCTTCTCGATCGAAACTACAGGCACGCCCACACGAAGGTGAGTTCCAAAGATTACAACATTCCAGAAATTCAAAATAAATAAAAAGTATCACAAAGTTATTACAAACCAAGTTTGGAATCCAAATCAGGGTATCAAGTTCAAGCAGCGGAAATAAATAGTTCATCGCAGCGGAAAGATAAACTAACGACGATACAAGTGACACCATGATGAAGCCTGCCATGGTGCTACTCCTCCCGTTCCTCGGCAGAGGACGGAACCCACTCGATGTGCCATCTAGGGGGAACCTGGGTAGGCCAAGTAATGGCATCGACTGCCACATCCAACACTGTACCTGTAATAAAAGCCACAAGCAAGGCTGAGTATACTAATACTCAGCAAGGCTTACCCGTCGGGTGAAAACTACATCACCGACATCTAGACATGTGAGGCTTTTGGCTGGTGGGTTTGTTTGCCAAAAAGCGACTAAAAGTAGGTCCTTGCTTTCATAGTTTTAGCATCATATTCTAGTAGATTTAACCATTCTAGATTAGCATCCTATCTAAGCATACAAGTGGTACAATACAATTTAATTCATACAACAAGTTCATCAATCTCATAGTTCCACTTGTTACTCAATGCAGCAAGGCGGTCAAGCAGTCTCATTAACCGCGAGAAGCGGACAGTTCGAACCGAATTTTGCTACCTGGCCAGGGGAAACCCAACACACACGGATAATGCTTGCTATAAAAGTTACAAGCACTTCCCAACCTTTCCCATCGATCCACAATTCGGAACCGAACCCACTTCCTTAGGATAAAGGTTTACTGCTTCACTCACAGTCTCACGCATATATCCACAAGTGTACGGCAGGGGAAACAAAAGTTCCCAAGGAGAGATGGCTATCGGCCCTAGCTGCTTCAATCTGGTACCGGGCTTACCGATTCCCATATATCGGCATGCATGTGGTACGTTCAAAAACTTGACACACTCAACCACACGTTTCGACCTTAAATCAATTGTCATACACGGACGGGAGATCTACATCTACCATCCCGCCCGTCCATCCTTATGATTCCAGCATAAGTAAAGACAAGCAACTCCTATGTCTCGCGAGTGACAGGAAATCACTCGACTTGTAATGGACCTAAAGCAATGCCCTATCGATCCTTTCATACTAGTGTTGCAAGTCATAGGTACTAGAAATGTGCAGCTAAGGTATTCAATCAACTCCTTGAAACATAATGCACAAGCATAGGGAATTCATAGATGCATAAACTTTAAAGGTTAGGTTATGCTCCGGGGCTTGCCTTCTTGCGCTAGCTGGGGGTTAGCCTCCGGGTCGATTGTTCCTTCGCCGGCACCGTTCTCCGGGGTGCCTTCTCCGTCGGCGGGGATGAGATGGTAGAAGCCGTCCGGAATAGCGCCTTCTACATGAGATGCATAACTTAAAGTGGCTGCCTATTGATTCCAAAACTAAGGCCTTGAAGGTCATATTCACCTAGACATGCTAAAGTACTACTTTCTCCTTCACAAAATTAGAGGAGGGGGGGGTGGAAAAATTTTTACGCATTTTTTATGGTGATTGTGTACATATATAAAAGAATTTCTATTTATTATTTTGAAGATTGGGTGCTGTTCTGGAATTTTAGACTTTCCTTATTTTATTTTAATTAATTATCAAAAAGGTCTACTCTTTTATATAACTCAATTCCACCTTAATTTTTTTTCTTCTCATTTTTGTTTCTCCATTTTTGTTCATCCTTTTTATCTATAAACTTTATGACAGCTACTGGAGTATAAGAGTTAGGCTCACTCCAAAATTTAGCTAAAACTGAGCTACACAGAATTTATTTAAAATAGAACAAACTGCTGCCTAAAGAATCAAGATAAATTCATATAAAATCGAAATTTCATCCAAATCTGGAAATTTTCCTACCAGAGCTAGTCATGAGTGCAAGGAGGGCTCTGGCCAAGTGGTGGTTCAAAATAACCCTTGGAAAATCCTCAATAAATTTCTATCCGCAAACACATATCTATTTATTTGCTAGTCTAAACAGAGCAAAAATTAAGTTTTGCATTTTTAACAGAGGTGCTAACAAGTTCCCAGGCCTCTGGAGAAAAATGGTGATTTTTAGCTGCATGGATTATTTTTAATAATTTTAGGACTGCAAAAAGACAGGAATCACAAATTAATTCATAACTGACGCTAGAGTCCATATTTTTAGGTCCCCATTGGACACAAGGTGTCCAAGGTCACTGCAAACAACATATCCAAAGCACAGCCCTATCGGAGCTCTGGATTTGAAATGGTGCACAAGTTTCTAAATTCACAATTTGAATTTTAATTCAAAATTGGTTCACCAAAAGTATATATATGCTAACATGAGATTGGAGTTTACAATCTCACGAGTCCAGGGAGTATTTTTGTGCATTTTTCTCATTTTTGTACGATTTTTGGTGGATTTTACAAGATTTCGGGAAAAAGGGTTAGACCTTAAGAATCTTTTTACGCGCCGGCCCTCGGATCTTTTGAAACTTCGCGAACAGGTCCCTGACTTTTTCACTGGGAACCCTGGAAAAACGAAGAAGATGAACAAAGGCCTCGGCTCGTCCCGGAGTTGCGCCGGCCAAACGACGGCGAGATAGGGTCGGGGAAGTGGGGGAAAAGAACCAGTGGCTCACCACGAGTCGATTGGTGGCGGTTGGGAGGCTGGGGGAAGCTCGGAAAACGGCCGGCGGCGATGCAGTGGCGGCGCGGCCGCCGCGGCTTCTACGCCGGTGAGGTCGGTGGCGCTCTCCGAGGTTGAAGGGGCTTTAGAGCATCAGTGGAACTCGGGGAAGCTGTTGGCGTGCTCGGTTGACCTCGGGGATGGCTCGAAGTAGGGGCTCGACGTGAGGGTGCTCCGGCGGCCGAAAAATGGAGATTTGGGGGAAATCTCGATTTCTCGCCGGAGAATTGATGACAACTCGAGAGGAGTGGGGAATGGGAGGCTAGTGAAGGGGTCTATCTCCGTGCGCAAGGAATTTGGGAATGGTGGAGAGTGAAGGGCGAATTTCGCTTCGAAGCTTGGTTCGGACCGGGCGGCTGGAGGTTGAAGACGACGGGAGCGAGGCGCGGGGAGAGGGAGAAGGACTGGGCACTAGCTGGGGGAAGGAATGAGGGTGCTCAGGGAAGCGTTTGGGCGCGTTAGCGAGCACCGAGCTGCCTTGGTGGCGTGTGTGCGCGTGCGCGGGCTGTCGAGGTCGCCATTGATGGCGCTGTGAGCTCGGGCAGAGCGCGCGCACGGGATTGGGGGTCGAAGATTGTGGCGTGGAGAGCAGGGATGTGCTGCAGAGCCTCTTGGCGCGGAGCAGGGAGGGAATCGCGGCCTGCAGGACGGCGCTGCACGACGCGTGCGGCTGCGGCCAGTGGCCGAGCGAGCTCGCCATGATGGCGCTCCGCGGCGCGAGGCAAAACGCGATGTCGCCCGCGACGTGATGGCTCGGGAAGGGGAGGGACAACCGCGTGACGACAAGCGCCAGCGGACGCCGCGGCTTGGCCGGCTCGACGCGGCCTCCGCCGCTCGCCAGCCACGTGGCGGCCGAGCTCCGGCCAGGCGCAGAGCGCGCCAGGGCCGAGCTGGCAGCTCCGTGGAGCTCCTTTGCCCCTTTTGAATTTTCTCCAAAAATTTGAACTGAACATGAAAAAGTGTGAAAATAAAAATTGGAATCTGAGAGGTGGGACACAACTTCCTTTTTGGGGTGAACCTGAAATTTCAAATTTTTCAAGCTCAAACAACCCAAATTCAAAAAGGTGTTCAGAACTGTTTTTCGAGTTTTTGAGGGGCTAAACTGAAAAATTTTCAAAAGTTCCAAATAGTGACTAGGCCTTATTTGTGATGAAAAACAACTTTTATTTTTGGAGATTTTCAAGTTTAGTACAAAATTCTTGAGATTTCAGTTGGGTGTCAAAAGACCTTTGTTTTTGAATTTAAACTTGAATTTTTGATGGATTTTTGAATTCTAACCCATAATTCCCTTTTGCACTTGTTTTAAGTGTACTTTTAATACTTTTACATCAGAGATGTCACAGCGACCCAGTCGTTACTGTTCCTGTTTAAACTAAATCAACCTTGCTTAAACCTCTCCGACGGGTAACCCTTGTTTTTCCGATCCTTGCCGAGTTGTACATCCCATCCCGAGTCGGCCACAGCCTTGTTTTCAACCTTCTCAGTTCCTACTAGTGGACCGACTTGTTTCCAAAAGAACCCCGATATCGATTCGTTTCTCAAAGAACCCCGATTCCTTGGAGCACCAGACCGGGTACCCGTCCGATTACGAGAACCCGACCTATCCGACTTCCTGTAAGACCCCTGCGATATCGGACTTCTTGCCTTAGATACCGTAGTCCCGAATCCTTGGATTTATTCTCCATCTTGAATCCTTACAGGTATTCATCGGCGAATCGGAATCCATTGCCGATTTAGCCCTTTACAGCTATTCATCGGCGAATCAGAATCCATTGCTGATTCAGCCCTCAGCACAACTATTCATCCGCGAATCGGAATCCATTGCCGATTCAGCCCTCAGTACAGCTATTCATCGGCGAATCAAAATCCATTGCCGATTCAGCCCTCAGCGCAGCTGTTCATCCGCGAATCGGAATCCATTGCCGATTCAGCCCTTTACACCTATTCATCGACGAATCGGAATCCATTGCCGATTCAGCCCTCAGCGCAGCTATTCCTCCATGAGTCGGAGTCCATTGCCGATTCAGCCCTTTACAGCTATTCATCGGCGAATTGGAATCCATTGCACGACCCTTGCTGCGGCGGAAGCGACGCATGCGTAGGGCGCACGACTCTCGCAGGGGTCGAAGCCCAGCTCCAGCAAGAGTGCTCCACTCGTGAGGCGGCCGAGGCCTGGTCCCAAGAGAATGTCGTGGCGCTCGAGGCGATGGGTTCTTCCCTCCGAGCCAGGGAAGAGGCTTTCAACCAGCTGTTCCTGGCCTTGGCGGGTAGCGACCTCGTGACCGGGAAGTTTCGCGACCTCGCCGAGCAGAAACGGGGCAGCTCGAAGCCAAGGAGAAGTGTGTCAATTGTAAGTGGACTCCTGCAACTTGCACACCTTCCCTTTCTTCTTCCGATCGAAGCTAATCTTCTGGCCTTGTCTCATTTAGCCCTGCGACAAACGCTGGCAGAGGAGACGTCATCGAAGGAGACCCTGCAGATGGCGTTTACGGCAGCTCAGTGAGAGTTTGCTGATCTTGGGTTACCTGTCGTGGCTGCCTGTAGGGAGCTCGAGGGGGCAGGGGCACAGTCGGGCAGCTCAACGATCAGCCGCCTACGGGCGCTGGGCGGCCGGGTTACTTCTCGCTTGAAGGATACTCTCCTCCTTGGGGTCCGGAAGATGCTCGGGGTGGTGACGATGCACTACCAAGTCAAGCTCCCGGAGCTGGCTGTTGGCTACATCGTCGCCGACCACCTCACCAATGATGAGGCATTAGCTGTTGTCCGGCAGGCCGACGCCATTGCAGATGGTACTGCTCGGACCTTGTCATCGTACTTCTGGAATGAGCTCTTCCTTACAGGTATTCATCGGCGAATCAGAATCCATTGCCGATTCAGCCCTCAGCGCAGCTGTTCATCCGCGAATCGGAATCCATTGCCGATTCAGCCCTTTACAGCTATTCATCGGTGAATTGGAATCCATTGCCGATTCAGCCTTTTACAGCTATTCATCGGCGAATCGGAATCCATTGCCGATTCAGCCCTCAGCGCAGCTATTCATCCGTGAATCGGAATCCGCTGTTGATTCAGCCGCGCGCTAAATTGGAATCCCAGCCGATTTCGCCTTCTCTACCAATATCCGATTTTACCTGTTCCTTAACCTGTCCGATTGACTAGTGCGCCCTAGTTCTGTCAGCTTTTCACTATAGCCTTCCGAGTTCCTTTTTCCCCCGGAAGTCAACTAAATCTTTAGCATTGGATCCTCTCCTCCAACGCTAGTTTTGTCGTATCTGTTTGTCCGGCACGGATTGCGTGGATCCTCTGTGCGCCACTCCACCGCAGGGTAACGTTCCTCACTTTTCCATACAGCGCTCAGAACCTTTCCGCAAATTTCCGACATGTCTCCCACGCCTCTTCTCTCCCGTTCCATCCTCCACCGGTGGCAGCACTTGATTTTGCTCCCACTTGCACCGAGCTGTTGAATTAGTCCTCGCCGATTCAAGCCGATTTCCATATGAGCCGAGCCGCTTCTCCGTCTATAAATACCGGCGCAGCGCTCCTCCTTCTTCACGCCTGTGCAGCCCACTCCATTATTGTCTTTGTTCTTGTTTTCTTGTCACCGAGCCAAAGTGTTCCTGCCTAAGCCTTAGAGTTACACCAGTTTTCCTCTAGTTCCCTGGTGTAGATCCATTCTAAGCTTAGATCCTTGCGGTAAGGTGTGTATTTACCTCCTTGTTCTTGCTCCATTCCGAGCCACGGATGACATCTTGTGTTGCATTAATAAAAAGATGATAAAGAACCCACCTAGATGTAAATAAGAGTCAAGAACACAAATGCTCCTGACCAGAGCTGTAAAATGACTCGGTGTCACCTAGAAAAACATAGTAGGACTTGTTAAAGTGACCAACCTTCCTTTGCTCTTGTTGTTCCTTATCGCTAGTCAAAGTTATGCTCTTTAGGCCGACTTGCTCTGTGGCTAACTTTGCATATCATGCATTCCGTGTAGAGGACGTGTTGGCCGACGGCATCTACGAGCTGGTGGAGTCAGTGCCCGTAGCAGCCTTGGAGCCACAGCAGCAGACAAGAGTCCATGAAGATCAAGGTCTCCGATTTCGCTCTGAAGAACCAGCCCAGCAAGGCAAGCACCGTGCATAACCCAGTTTTTCTAAAATGCAGTCGAGTCCCTTTCTTATATGTATTGTGCACATAGGTTCTAGGAGTTGATTGGAACCATAGTTGCATGAATTCTTAGGAATCCGATGTTTCTTCTACTAGATGACAGGTTCGAGTAGCACTGGTTTGCTAAATAGGACCGATAGAAGTCGAATGGTTTCCTGCCATTCGCAAGATTAGGGCCTCTGCTGTGTTAAAGAAACAGGGGAAGGGTTGTTAAGGCATGGCGGGCAGGGATGGGGATGCGTGGCATCTTGGTGGTTGCCCTTTCTGCAATAGTGAATCAGAACTAAGGACTGTATTCGTGTGTGGCAGTGTGTTGGGGCAAGTTTTTGAACGTACCAACAGTTTAGAGGCTAATGGGACCATGAAGCCTAGTACTGGAGGGAGGCGTTCTCTCGAAATGAGTGTGCCTGACTTGGGGGATGAAGTTGAACTATTCATGTGTGGTCACGGCACAAGCGGCATTCTAGGGTCCGTGGAGCATGTGGTAGGGGGTACAGGCGCATGCAAATCAAGAATCATGGTACCAAAGGGAAGGGTAGGAATGATGGCGAGTCGAGGACTCAAAATCGGACCTTGCTGTTGGGTTATCTCTGCAGAGTAAAACCGAATCGATTCGTCCGCCGCACACGGTTTGTGACTGCTTGCTCTCCTTTGTCATGACGTAGAACAACTTGAAGAGAATGATGGTTGGAGACCAGGGAAATGATGAAATCGTTGCTTGAGATACTAGTTGTATGTTAATACAAGTGTATGATATCTGTGCTCCTGCTTAATAGTAGTTGGAAGGATTCTAGGCTAAATCGGCTAAAAATCGGAGTTGTTCAACTCACATACCACTCAGATGCTCTTTTGGCAAAACAACCCGTACCAGCCAAACAACCTGCATCAGTCTAGATTTTTATCGGTCTTTCTGCCGATCGGGTCAGTCTTGCGAGTATTAGTATACTCAGCCTTGCTTGTGGCTACTCTTGCACAGTTGAGCCATCGTCGACCGGCGAAGCGTCCGTGTGGTCAGAACAGTTGACGCTCGGTTGGATCTTGGAGTTCTTGCCATCGGAGGAGTAGTTAGGTGAATCAGAATCGGAATCGGTTTCCGATCGGACAGCATACTCCGCTATCGGGATCGGAATCGGATCTGTCCGATTTCTTTTGTGTGTTGGGAGATTGTCATGTACAGGCTCTGTAACATGATGATGTACTCGAATCGAGTTGTTTTATCCAAAGTTTTCCGCTGTAGTATGTTGATGTAACCTGAAAAGGAAGTTTTGAATGAATTCATTAATGTATCTTTTGTAATTCGTGATGAGCTGGTTGTATCTGAGAAGTCACCTTCGTGTGATGTTGAGACCGATCCTTGGCAACGGTAGCTTTAATCGGGTTGTGAAACCCGAGGCGTCTCGGTTAATTTGGTTGAAACATTGGTTAAGCTAGGTGAACCGGGCTTGACAGTGTTTGAGCTAAATTAATTTGGGACAGGCCGCTACAGCTGGTATCAGAGCCGAGTCTGTCCTCAACTCTCAGATACTCCTGGTCATCTAAAGTTTTTATAAGAAAACTAAATGAAGAGTAGGATTTTGAAAAATGCGTAACGGTTGTTTGGTAGAACGAGAGCCATGGGGTTAAGGGTGTGTATGAACAGGTGGATAGTTGCCTCTGTTATTGCCGCTATACTGGTAATAGCATAGGTACCTAGGAAGCTAACTGTGCTCGAAGGACGAGTAGTGTAGAAGGGCGCCGATTTGTATTGGTGACCACCGCCACTAACTCCGAGAGCCCAAGTTTGACTTGTGAGCTCTACTGACTCGAGTGAGGATAGGATAGAGTCCTTGCATGTTGCATAAACCTATCAAAAGGCCCAACCAGTCCTCCATCGGACTTGTTCTTTCCGATCAAACTTTCCCTGTTCTGGGTGACCTATTCCTTTACCTATCCGATTCTTATCCCGTGACTGCAGGGTTGTTTCCTCAGTCAAATCGGCTCCTAATAAAACTCTCCCGAAATCTAAACCCTCCTAGTCTTATTGCAGATGGTGAATAGCCGCACCAACAACTCCAATGATATTCCTCCTCCTCCTCCACCTATGCCTGCCAACATGTTGGAAGTCTTGTCCAGCTTCCACCATTAGGTATTCCAGTTCCCGCGTCCAACCCTGAATTTCGAGACGAAATTCTTTTAAGGGGGGAAGGCTGTAAAGACCCAGTCGTTACTGTTCCTGTTTAAAGTAAATCAACCTTGCTTAAACCTCTCCGACGGGTAACCCTTGTTTTTCCGATCCTTGCCGAGCTGTACATCCCATCACGAGTCGGCCACAGCCTTGTTTTCAACCTTCTCAGTTCCGACTAGTGGACCGATTTGTTTCCAAAAGAACCCCGATACCGATTCGTTTCTCAAAGAACCCTGATTCCTTGGAGCACCGGACCGAGTACCCGTCCGATTACGAGAACCCGACCTATCCGATTTCCTGTTAGACCCCTGCGATATCGGACTTCTTTCCTTGGATACCGCAGTCCCTAATCCTTGGATTTCTTCTCCATCTTGAATCCTTACAGCTATTCATCGGCGAATGGGAATCCATTGCCGATTCAGCCCTCAGCACAGCTATTCATCCGCGAATCGGAATCCATTGACGATTCAGCCCTTAGTACAGCTATTCATTGGCGAATCGGAATCCATTGCCGATTCAGCCCTCAGCGCAGCTGTTCATCCGCGAATCGGAATCCATTGCCGATTCAGCTCTTTACAGGTATTCATCGGCGAATCGGAATCCATTGCCAATTCAGCCTTTTACAGCTATTCATCGGTGAATCGGAATCCATTGCCGATTCAGCCCTCAGCGCAGCTATTCAGCCGTGAATTGGAATCCACTGCTGATTCAGCCCCGCGCTAAATCAGAATCCCAGACCATTTCGCCTTCTCTACCAATATCTGATTTTACCTGTTCCTTAACCTGTCCGATTGACTAGTGCGCCCTAGTTCTATCAGCTTTTCACTATAGCCTTTCGAGTTCCTTTTTCCCTTGGAAGTCAACTAAATATTTAGCATTGGATCCTCTCCTCCAACACCAGTTTTGTCGTATCCGTTTGTCCCGCACGGATTGCGTGGATCCTCTGTGCGCCGCTCCACCGCAGGGTAACGTTCCTCACTTTTCCATACAGCACTCAGAACCTTTCCGCCAATTTCCGACATGTCTCCCACGCCTCTTCTCTCCCGTTCCATCCTCCACCGGTGGCAGCACTTGATTTTGCTCCCACTTGCACCGAGCCGTTGAATTAGTCCTCGCCGATTCAAGCCGATTTCCATATGAGCCGAGCCGCTTCTCCGTCTATAAATACCGGCGCAGCGCTCCTCCTTCTTCACGCCTGCGCAGCCCACTCCATTGTCATCTCCGTTCTTCTTTTCTTGCCACCGAGCCAAAGTGTTCTTGCGTAAGCCTTAGAGTTACACCAGTTTTCCTCTAGTTCCCTGGTGTAGATCCATTCTAAGCTTAGATCCTTGCGGTAAGGTGTGTATTTACCTCCCTGTTCTTGCTCCATTCCAAGCCACGCACGACATCTTGTGTTGCATTAATAAAAAGATGATAAAGAACCCACCTAGATGTAAATAAGAGTCAAGAACACAAATGCTCCCGACCATAGCTGTAAAATGACTCGGTGTCACCTAGAAAAACATAGTAGGACTTGTTAAAGTGACCAACCTTCCTTTGCTCTTGCTGTTCCTTATCGCTAATCAAAGTTCTGCTCTTTAGGCCGACTTGCTCTGTACCTAACTTTGCATATCATGCATTCCGTGTAGAGGACGTGTTGGCCGACGGCGTCTACGAGCTGGTGGAGTCAGTGCCCGTAGCAGCCTTGTTCTGCTCTTTAGGCCGACTTGCTCTATGGCTAACTTTGCATATCATGCATTCCATGTAGAGGACGTGTTGGCCGACGACGTCTACGTTTGTCCGGCACGGATTGCGTGGATCCTCTGTGCGCCGCTCCACCGCAGGGTAACGTTCCTCACTTTTCCATACAGAGCTCAGAACCTTTCCGCCAATTTCCGACATGTCTCCCACGCCTCTTCTCTCCCGTTCCATCCTCCACCGGTGGCAGGACTTGATTTCGCTCCCACTTGCACCGAGCCGTTGAATTAGTCCGCGCCGACTCAAGCCGATTTCCATATGAGCCGAGCCGCTTCTCCATTTATAAATACCGGCGCAACGCTCCTCCTTGAGCCTGTGCAGCTTACTCCATTGTCATCTCTGTTCTTGTTTTCTGCCGATCGGGTCAGTCTTGCGAGTATTAGTATACTCAGCCTTGCTTGTGGCTACTCTTGCGAAGTTGAGCCATCGTCGACCGGCGAAGCGTCCGTGTGGTCAGAACAGTTACCGCCCGGTTGGATCTTGGAGTTCTTACCATCAGAGGAGTAGTTAGGTGAATCAGAATCGGAATCGGTTTCCGATCGGACAGCATACTCCGCTATCGGGATCGGAATCGGATCTGTCCGATTTCTTTTGTGTGTTGGGAGATTTTCATGTACAGGCTCTGTAACATGATGATGTACTCGAATCGAGTTGTTTTATCCAAAGTCTTCCGCTGTAGTATGTTGATGTAACCTGAAAAGGAAGTTTTCAATGAATTCATTAATGTATCTTTTGTAATTTGTGATGAGCTGGTTGTATCTGAGAAGTCACCTTCGTGTGATGTTGAGACCGATCCTTGGCAACGGTAGCTTTAATAGGGTCGTTAAACCCGAGGCGTCTCGGTTAATTTTGTTGAAGCATTGGTTAAGCTAGGTGAACCCGGCTTGACAGTGTTTGATCTAAATTAATTTGGGACAGGCCGCTATAGCGACCACGGTGGGCCAGTAAAAGCCCTGTCTGTAAGTGTTGCCGACGAGGGTGCGTGGTGCCACATGGTGACTGCACACCCCAGCGTGGATGTCTCGAATCAGTTCCCTGCCTTTAGGGCTGGGAATGTAGCGCTGCAAGACCCCCAAGGGGCTACGCTTAGTGATGCATCGTGCCTCGGTTCGATCCGAGGGGAGAAGCCCCCGATCTAGCCAATCGAGGTATGGGTCGTGCCAATCCCTAGAAGGTGGAGCTTCACCAATCTCCATCACCTCGGCCATATCCCTCGAGTAAGCCTCGTATCCCATAGACTCATCCTCATTCGCCGAGGGGTCCCTATCCATGGGATCACTAGTGGTAGTTCCCGAGGGCACCTCGGTTGACTTTAAGGCCTTGACTTTAAGGTCCCTGGTGAAAACCATCGGGGGAACAGTGGTCCGTCCCGACGTTATCTTGGCTAGTTCGTCAGCTTCCTCGTTGTATGTACGCGTGATGTGGTTGAGTCCGAGGCTATCGAACCTATCCTCTAGGCTTCGGACTGCGTTGCAGTACGCCGCCATCTTCTCGTCATGGTAGCTGGATTCCTTCATCACCTTGTCTACGATTAGCTGGGAGTCGCCACGAATGTCGAGGCGCTTGATGCCGAGCTCAATGGAGATGCGAGGACCGGCGAGGAGGGCCTCATACTCCCCCATGTTGTTGGACATTAGAATTGGAAATCTTTTTTATTCCATTACATGGATTTTATATTTAAATAATTTTCTTTGTTTTTATAGGAAATAGTTTTATTTCTAAAAATATGAATTTATATATCACTACAACACACTATTTAATCTATGTCGGATTACTGATGACATTTTTAGATATTGTCACAGATCCGATATTATGGGTAACAAGCCCAGAAACTATGATGTTTTAACAATTCCATCATAGTCTGGCCCATAACACTATGATGTTTAAACAAATTCGTCGTGAACAACAAAACAAAAGCATAGAAGACTATCATGTCACAAGTTACAAATTGTCATGTTCTATTTTAAAAAAAAATGAAGAGGCCAAGGTTCAACCTTGGAACTTCTAAACCTAAATCTTTTGTACTTTCCATTGATCTAGGTCTTGGTTTTTTTTTTTACGCAGTATTTATAACTTTTATTCTGTTTCTGCCGTGTTACTAAAACAATAAAAGAACACAAATAAGTAGAAAGAGGGGGAAATAAAAAACACAAAAAAAATTTATGTTACTTCTACCATGTTGCTAAAAATAAAAAAACACAAACGGAAAAATAAAAAATAAGAAAACATAGGGAGAAAAGATAGGGGGAAAATGAAAAAAACACAAGAGAAAAATAGGGAGACGAATTGAAGTTGCAACTTCACATTGAGAATGTGTCACACTTGCCAGTGAGCTACACATTCCTTTTTTTTTTAGGGAAGTGAGCTACACATTCCTTTGTTCAATCTCCTGATCTTTAACCAATTTATACAAAAAAAAATCGTCTCCTTATCTCTTCTCTTCTCTACTACTC
This sequence comes from Digitaria exilis, assembly GCA_015342445.1. Taxonomy (NCBI): domain Eukaryota; kingdom Viridiplantae; phylum Streptophyta; class Magnoliopsida; order Poales; family Poaceae; genus Digitaria; species Digitaria exilis. Next base: position 269,121 of record JACEFO010002182.1, read on the forward strand.
CTTCCGTCCCAAATTGTAAGTCGTTTGACTTTTTTTGACACCAACTTTGACCACTCGACTTATTCAATTTTTTTTGTAAAATATCATATTTTTTATAACTAGCTTTAGTAATAAAAGAATTTCAAGAATGACTCAAATTTGACTACATTTATACAAATTTTTTGAATAATACGAGTGATCAAAGTTGAAATAAAAAAGTCAAACCACTTACAATTTGGAACAGAGGAAGGACTCTGTCTCTGCTCTATAGAAAGAGTGTAAGGGTAGTCGTGGAGGGCTTCACCATCTCGCGTCGTCCGCCTCCCACAAAACGCGGTTGACCCTATCACCGTCTGCTTCCGCAGACACCGGCTCCCTTTCCCCGTCCTGCGCCGACGCCCCCTCCTCTTCCACGACGTCTGCCTCCTCCGCGAGATCTCCTCCCCGTCGCTCTTCCTCCTCGCGGTCGCGGAGGGATCCCCGTCGCGGAGCTCCCCCTCCTCGCCGTGGATCCCCGTCGCGCCGCACCCCTCCTCACCGTCGATCCCCTTCGCGGAGCTCCCCCTCCTCGCCGTCGATCCCCGTCGTGCAGATCCCCCTCCTCGCCGTCGATCCCCGTCGCGCAGATCCCCCTCCTCGCCGTCGAGCCCCGTCGTGCAGATCCCCCTCCTCGCCGTCGAGCCCCGTCGCGCTGATCCCCCTCCTCACCGTCGTCCCCGTCGCCCTTCCCGCGGTCTACCCTGTGCTCTTCCTGGGTTGCAATGATGAAGGCGGTGGTGGGATCGGGGACGATTTCAGAGTCGGTGCGGTTGTAGGTGCTCTGGAAGAGGCCGAGCCCTAGGGCGGGACGCCGACGCCATCATGCTCCATGTTGGGGTAACGCCTCGTGAACTTGCCACCGGTTGCTGCTACAATGCTACGATTTGGTTGTTATGGGTAATGCGTGAATGCATTTAGTGTTAAGGAGCTTCTGCGTGTGCAGGGAATTGTCGTGTGGCGGATGCGCAGCCAAGTTCAAGCGGATTCTCGAGAACCAGGTACATACAGTGCTTGCGTCTTCGTACCCTGAGGTCTTCCAGTTCCGCTTCAGCTTTTAAATTTCGAGACGATATAGCTTCAGTATTCCTAACACTTCCAATTGTTTTTTTTGTGTTTTGATGCAGAGCAGAGCAATCGATGTCCTGGGCTGTGGTGTCCTGCACATTGTGGATAATATGATGTGATGACTGATGATGGTGTCGGAAACGATGCTTGTTTTGTTGCTTTGAGAGAGGATTTCTCTCTCAATCTGGAACTCCATGAATACCACTGGTTTGTTGACTGAGTTGCTCTTAAACGTTGTAAATTTCACTGCTCTCACTGAGACTAAATTATTAGAAAAAAAATATAACCGTACTGACTACTCCAAAAATATTATGGCTGCTAAGTTTGTGACCTCTTCTAAAGAAGAATCACGTGGTCACATTGAGTAGCATGTTGTCTGGCCTCCTAGGAGTTCACAACCTGTATTTGAGGTGGTATATCTTAACCTCATTCTTCCCATATAATGTTGAAGGATGTGAAGCCAGCATGTTTGAAAACAAGACAAACCTCATTCGTAAAATCAAATCACTGTGATGCAAGTGTTCTTTTTTTTTGTTTGAAAAAATATCTGATTACAAATCCACAATACTGAATATGCTTCATTGCAGCCCCACACTGCATTTAGAGAGATAACCATCACATGCAAAGTTCTCACCCCCCCCCCCCCCCAATGCTTTTTATTGTTTCTTTTTGTTTCCATAAAGTGCTAATGTTAATCTCCTTTATTTAGGTTCATAAATAAAGTCTGGTTGAGATTCCTTTAATTAATGTTGAGCCTTGGAGTATACATTCAGCATGATGCTATGCCTCATACAACGTGGGTATTTTTCCTAGCAGTACAGATTTTCAGGTGGTAACACCAAAAGATCAATAATGCTTCTTTGCTTGAGTAAAGATCATCTTGTGTGCCTGCAAAATGTTTGGGTGCAAGTTTTAGAACTCTGATCCTTCTTAGCTACTCTTGAACACATTCCCCTTCCAGTTAGAGAAAGCGGTCTGTATTATTGCATAGAATACGATGGCACATGTCTATTATTAGAGTAGGTACAAAGAGAATAGGACTACAAAGTTCAAAGACTAAGTGATCCAATCAGATCCTAAATCTTTTACACCCCGTAGCAACGCACACATTGTTTACCTTGGTGATTATTATATTTCTAGCCAGTAAGAACCATAAGTAAGTACCTGAAATATTTATAGAAACAGATATGAACCATATAATTAGCATACACTACTCTAACACTGTCCACACAGTAGTTAGCTTGTGTCGATGATGTCGCATTGGTAGTTACATGTGTACGGACTAACACTATAGAGTATTAATCTTGGATATGTGAGAACCGGTTTGGTAAATTTGGTAATGATCTCAATCTTTTTTTTTCAACAGTTACGATCTTTAACTTTACCTTTACAAGTTGCAGGGTCTTCTCAATGAACCAGATCTTTTTCACTTTACCGAAGTATATCTCACTGTTATTAAGCTGCCAATAAATAATCATATCATACATGACTCATAGTGGGGGCATCATATAATATCATGGTGGTTAATGACTCTGTTATTCCTTTGGCATTTTCTTAGTATGATCATGCTTAGTTATGAATCCCTTTACCCTACTGATAACTGCGTTTTTACCTGTCAACAAGTCATCGACAAGCACCAGCGTTTTAGCTTCCAGTTGACCACGCGTGCAGCGCAGAGCTGCAGCCTGAACTTTATCAAGTGTCAACACAGGCTTATGATGTCTCTTCCAAGAGGACAAGGGAGGTGCTGTTGGAGACTTGGAGGCTGCTGAGAAGCTCAAGATACAGGCAGACAAAGCACAGAAGGACCTGAGAGCGTGATCGCTGCAAAGGTTGGTCAGAGGGTCAAGAATATCTGAATGGCAGCCAGAAACTCCCTAGACTCGTTCAAGGATATCATGACAACATTTAGGGCTCTTAGAAAGTTGAATTGACCATTAGAGATGAGGATTATCATGTGGGCATTGCTTTGGTATGTTTGCTTCATGTTGGTGAATTTTTTTGTAAATGCGGTAAAATTTCAACTTTATAATTGATGTCTTGACACACGAAGTAAATATATATCGAAAGTTGCTTCCGATTGCTTTGTTTTACAATTGTATAAATGTATCATTGAATTTTCTATGTCTTTGACTTGCTTAACTCATCTCTTTTAAAGCTAAAAGGTAACTTCATCTTGATCATTAGCAGCTGCTGAACCTTTCAACCATTATCCCCTCGCTTTCTATCTTTCTATTTCAAATCTGAACACCGAATTTCAATTTACTTGAAACATAGAATGGATCTCTGTCCAAAACTTATACTTGGTTATATGATATTGGCTGAAACTCATCCTTCTTATGGATAGCTTGTCCAAAACACCACAGTGTAAACAACATTAAACTCTGAATTTTTTTCAGCACTCGAATCTTATATTTCCCTAGTACTGTCTGAAAGTGAAATTCCACTTTAGCTCAACCGTCCAAACCCCAACTCGATTCAGACCTTTGGTAGAAGTTATCGTTTATATTTTTAACTTTAATTCTTGTAAAAACACTTTGGCCATGAGCCCAACCAATTTACCATAATTAAATTCTGAATCTTATCTGCAGTTTTCCCCAAAAACTGAATCTCACTTCTAAATTTCAGATTCTGTACAGTACCCTTTCTCCTTTATTTTCTTCTCTTTAATAACTCCATTTGATGGCTCTAGCTCTTTTTTTTTTCTCACACATTTGATTGTAATAAGTTTCGTATACCATGAACTTGCATTTCTCATTCTTCCTTACAAAAATTTCAGATTATTGATCAAGATTTGACTTTAGTCAAATGTCCTTCAAATCTGAATTCTTTTTATTTCCCATTGCGTTAACTGAAAATTGAACCTTATTCAACATTAGCTGTGATTAACGCCTTGACAAAATGCGGGGCATTACACTTTAGTACAATTTTGTTGATGTAAATTTAGTTCTATTTTTTATAATTAAATCAACAACAAAAACTTTGTACTCAGATATATCATACTATATATTCAATCTATCTATTTACTAATTTATAGTCTAAAAAATGATTTTTTTATTTTAAAATTTTTCTATGATTTACTATGATTTTTTAATGATTTAGCCAAAAAATAAAGAATAAAAAATACAAAACAGTCTTCAATACAGCTATAATAGGCAGGGAGGTAAAACAAGAATATTTTACAGTTTAGGAAGCAAAATCGAATTTTGGCAAAAGGTAAGGGAGGAAAATAGGACTTTTTTTCCGCAAATCAAAGCCTGCGCAACCATACTAGGCCGGCCAACCTGCTCTGGGGAGCTGGATGGCCCAGATGCAAGCACCCTTAAGCAACCGTGACCAGCCTTGCTTTCGGCCCATCTAATGCCCCAGGCCTTCTCCCCACGTCCCAGTCCACAAAACCCTAACGCGGGGTCATCTCAGCCGTCGATCAAAATCGGACGGCAACGGATCACTGTGGGGAATATAAATCTATCTGAGCACAGCAACCCTAACCATCCGTCCTCCCCTCCCCTCCCCTCCCCTCCCTCTGCTCCTACCCGATACGCTTCAGCGCCGCCGCTCCCGAGTACGATGCCGAACGACGGCGGCGGCGCCGGCGACCGGTGGGCCCGCACCGTTGCGGATGAGATCCTTCGCTTCCGAGCTCTCAGGCCTCGTCCAGGGAGGGTCCCCCGCTTCACCCCGATGCCACCGGAGGTCGCGGCGAGCGTGAACAGGACGCTGGGGGCGGTGTGGCCACTGTCGCAGAGCAATCGCGACAAGTTTGTGTCCCTCATCGCCCAGACGATTTCTGGGGTCATGGGCCCCCCGCAGCGGCTCCATGGCTTCACCCCGGAGCCCGAGGCCAGTCGCATCGCCGTCGCCGCGGAGACCGAGGGCTTCGCTGCAGCCTCCGCGTACGCGGCCGGCAAGTCCGCGGCTACCGACGAGGAGCGTGCCAACCTCTACCGGAACTACGTGAAGGAGGTGTGGCATAGGGTCTACCGCTACGAGGCGTCCCGACCCCAAGCCGCCGGCACCTCAAGGTCAGGGCCCGCTGCTCAGCCGCCTCCTGTCGCTGTCGTCTCAGCACCCGTTCTACTGGGGCTGCCCTCAGCGTCTGCTCCGCGCGCGAGCTCCAGCAGCAAGCGAGCGGGCTCCAGCTGCTCCTCCAGCCGCCCCTCCAGCCGCTCCCGGAAGTAGGGCAATAGGGCGTCGCCCACGTTTTCATCCAACGTAAATTGCTCTCGGAGGTTCGTTGGCGTCTATGGTTATAGTATTATTAGTACTATCTTATCAGATCGATGTCTATTTGGAATTCGTGTCGGAAGAACCGTTCTCCTTTTGTGGGGATTTCGTTGGTTTCTATGGTAGTACTATATGATGTCTATTTGAGATTCCAGTGGGAAGATGAACTTATTTGTTTCTGAATCTGTGCTCTGCTATATGCAATGTAAGCAAGTTAGGGCTTGTTTAGGTGGGGGAGTTGGAGAAAGTTGGAGGTGTGAATAGTGCATTGGCACGAGAGAAGATGTGACTCGATGGGACTGAGTTGAAGAAGCCTTAGTCACTTCGCAGGTAAGTTGAGCATGTGTGTTCTTTTACTGTTCGCACTTTTCATAATGTATAGATTGTATATATGCTTAGGAGTATTTTAATTTAGTTTTTAATTCTCAACTATTTGCATTGGTGCAAGTGCTACTGGACAATTGGTAGATAGAACATCTGATATATGCTTGGTGATTGACTAGCTAGTACCATTGAGCACATTGTCTTTATACTTTTGGATGTGGGTGTTCAAGAGTTGACAAGAGGAATCCATTTGATCCATACAGAGCAGTGTTGTTTCCTAGTTTTAGACTTTTATTTGATGGTTGCTCAATTCGAAATGGGACTCTACCGTTTCACAAATTGCAGTCCGGCATTTCGAGCATTTGTCATGGTAGACAAATTGCAGTCTGGCATCTCGAGCAATTATGTAATCGCTAGTATGATGAAGGATTGGCTACTAGGTTAATTCGGTGGATTCGTTGTTCAGATATGAAAGCTGAAAGGTTCTGGTGACAAGAAGTGCAGCAGTTCTTGCTGCTAGTCACCATCGTCGACGCATTTCTTTGCTCGTTATTGCAAATCTTGTTTGCGATAGATGCCTGCATTTCTTTGCTCATTATTGCAAATCTTGTTTGCGATAGATGCCTGTCTTGGCGTTGGCATCCAGATGCTTGTCGTCTAGACAAGTGACCAGCAAACGAAATCCACGTCTGTATGCTTCGAGCAAGCGCAACTATGATGTTTTTGAAAGCCTATAATAGTACTACGGTTAAACAATAGAGTGCTATCATTTCGTCTCAACAAGTATGCAAAGCACATTCACATCAGGTCCAAGAAGTGGTTTGGACAGCGACTACAATCCCTTTTTCAGATTCTTCAGGACGGGACGATAGAGATGGAGACAAACGGCGAACCGCACGCCTCGACGAGATGGAGACAAACGGCGAACCGCACGCCTCGACGAGATGGAGACAAACGGCGAACCGCACGCCTCGACGAAATTTGCGCATGACGATGCATCGCACAAAATCCCATCTTGGCGTCTTGTTTCAGAGAAAACTGTCGTTTGTGACTTTGTAATGGTAAAACATAGTTCCTACATTAGGTACTGTTGCTAATCGCATCCAAATGCTACTGTTTCTTCAGGTCCACTGCACTTTTGCACCATATGATTGATGGGCTCTTCATGGATTATTCGAATCCTTGCTGACTTCCACACGTGAACACCCCGCTTTTGCCTGCTCGAGCTCCACGCTCAGCGATCGACTCACACTGCCTCAAAATAATGGTCTTTATCACTTTATGAGAAATCATTTCGACTAATTATATATAAAAATATATTAAAATTTATGGTACAATATCGATATCACACCATAGATATTTAGATTTAGCAGGAAAAAAAGTCCATTTTACTCTGCTCATCTATTGAGCTACTCACACTGTCTCAAAATAATCATCTTTATCACTTTCTGAGAAATCATTTCGACTAATTATATATAAAAATATATTAAAATTTATGGTACAATATTGATATCACACGATAGATATTTAGATTTAGCAGAAAAAAATTCATTTTACTCCGCTCATCTATTAGCTTTGTTCATCCCACCCCTAACCAAAATGTTGGCTTAATTTAGTCCCTTAGAGCATCTCCAGTGGGACATGTAAATTTGGGCTCCTAAATCCTATTTTACAAATCCACATGTAAAATTTAGGGGTCCAAATTTGCATCCAACTCCAATGAGGCATGCATCCAAACACTAGTGAGGCATGAAAAATGGTGGGATCCATGGTTTGAGAAGGAGGATGATGGTTTGAGAGGGAGGATGAGAGGCTAGGCTTGGAGGGGAAATTTGGGAGGGCATGTAAAATAGGAGTGAGTTTAGAAGGCCCACTGGAGAATGTTTTTTTTGCTTTGGCTCTTAAAATTTAGAGTATGACCTCATTTAGGAGCTCCCACTATTTGGAACGGGTTAAATTAACCCGTAAGCAGAATTTACACATGGCTTAGCCTACAGGGATGCATGCTGGAACGAGTCAAAGTAATTTTGACGCCAGCGAATCCGCATACGTGGACACCTAGACGCATACGATGACACCTAGAACCAAGCCGGCCTTGACGGGCTAAACTGCAGCGCTTCGCGGATGTTGTTTACTGCCGCCCTGCTCTTAGGTTGGAGGCCCAGGTAAGTGGAAGATAAATCTACGTTACAACAAATTATTTTTCTAATTATGTTGTGTATTCCAATTCCACGCCAAAAGGTGCACAGTTAGACCTTTGGTTACTAGGTACTTCGTGATTTTATTTCGCCGCTGTCTTCTACTCGCGCGCAAATGAAAAAAGTGCGTGTTTCTATCTCCCACTGTGAGCCATTCGATTCTGGCCCGTTGGCGCCACATAAGCTCCTCTCTCCATGATGCGCTCTGTGATCTTTAGTTCAGCATACGACGGCCCAGTCCCATGATGATCAACATGCATAGACTCGAGCTCACTATTTAGCCGTCGCAGCTCCTGCTTGACACTACCAAAGGTCAATCTCTCGCATCGACTCAGCCGGGTGCCCACAGACTTTAGTTTTGCATGCAACTCATCAATGCTCGTAGCCTACCCGTCCTTTCTCCATGCTTCTTCTAGGGTTCTAGGGAAATCGTCGTGGGTCTCTCACATCACCTCGTACCGAAACTGTTTCCTCTTTGGTCACGGCGAGTCCCTCCTCGACCAGGTGAGCTTGATGGGGCAATGGTTAGACGCCGCGGTAGTCAGGTGTTGTACCGACACCATAGGGAAGCGCTCACACCAGTCACCCGTCGCCAAGGCCCGATCCAGCCTCATCTTGCAATAAGTACCTCCAGCCACCTTTTCTCGTATGTCCACTCCTTCCCCTCGAAACCGAGGTCATTTAGGCCGCACACATCTACTGCATCTCGGAGGCCAACAATTTGTGCTTAACTTCTCTCTTGTACTCCTACATGTTCATGCTGATGGGGCACCTCATTGAAGTCCCCAATACATACCCAAGGAAGAGGAGACGGGGACTTAAATGAACTTCATAAAGTCCCACATCTTATGCCTCTCGCTTGTCTGAGCTTCCCCGTAGACACATGTTAGCCTGCATGGATCATCATGTCCTTTTCTAACAATCACATCAATGTGGTACTGAGAATACGGTAAAATAGTAATCTCTGTATTATTATTCCAGGCCGCCACTACGACCCTCACTGCTAATGGCAAATGATCTATCAAAACCCAAGATTTTTTTTTCAGACCCTCTACCCTATCCTTATGAACTTGAGTCTCCAGCACATACATGACAGAAGGGGCAACACTCTTCGCTAGATCGCGAAGCTCCTTAATTGTGGCGGCGTTCCCAAGTCCACGACACTTTCACCTTACGCAACTCATTGGGACCAGCGGCACCCCGCTGGGGAGCCTGCCCTATTTTTAGTGGTGACTTGTGATAGGTATATGCAGCAATAGGTATCTCCAGATCGATCAAGAGGGGCTGCGATGCAAGGCGGAAAGCACACGACGGCTTGCAACCTATCTAAGGCTTGCACGACGAGAATTCACACAAGGCGGCTAGCGAGGGCAAGTCGAGTAATATGGTGGCACGACCATGTAATCTTGTAAGGTGGATAGGACAGCGACAGAAAAAAACGGCGAGTGAACTACGACTATGAACAAACCCTAAACCAGCAACAAGGACTCGACCACGGACACAAACTCAACAAAGCGAATCTGAATCGAAAAATTGCAAAGGCTAAAACAGTTTGTAGGACAACGGAAACTATTTTTAGGGCTTTTTGTGGACTGTAGGAGATTAACACGAACTGAATCTAAAGGGGAAACAATGGTATACCTCACGGTAAACCTGGAATCCTGATACCAAATGATAGAACACGGCCCGATCTTCTGAGAGGTAAGGGTAAACTCGATAGGTGGAACATCGATGTTGGTGATCTGGCTTCAAATCAACATGATCGATACCCTACAACCGTTACACCACAGCTCCTTGGTTATCAACCAAGCACAACTTGATTGACCTTGCCGAGAAGGCCATTCCTACAAGCGAATCGAGAACACATGCAAGAAGGAATAAATACACAATATGAAATTACAGATTAATATGAAGACAAGGATGAATATGGGGTTCGAGCTCTGAACAACAAAGGACTATTCGTCACAGGGTTGCCGAACAACAACGGGGGCCTTGGATCACCAGTAAACGGACTTGGCGTCTCAGTTACATCGATGGAAAACTATAACTAAACAAAACCTGAGGCTAGGAGGTGGTGGTAGCTAATGAGTTTAGGAAGCAAAAGGAGGCGTCCTAAGGTTGGGGGGCGACCAGGGGGGGTCGGCCACAACTCAGGCCAAAGGCCCGACACGATACAAGGCCCGAGTTAGCCCAAAACCGGTGACGCAACAGCTTCTCGTGGTCACACAGCATGAACCATGAGTGATCTGAAGCTTGGAACACATACAAAGAAGCTTCTCGTCATTAACTTTCTAACGCATCCAAGATCACTTCATTTCGACGCCGGATGTGGGAGATATCGCCGATTTGGTGCAGCGTTGCCGGCTGAAACAAAACCGAAGTTGCTGTCCATGTTGGCAACGAAATTGAACTCAGAGATGAGGCTGGCTCGTGCGTGTCTAGCGTGGTGATGTCCTCATCATCCTCGACTCCATCCCACCATCAACCCTCTGCAAAATGTTAGTAACAAGAGGGTGCAAACCACTATGCAATGGATCAATGGCAGATGGAACATGTGTACAAAACATGGTGCGATATGGATCATCAGTCAAATAACGTTCAACATCCAAAGATGTGGTAGCAATCAGACACCTGATGAGTATAGAAACCCTAGGTTCCCTAAACAAACTAGACTCCTACTAGGACACCCTGTCCTACTAGGACTCCTCAATTGTACCGGCTAGAAGACTTACCATATAAACATTGCCCCTTGAGATATAGAGGGCAGGGGTCCCTACATTAGATCATCGAGCAACACCGTCAGAGCATTGCATCACAACATCTCAATACAAGATACACTAAACAAGATGTAGGGTATTACACATATTGCGGCCTGAACTTATCTAAATCATCTCTTGTCACCTTTGGTTCTTGATTCTCGATGACTTCTCCCTAAACCCTCTCTCGAGGTATACCCTCGAGAACCTTGTAAGCATAACTCGCCGACACTTTGGCGCCATCTGTGGGATAATCGCCGAAAATCCACCGTTGAATTCGAAGGACCACAACTTCAACTTCAACATCGTCAAGATCACCTGGCGAGCTATCTACTTGGTTTTCATCTTTGCTGCGTGGTTGCATAATCTATTCGGAGGACTTCATCGAGGTTCAGTCGGACTCCACCAGCGTGATTACTGTTTTGGAACTTGACAAGTCTGAACAGAAGTCGATGCAAGCTGTTGTCGATCTGCAAGACCGGTGGTCTGTCGTGCTATACTTCAACACGTGCCTTGCTCTCAGGGCCAGAGGGCGACAAGCATCCCTATACCATGTCCGATGCATCAAGGGCGAAGCAAGAAAAAAGATTTGGCTGCTGTACAAACATCCAGAAGCGTGTAGACCTCTGTCCTGCGCGAGCACGGGTGCCAAGGCGGAGGAGAAACAGAGTCCTATCGTGCTGCAGCCGCCCATGATGCTCAGCACCTTCTTGAGCAAGAAGGAGAGCAAGGAGAAGGAGAGGCCCCCGATTCCGACATGGATACTGAGGATGATATGCCGCCCCTTTCAGCTCCACCATCACCTATGGGCAGCGAGGCTACCGCTAACAACTTAGATGACTTCTAGAGTGGTAGTAGCAAGTTTACTCCTCCGCTAGGCCTAAATTTTGGCTTCATATTGTAATAGGCTAGATGGAGTTGAGCTTCCTTTTAAATCTTTTGGGACAATGTAATTTAATGGTGTGGTTGTGTGATTCCAAAACTTGATGAGGTTGTAATGGCTGTGTAGAAAACATTCTGTAGCTAACTTTGTTTTTATTATTGATGGGTTTTTCATTCATTTCTGGGCTGTGATGTGAACTACAAAGTTGTTTGGAATTTGTCAGACAAAATGTTCACCAATTTTCAACCTCATTGGTTAAGCGAAATAAAAATGGCAACCAAAACACTACAGCTCGGCCTGCTGTAAAACAGCAAACGCAGAAAGCTAAAGATTGAATTTTTCGGCTTAGTTCCAGCCTGAATTTGAATCTGAGCCAAACATGAAAGTTGTAGAGCATGAAATTTTCGAGCTACTGACCGAATTGGGGCATTTGACTTGCTTCCTGTTGGGAGATATGATTTTTCTTCTGAACTGTGTGTTGACATGTCATTCCTACGCAGGAAACTTCAATATATTGTCACGTTCTATCTTGTCATCGTTATGCAAGCTTATGAAATATGGCTAATACAAGTACCTACTGCAGATGGCAATCACCCACAGCGGTCATGACGCTAGTGGCTCCAATGCTAACCAGCAGGGGCCAGAGGGGCAGCAACAGCCGCCACCACCTCCGCCACCGCAGCAACCTCCGACGTGGCAGCAGTTGTATGCTACGCAAACGGAGATCCTACGGAACCTGCAGCATCAGCAACAATTGATGCAACAGCAGATGCTACAGCTGGGAGGTCAACGGGCCCCTCAGCCTCAAGTGTCCCGATATGAGGATTTTCTGGCTACACACCCGCCGATATTCTCAAGAGCCGATGAGCCCCTGGAGGCCGATACGTGGATTCGAGCCATCGAGTCCAAGTTCACCATCCTGGCCACACCTTGCACTTCCAATCGCAAGGTAGTGTTCGTGGCGCAGCAGCTCCGCGGCCCAGCTCTCCTATGGTGGGAGAACTACCTGGCCCTGCAGCTAGAGGGTCATGTGGTTGAATGGGATGAGTTCAAGACTGCGTTCAAGGCTCATCACATTCCGGCCGGCTTGGTAGAGCAGAAGTTGAACGAATTTCTGGCTCTGACCCAGGGTACCCGCACGGTGCTCCAATACGCCCAGGCCTTCAATGGTTTGTGCCCATATGCGGGTCATCACGCCGATTCTGACGAGAAGAAGTTGGAGAGGTTCAGACGTGGCCTCAATACCAAGTTGAAGGCTCAGTTGGCTACCACCCGTGCTGCCGCATATGGCGATCTCGTAAACCTCGCCATTGCCCAAGAAGACGCCAACACGGTGCACAAGGCGGAGAAGAAGAGGAAAGCTCCCGCTGGACCCTCGAGCGCGCAACCGCAGAGATTCCGTTTGGTTCCCCCGGCTGCATCGCAAGGACAGTCTAGGGCACCTCAGGGAGGTGGATGGGTTGCTAGGCCACCACAGCCTAATGCGCCCCGTTTCCCTCCACCGCCGCAGCAGCAACCGGCGCCAAGGCAGAACGCACAACAGCCAGCTTGCCCTGGAGCCGGCTATCAATGCTTCAAGTGCGGCAGTAACAGCCACTTTATCAAGGACTGCCCGCAGAACAAGCAGCAGAACCAGCGCCCGGGAAATCAGCAGCACAAGGGCAAACAGCAGCAGCGTGTGCAGGTCCGACAAGGACTGCTTAACTACACCACCTTGGCCGACCTACCCGAGGGAGCCCCAGATATGACTGGTACCTTCCCTATCCACACTCAACCTGCTGTGATACTGTTTGATTCCGGGGCAACACATAGTTTTATAAGCACCAGATTTCATGCAAAATGTGGGTTAAAATCTTACCACACCAAATCATCATATGTGATATCAACTGCGGGAGGTAAAATAGCATCCAACCAAGTCTCCCGAAGAGTTCCAATCAGGCTGGGAAGTAAAATATTTCCTACTGATTTAATTCTGCTTGGTATGGAAGGCATTGACATTGTGTTGGGAGCCAATTGGATGACTCAACATAAGGTTGTGCTAGATGTTGCGGAACGGGTTGTTGAAATAAACTCACCTACGCATGGCCCTAGTGTGCTATATCTGCCACAACGGAATAGCGTCAATGCGTGTGCTTATACAATGGTAGAAACCCAACTAAAGGACATTCCGGTGGTATGTGAGTATGCCGATGTTTTTCCGGATGACTTACCTAGGATGCCGCCGGATAGGGACATTGAATTTGTGATTGAACTTCAACCTGGCACAGCACCTATGTCAAAGAGACCATATAGAATGCCACCCAATGAATTGGCTGAATTAAAAATTCAACTCCAAGAACTGCTAGACAAGGGTTTCATTCGTTCAAGTGTGTCACCTTGGGGATGTCCCGCTATCTTTGTGAAGAAGAAGGACCATTCCTTGAGGTTGTGTATCGATTACCGGCCTCTCAATGCGGTGACTATTAAAAACAAGTACCCACTCCCCCGTATTGACATCCTGTTTGACCAACTAGCTGGCGCCAGAGTGTTCTCCAAGTTTGACCTTCGCTCTGGCTATCACCAAATCAAAATCCGACCTTGTGACATTCCAAAGACTGCCTTTTCTACTCGTTACGGGCTTTATGAATTCTTGGTCATGTCTTTTGGACTCACCAATGCCCCAGCCTATTTCATGTACCTCATGAATTCGGTTTTCATGTCAGAACTAGACAAGTTTGTGGTGGTTTTCATTGACGACATTCTCGTATATTCCAAGAATGAGAAAGAGCATGCCGAGCACCTACACATTGTTCTTCAAAGATTGAGAGACCATCAGCTCTACGCCAAGTTCTGCAAGTGTGAATTCTGGCTGGAGAGTGTGAAATTCTTAGGTCACACGGTTTCCAAGGATGGTATATCCATGGATCCAACCAAAGTGCAAGAGGTGCTGGGTTGGCAATCACCTACCTCTGTTCATGAGATTCGGAGTTTTCTGGGTTTAGCCGGTTATTATCGCCGTTTTATTCCGGACTTCTCTCGGATTGCGAAACCCATGACCGAACTCTTAAAGAAGGGAGTCAAATTTGAGTGGAATGACAAATGTGATGAAGCTTTCCAAACTTTGAGATAACATTTAACTTCAGCCCCAGTTTTAGCTCAACCCGATTGCACCAAGCCCTATGACGTCTATTGCGATGCTTCAGGCACCGGACTTGGCTGTGTCCTCATGCAAGAGAACCGAGTCATTGCTTATGCTTCTCGAGCACTTCGGCCTCATGAGCAAAACTACCCCACGCATGATCTTTAGTTAGCAGCGGTTATTCATGCTCTCAAGATGTGGAGACACTATCTGATGGGTGTTCCATGCAACATATACACCGACCACAAGAGCCTCAAATATGTCTTCACTCAGGCACATTTGAATATGAGACAGCGAAGATGGTTGGAGTTAGCAAAGGACTATGACCTTAGTGTGCATTATCACCCCGGCAAGGCTAATGTAGTTGCGGATGCACTAAGCCGCAAGGCTCATTGTCATTGTCTTTCCGTGGAGTCCTACGCTGACACCTTGTGCCATGAAATGGCAAAGCTCAACTTAGAGATTGTTCCACATGGGTACTTCAACCATATCTCAGTCGAACCAACCTTGCATGATCAGGTTGTTGAAGCCCAATTAAATGACGCGAAGATTAAAATCCTTAAAAAGAAATTGTCAAAGGAGAGGGTGAAGGACAAATACAAGTATTTCCGGCTAGATGGGCAGGGAGTGATGTGGTTTGGACATCGCATCGTGGTGCCCAAAAACACGGAACTCCGGAGGAAGATTATGGATGAGGCCCATCTCTCTAAATTTTCTATCCATCCCGGTAGCACCAAAATGTACCAAGATTTGAAACAAAATTTTTGGTGGACTAGGATGAAGCGAGAAATTGCCACGTATGTGTCGGAATACGACACGTGTCAGCGGGTTAAGGCTAGCCACTTGAAGGTAGCAGGCACGCTTCAACCTCTACCTATTCCCTCATGGAAATGGGAAGATATAAGCATGGACTTCATTGTTGGACTTCCCAGAACCCCTCAGGGGCATGACTCCATTTCGGTAATTGTGGACCGCCTTACCAAGACCGCACATTTTATTCCGGTCAATACCATTTATACCGCTAAGAAGTACGCTGAGATTTATTTGGAACGGATCGTTTGTCTACATGGGGTACCCAAGACAATAATTTCAGATCGTGGTACTCAATTCGTAGCCCGCTTTTGGGAACAATTGCAACTGTCCCTAGGCACAAAACTGATCCGTAGTTCAGCATATCACCCTCAGACCGATGGGCAGACGGAAAGGGTAAATCAAATACTTGAGGATATGCTTCGAGCTTGTGTTATCCATTATGGGAAGAATTGGGAGAAATGTTTATCTCTGGCCGAATTCTCCTATAACAACAGCTACCAAGCGAGTCTTAAAATGGCACCTTTCGAAGCCTTATATGGTAGGAGATGTCGGACCCCATTGTGTTGGTCCCAGGCAGGCGAGAGGTATACCTATGGCCCTGACCTTGTAAAGGAAGCAGAAGAAAAGGTTAGGATCATTCGCGAGAATTTGAGAACCGCCCAGTCACGGCAAAAGAGTTACTTTGATCAATGGCGGAAGCCACTTCAATTTGAAGTTGGCAACCACGTGTATCTCAAGGTCTCCCCGACCAAGGGTGTGCAAAGATTTGGATTAAAGGGAAAACTTGCACCTCGTTACATCGGCCCATATGAAATTACTCAACAATGTGGACCGGTAGCATACCGTGTGAAGCTTCCCGAGAAGCTCTCAGCCGTGCACGACGTTTTCCACGTTTCCCAACTCAAGAGGTGTTTGCGTGTTCCGACCGAAGTTGTTGAACCAGAAGAACTCTCGGTTGAACCGGATCTCTCTTATGATGAGCATCCCGTTAAAATCCTCGATGAGAAAGAGAGACAAACACGAAGGAAAGGAGTTAAAATGTACAAAATTCAGTGGAGTCATCACTCCAAAGACGAAGCCACGTGGGAAACCGAAGACTATCTCAAGAAGAGTTTTCCCGACATCCTTTCGTAAGCCAAAGGTATCTTTTCCACCTTATTCCTAAGTTTAATCGAATCTCGGGACGAGATTCCTTTTAAGGGGGGTAGGCTGTGACATCTCTGATGTAACAATGATGAAAACACCTTTGAAACAGATTAAAAAGGGAAATAATGGTGGTAGGATTCAAAAATTCATCAAAATTCAAATTGAAATTCAAAAACAAAGGTTGTTTAACACCCAACTGAAATCTCAAGAATTTTGTACTAAACATGAAAATCTCCAAAAATAAAAGTTGTTAGTCATCACAAATAAGGCCTAGTCACTGTTTGGAACTTTTGAAAATTTTGTAGTTTAGCCCCTCGAAAACTCGAAATACAGTTCTGAACACCTTTTTGAATTTGGGTTGTTTGAGCTCGAAAAATTTGAAATTTCAGGTTCACCCCAAAAAGAAAGTTGTGTCCCACCTCTCAAACTCCAACTTTTATTTTCACACTTTTTCATGTTCACTTCGAATTTTTGGAGAAAATTCGAACGGGGCACAGGAGCTCCACGGGCGCCCAACAGTGGCCCTGGCGCGCCACTGCTCCGGCTGGGAGTCGGCCGCCACGTGGCCGGCGAGCGGCGGAGGCCGCGCCGAGCTGGCCGAGCCGCGGCGTCGGGTGGCACTTGTCGCCTTGCGCTTGTCCGACTTCTTCCCGAGCCATCACGTCGCCAGCGACGTCGCGTTTTGCCTCGCGCCGCGGAGCGCCATCATGGCGAGCTCGCTCGGCCACAGGCCGCAGCCGCGCGCGCCGCGCTGCGCCGTCCCGTAGGCCGTGATTCCGTCCCGCTCCGCGCCAAGAAGCCCTGTAGAAGATCTTCCACTCCCTCACGCGACGATCTTCGACGCCCAATCCCGTGCGCGCGCTCTGCCCGAGCTCCCGCGCCATCAATGGCGACCTCGACAGCCCGAGTGCGCGTGCGCACGCGTCCGAGGCACCTCGATGCTCGCTAGCGCACCCAAACCCTTCACTGAGCACCCTCACCCCTTCCCCCAGCCAGCGCCCAGCCCTTCTCCCTCTCACCGCGTTCGCTTCCATCGTCTTCCACCTCTGGACGCTTTGAGCCGAGCTCGAGCTTCCCCGCCGCGAACTCAAATCGACCGCGAATCCCTCCACCCTTTTCCAATCCCCCGCTCGTGAATCTCGCGCACTCACCCCACTAGCCGCTCGAGCACTCCCCAGCTCGAATCGAGCCTCACTCACCGTGGATCGAGACTTTTCCCCACCGCTCGGGGACTTGTTTGAAAGGTTTTAAAAGTTCTAGGGTCTCCAGCGTAAAAAGATTCTTAAACCTAGATCTATTTTTCCCGAATCTTGTAAAATCCGTTAAAAATCGTACAAAAATCAGAAAAATGCACAAAAATACTCCGTGGACTCGTGAGATTGTAATCTCCAATATCATTTAAGCATGTATATACTTTTGGTGAACCATTTTTGAATTAAAATTCAAACTGTAGATTTAGAAACTTATGCACCATTTCAAATCCAGAGCTCCGCTAGGTCTGAGCTTTGGATATGTTGTTTGTAGTGACTTTGGACACCTTGTGTCCAAAGGGGACCTAAAAATATGGACTGTAGCTTCAGTTATGAATTAATTTGTGATTCCTGTCTTTTTGTAGTCCAGAAATTATTAAAAATAATCTATGCGGCTAAAAATCACCATTTTTCTCCAGAGGCCTAAAAACTTGTTAGCACATTTGTTAAAAATGCCAAACTTAATTTTGGATCTGTTTAGACTAGCAAATAAATAGATTTGTGTTTTCAAATAAAAATTTATTGAGGACTGTCCAAGGGTTATTTGGAGCCACCACTTGTCCAGAACCCTCCTTGTACTCATGACTAGCTCTAGTATGAAAATTTCCTGATTTGGATATATTTTCAATTTTGTATGAAATTATTTCATTTCTGTAGGCAGCAGCTTGTACTATTTTTAATAAATTTTGTGTAGCTCGGATTTAGCTAAATTTTGGAGTGAGCCTAAATCTTATACTCCAGTAGCTGTCATAAAGTTTATAGATAAAAAGGATGAACAGAAAATGAGAAACAAAAATGAGAAGGAATTAATGTGGAATTGAATTATATAAAAGAATAAACCTTTTTGATAATTAGTTAGAATAAAATAAGGAAAGTCCAAAATTCCAAGAACAGCACCCAAATTTCAAATAATAAATGGAAATTCTTTTATATATGTACACAATCACCATCAAAGATGAATAAAAATTTTCCACACCCCCTACTCTATTTTGGTGAAGGAAGGAGTAGTACTTAAGCATGTCTAGGTGAATATGGCCTTCAAGGCCTTAGTTTTGGAATCAATAGGCAGCCACAATAAGTTATGCATCTCATGTAGAAGGCGCTATTCCGGACGGCACCTACCATCTCATCCCCGCCGACGAAGAAGGAATCCCGGAGGGAGGTGCCAACGAAATAGAAGTCAACCCGGAGGCTAACCCCCAGCTAGAGCAAGAAGGCAAGCCCCGGAGCATAACCTAACCTTTAAGTTTACGCATCTATGAATTCCCTATGCTTGTGCATTTATGTGTCAAGGAGTTGATTGAATACCTTAGCTGCACATTTCTAGTACCTATGACTTGCAACACTAGTATGAAAGGATCGATAGGGCATTGCTTCAGGTCCGTTACAAGTCGAGTGATTTCCTGTCACTCGCGAGACATAGGAGT
Source organism: Digitaria exilis (assembly GCA_015342445.1). Classification (NCBI taxonomy): domain Eukaryota; kingdom Viridiplantae; phylum Streptophyta; class Magnoliopsida; order Poales; family Poaceae; genus Digitaria; species Digitaria exilis. The sequence goes on from JACEFO010002182.1 coordinate 288,346, forward strand.
TGCTTGTCTTTACTTATGTTGGAATCATAAGGATTGACGGGCGGGATGATAGATGTAGATCTCCCGTCCGTGTATGATAATTGATTTAAGGTCGAAACGTGTGGTTGAGTGTCTCAAGTTTTTGAACGTACCACATGCATGCCGATATATGGGAATCGGTAAGCCCGGTACCAGATTGAAGCAGCTAGGGCCGATAGCCATCTCTCCTTGGAAACTTTGTTTTCCCCTGCCGTACACATGTGGATATATGCGTGAGACTGTGAGTGAAGCAGTAAACCTCTATCCTAAGGAAGGTGGATTCGGATCCAAATTGTGGATCGATGGGAAAGGTTGGGAAGTGCTTGTACCTTTTATAGCAATCATTATCCGTGTGTGTTGGGTTTCCCCTGGCCAGGTAGCAAAATTTGGTTCGAACTGTTCGCTTCTCGCGGTTAATGAGACTGCTTGACCGCCTTGCTGCATTGAGTAACAAGTGGAACTATGAGATTGATGAACTCGTTGTATGAAATAAATTGTATTGCACCACTTGTATGTTTAGAGAGGAAGCTAATCTAGAATGGTTAAATCTACTAGAATATGATGCTAAAACATGAAAGCAAGGACCTACTTCTAGTCGCTTTTCGGCAAACAAACCCACCAGCCAAAAGCCTCTCATGTCTAGATGACGGTGATGTAGTTTTCACCCGACGGGTAAGCCTTGCTGAGTATTAGTATACTCAGCCTTGCTTGTGGCTTTTATTTACAGGTACAGTGTTGGATGTGGCAGTCGATGCCATGACTTGGCCTACCCAGGTTCCCCCTGGATGGCACATCGAGTGGGTTCCGTCCTCTGCCGAGGAACGGGAGGAGTAGCACCGTGGCAGGCTTCATCATGGTGTTACGTTGTATCGTCGTTAGTTTATTTATTTCCGCTGCAAGAATTTGATACTCTGATTTAAATTTCGAACTTGGTTTGTAATAACTTTGAGATACTATTTGTGTATGTTAAATTTGTGGAATATTGTAATCTCTGGAACTCACCTTCGTGTGGGCGTGCTGTTGTTTCGATCGAGAAAAGTACGTGGTTAAATCGGGTTTAATCCGACGGCGCTCCAGCTTATTCCGGATTAAGTGCCTGACTACTTGATTAGTGGTCCTGGGGTACTTAACTTGGAATAATTTCGGAGTGGTCCGCCACAGTTTCTTCGTTTTAACTCCGATTTGAGTGATTTTCACACTCATGTGTTTGTAGTAACGCGTACAGTAATTCTAAAGCCTTTTCTTATCATTTGTTTATGTTTGGTGTACTGTTATAATTAATCACCTTGTTTGCATGTATGTGTGGATGCTTGTGTGGTGATCGATGTGAGTAGTGGTCGAGCCATTCGAGTTCGCCGACGATCCCGTTCCCGAAGAGCAGGAGCAGCTGCAGTTCTCTGAGGAAGGCAAGTATAACACGGACCATCCTTGTTACCTATACACCGATTAATCACATAAATCATATGCATGTGTCTAATACTGTTAACCACTAAGGATGTCAATATGGTTAGAATATGCTACGCGCTGCAAGCCAGGGGGGACCTGGCCAGGCCAAGAGACAACATTCACCATCTCATCCAAAGCAGTACCTAAAATAAGAGCCACAAGCAAGGCTGAGTATACTAATACTCAGCAAGGCTTACCCGTCAGGTGAAAACTATATCACCGAGTCCTATACATGAGAGGCTTTTGGCTGGTGGGTTTGCTTTGCTAGAAAGCGACTAAAAGTAGATCCTTACTTTTATTATTTTAGCATCAAGTTCTAGTATTGTTAACAATTCTAGATGAGCAACCTTTCTAAGCATATAAGTGGTGCAATACAATTTAGTACAAACAACAAGTTCATCATCCTCATAGTTTTACTTCTTACTCAATGTAGCACAACGGTCAAGTAGTCTCATTAACCGCAAGAAGCGGATAGTTCGAACCGAATTTCACTACCTGGCCAGGAAAACCCAACACACACGGATAATGCTTGCTATAAAAGGTACAAACACTATCCAACCTTTCCCTTCAATCCACAATTCGGCGCCGGGTCCAACTCCGTTAGGATACACGGTTATCGGATACTCGCGGACACATGCCGGCCAATCTCACGTGTGTAACTACATGTGTACTGCAAGGGAAAATAAATTTCCAAGGAAAGAAGGCTATCGGCCCTAGCTGTATCAATCGGGTACCGGGCTTACCAGAGCCCAGACTTCGGTATGTGCGTGGTACGTTAAAAAACTTGACACACAGAACCACACGTTTCGACCTTAATCCAATTATCATACAAGGACGGGTGATCTACACATACCATCCCACCCGTCCATCCTTATGATTCCAACATAAGTAGAGAAAAACAACTCCTATTGAAAGTGCATTTGGCCCCCTAGTGGTTTTGGTGGTGATAACAACCACAATTTGGAGGTTTCATACTTTTATAAAGATATGTGCAGGTGTTAAATGAAATAAGAAAAAGATTATATACAAAGGAGGTCCCCAATTCAAATTGTATGGTGTGAAGCTCATATGGAGGATTTAAATTGAATTTATTCTTTAAATTTGAGTATAGGAAACACCGTACTATCAAGGGGGACGTGTCTGATGAATCAAGGTTGCTAAAGTGCTATATTGAGATGAAAACTAACTTTGAGAAGAAAAAGGGGCGAAACTCACTTTCTCAGAGTTTTCCGGAAGATCCGGTTGTGTTCTTCGGAACATCCGGTTCCATTCTGCGTAGAATCAGAAGATCCGATTTTGTTCTTCGGAACATCCGGTTCGGTTCTGCGTAAAATCGGAAGTTCCGGTTTTGTCAATCGGAAGTTCCGGTTTGGCAGTACACTTAGGATTTTTACAACTAACCTGAGCCTATCCAGAAGATCCGAGTAGTACTCGGAAGATCCGGTTTGCCCGATTCAGAACATAACGGTTAGATTTTGAGAAGGGGTATAAATACCCCCTCACTCACCCCTTCAACCCTAGCTCGCACATTTCAACAGCAAACACTCTTCTAGCTCTCTCCCCCTCTCTCCACTCCCCTCCAAACCTTGCCCAAGCCAAGATTCATTTGGGGATTGGTTGAGAGAAGAGATTTGAGGCTTGTGGGTTGACTTTGAGTGAGGAGAAGCATTTGTTCATCTCAAGAAGCACTTGAAGCATCCTTGCCTTTGTGATTCGCGTTTGTTACTCTTGGAGCTTGCTCCTAGACGGTTAGAGGTCAGCAAGTGCAGCACCTAGCTTGTGGGAGCACCTTGGAGGATTGTATCACCCATTCCTTGTGTGGAATCATCTAGTAAGTGACTCAATCTTGATCTTTGTGGTCGATTGAGGGAGGAAACAAGTTGAAAGAGACTCTACCCTTTGTGGATACCTCAACGGAGACGTAACTCCCTTGGGAGTGAACTTCGGGAACAAATCTCGTGTCTCTTTGTGTTGCTTACTTCATATTGTTCATATTTTCTCATATTTGCTATATATTGCCCGATCTATCTCTATAAAGGTTTCCGCTGTATTTGATCATCATATATAGCTCTTAGAGTACCTCTGTGAACTTTCTATTCAAGTGGAATTGTAAATAACTTGTTTGATTTTGAATCTCGAGCAAAGGTTATTTCTCACATCGGATCATTCGAGTAAGTCTCGGAACATCCGATCATCGGATCTTCCTAGAAGTACTCAGAAGATCCGGTTTCACTGACAACTTGAGAGGAAAGAATTTTCAGGTTTTATTAGGTACGCCTATTCACCCCCCTCTAGGCATCTACAAGATCCTCTCAATTGGTATCAGAGCCGAGGCTCTTGTCAAGGCTTAACCGCTCAAGAGAATCAAGATGTCGAGGATTGAAGGTAAGAAAACGTGGACATCATCAATTCTCAAATTCCACCCATCGATCTACCTCCTCTAGATAATGAAGATAAAGCTTCTTTCAAGTCAACAAGAAGCAAGAGATCAAAGAAGGATGCATCACCCACACCAAGTGGAAGCTCAAGCTCAAGTTCGGACTCTAGCTCGGATGAGAGTTCGGACGGCGACTCAAAGGCTAAGAAGATAGAAAAGTTGAAAAAGAAGCTAAAAAAGCTAGAGGAGGATGAGAAGAAAGAGAAGAAGAAGAAACACAAGTCAAGGGAGTTAACTCGTGTTCCACTTGACTATCATGATATATCTAGTTTCAATGCATCTCATTTTCAATCTATTAATCTTGGCAAGGCAACATATTTTGATGGATCAAACTATTCAAAATGGGCCTATGACATGAAATTGCATCTCTTCGGGTTTCACTAACAACTTGAGAAGAAAGAATTTTCAGGTTTTATTAGGTACGCCTATTCACCCCCCTCTAGGCATCTACAAGATCCTCTCACCTATATCTCGCGAGTGATAGGAAATCACTCCTATGTAAATTTTTCTTACTTTAGTTACCTTCGCAGCTATTGTTGTTGGCTTTGAAACTGGCGTTATCTTTCATATTTGCTCGGGCGATGGTCGATCTGCGGCTTTGCCTATTGAGGGAAGCACCCTTGCTTTTGAGGTGTCCGATGTCACTTTGCGGACCTTCGAGCGTCTAGGCGAAGCCATCGACTCCTCGAAGTGCCGCTTTCCTGAGTCGGGGTGATTCAAGCCGGCTCCCCAGCCTGGAGAGGTTGTAGTTTTTCGCGACATGTTCGACGCTGGGCTTCATTTTTCGCTTGACCCTATGGTTGTGGACATCTTGGCTTTCTTCAAGATCAAGCTGCACCAGCTCACGCCTAACGCCTTTGTTTGGTTGAGCTTTTACATGTGGATCTGCAAGACGACAGGAATTCCGGCTATTGCGAAGGGGTTCGCTTTTACCCATCGTGTTCACAAGCAGCCTCGGTCGGTTGCTTTGGCTCGTAAGGATGGGAATCCTGTTCGGAAAGAGGGACACTTTAGGTGCCTGAACTTCATGTACCACACTGATCTACTTGTGCCCGTAACTGCTTATAAGAACAGGTGGTCCGATGATTGGTGGGCTTCCTGGTTCTATTACAGTATTGAACCCAAAGGTTCCAGATTGGCCGGCGAGTCACTGGGGAAGCTTGCAGAGCCCTTCGAGGCCTACACTGAGAGCTGCTCCAAAGGGGTTCAGTTTGCGGATATGCTCCATAAAATTTCAAAGAATTTGTCTGTTCAGGACCTCGTGGAAGAGTATTGCATTTGCGGGGTGTTCCCCGTCCAATCCTCATGGGAAGTGTCCTCATTTGCTACGGAATCGCTGGATGGGACCCCTATTCCTGACTTTCGCCAGAGCTTTGGTATCAGCGAGGCCCTGCTCGAAGGCGATGAGGCTGAGGAGCGGGCAAACCGCATCTTGGGAAAGGAGACTTCCAAGGAAAGCAAAGAAAGCCGAAGGCTTCTTGGCACTCAGCTACGTAACCACATGTTTGACTTTTTTCAAGAAGGTTGCTCCGCCCTGGGCTGCTTCGTGGGAGAGTGAGGCTGCAGAGGGTAGGTCTGGCGAAGATACCACGCGAGGCCGCGGAGGCCGCGGTGGACGTCGTAAGGGTCCGAAGCACCAGAAAACAAACTGGTTTGAGAACCCTGATGAGGATTAGGAGCTCGCTACCGCCCCTCGCGGTGACCCCGCTACGATCGTGCGCTCCACCCACAGAAGCTGAGACAAGTCTGCCAGTCCTTGTGGCTAAGAAGCGGGGTGGTCCCATGAAGCCTGCTGATCCCTTCGACGTTCTGTACAGCGACGCCGAAGACAGCGAGGCCGAGGTGGAGATCGAGGATACCCGAAGAGACATTCTCGTGGAAACCACGGACCTGGTTGCCGAAGTGTCTGGGAGTGGCAACGGTTCCTCCCCTGATTCTAGTGACAGTAGCTCGAAGGATTTCGGGGAATCCAGTGCTGACAAGGCTATGGAGGAGGGGGAGACGGAAGAAACTAGCAGTGGCTTTTTCGTGGCTACCGGTGACCTAGCTGAAGTTGTTTATCATTTAGGGTGTCCTAGTGACACGAAGGTCGTTGGGGGGAAGGCGAAGGGTGTACTTCAGTTTCAGAGCGGTGGCCATGAACGCGAATTCCTTGAGGAGGCTGGCCGTTCATTTTGCTTTCCTTTCATGGAGGAGGAGCTATGCCAGACGGGCACGAAGTCCATTCTTAACAATGTGGAGGACTTGGCCCTGAAGACATTTGTGGCAGCTCGATGTGCTCGTGGTCTTTTCAGTAGAACGTCAAAAACCTTCGCTCTTATGTGAAAAGCTCTGACTGCGGGAGGATTGTAGAACTTGAAGCTGAGAAGGAAAAGATGGCCGAAGAGCTGAAGCGTGAGTGCGAGCATCGGGAGGTGCTTGAACGGGCCATGATAGTCGCGAAGTCCGATTATGACAATGTTAAGAAGAAACTGGAGGATGCTTATGTAGATCTAGAGGTTGAGCAACGGGTTTGTCCCCAGCTTGAAGCCATTGAGAAGGAAAAGAACGTGCTCAAACAGTCCCTCGAAAGGCGGGGAAAGGACTTCGAGGAATTTCGCAGGGACTTTGATCATTATCAGGCTTCGCACCTCGCCGGGGCTTCCATAGTGCAAAAGTGCATGATAGAAGTTTTTGCTCCCTTCGGGATACCCACTCCTACTGTGGATTTGGAGGCCTGCAACGTTGAGCAATTCTATGATTGGCTCGAAGCTAGCTTGGAGGTCCTCCAAAGCTGTGGTCGCATCTGGGGGGAGATCAACGCTGAGGTTGCGGCTCACGCTCTTGCAGCTAGTTTCTGCTCCCTAGTGCCGGCCAAGGAACCTTTGAAGACTATTGGCTGGTCAGACCTTCGCGCCATGAAGGAGCCTGGGTTCCAGTAGCCAAGCGTTGATGCGCTTGAACCCTCACGCCTGCCGAGCCTTGCGAAGGTCATTGCCAACAACTTCATGTAGAATATGCTGAACCCCAACAGTCTAGAACTTGTTGGTAGGGAGGCTAGTCGTGTCGCTGATTCCGTAAGGACATCTTCGCTATACCTTTGCTTAATTTCTTGTAGGTGTAGCTTCGTTTAGTTCCTGAAAGCTTAATGTCTCTTTTGTTACAGAATCGCGCTCGGATCGAAGCCAAGATCCGAACTGTGCTCGAGACTCGCCTTGCCAGTCGTGCGAAGGCTGCGGATGGCGACACCACCCTAGTAGGAGATGATGCTCCAGCGGAAGACCAAGATGTCGGTCGGCCGAGGGTGGTTGTGGCAGATCACGAAGCTCTAGAGGGTGATGGTCGTGCTGCGCCTGTGGACGATACGTTCACCGTCGCGCAGATTTTAGGACAACCCGAGGGTGACAGTCGAGAGGTGTGAGAACCTTGCACTGCTATGTGCGGGTTGTATTTTGGTAGATTGTAATCTGACTCGAACTTTGGTTGCCGCGCAGGTCCCCATAGCGTAGCCTGCGCCAGTGACCTAAGGTGTGTTACCCCTTTTGATGCATTGAGATGGATATTATATTGCTTGTGGTTTTTGGGCTAAATATTCTTTGAGATTTCCTTGGGGTTCGTTTTTGGGGTTTTGGTAGTATAAGGTTCGTAAATATGAAGAATGCAATGCTAGTTGCAAATTGTTCTTCCAGCAATTTCAAAGCAACCCTGTGGAGCATCAACGTGTGCTATTAGAGCGTCGTGCCCGCAGGGAAGCTCGGGGCCTTCGTAAGATTGGCAAAGGCATAGCTTATGAGGCCCCTTCGAGGCTTCTTGATTCGAAACCGGAGCCCATAGAGGTGGACGAAGGCATTGGACCTTCGACCTACATGTTTAAGGGCCCTGTGATGTTTGAATGAGTTGTAAATCTTGTAACATTTGTGTTTTGAAAGTGATGTTGTAATCTTGGGTGTACAGGGTATGCTTATAATCGAATGCCGACTGACCATGAGCTGCGCGAGATGGCCGAAGACATCGTTTTGACTGTTATGCGCGAGACGATTTGTAATATTTGTGAAGTTGTAATGAAAGAGTCGTGAGCTCAGGAGCTTTGAAGGACTTTGAGTCTATGCTTCGCAGTCCTTGATGGGCCCTAATTGGTCTGTTTCAGAACGCCTCCCCCCTTCGGGCTTATCTAGGTGTGCGAAGCCGTTGAGAGGTATACATATATATATACTTTTTTTTGGAACTTCATGCCCATTGTATATTATCTTTATATGCTGTTTTGAGGCACTGTTTTCCCTTTGCACAACATCTTGCGCACTGTTTGCTCGAGAAACTGTTTACCCCCAGGAATCCCTATATATGTGAGGGCATGTGTGGCACTTGAAGCATTGGGTGCCTTGGAAGTAGAGGGACATGAGTAGTCGTTCAGGGGGAGTTGGTTTCCTCTTCTTTAGTTCTCGAAGAGTTTTAGTGGTTCGGGTCCTTCGGATGAGATGGTGTAGGAAAAGCTTCGCCTTTCTTTTCGTTGGCCAATTCTATATGCTAACATTTTATGCAGGCGGTTCACGAAGCCCTTCTTATGCTTCGCCCTTTTGCCCGAGGGGCTGTGGCATTGCTTGCACTCGAAGGTATTGGAGCATCCTTGTGACATAAAGAGGCATGAATCCTTCTTTGGGTCATGGATCCGTGAGGTCGAGAAGCCTGGATCTCCTCCAAAGGTTAATGGTGGGTTCAGGAGGCCTGCTTTCCCCTTCGAGTTTGGTTCATGCGAGGCCGAGAAGCCAGGATCCGGGAGACCTGCTTCCCCCCTTCGAGCCATGTGCCTCTAGGAAGTTGGGAACCATGTATTTCGTTGTGGGATTTAGTTTGATGTAAAATCCTTTCTTGGCTATGTCACGGAGGTGTAATGTAAACAGATGCCCACGAGGTGTTGTGGGTTGTAATTCTAGCTTGTAACATTTTATTCGAAGAAATGAAATTTGTTGGAATTCTTGGAGGCTTTGAGTGACCGGACCTTCGTGTTCGAAGATTAATGTCCTTGCTGAGATTTTGTTCTGGTTTTTACTAACGGAACCTTCGCATTCGAAAGTTAACTTTCCTCTGGAAAGTAGGCAGTGCCTGCATGCAGGGTACCTTGTAATGTTTTCTTCACGATCATTGTCATGGTAATTGATTATCATCCTTTAGCGAGTTAAGGCGAAGGATCGAGTGCCATCCTTACTCAAGACAAGCATTCACTTGCCTGACTGGCGTGCTAGTGTTTTCCAGAAAGCTACATCCCTTCGCAAGTGAAGGGTTTTGTAGCTTCGGGTCATCTGTATCGCTCCATTCATTGGGGAACCTTGTTTATATTTCACAAGGAGGTACAATTGGATTTTGCCTCATTAAAAACCTCACGCCTTCGGGAGCTAAGAAAGTTCTTCGAAGGTTTCACCTGTAAGGAAAAGAGTACGAATCCTTACATAGGCCTCTGTGGGCAAGGTTTGTAGAAAGAAAAATATTACACAAGTGAAGAAACCTAACAACCTACACAATTCTAGTTTCTCTCCTAAACGAAGTACTTCTGGAAGTTTTCCTCATTCCATTAGTATGGATTTTCTTCGTCTTCCAAGGTTTGTAACCTGAAGGCCGAAGCTCTTTCTGTTCGCGCGACGAGGAATGGGCCTTCCCACTTCGACTGTAGTTTGTTGCCCCTTCGATTCTTTGGGATTCTTCGGAGCACGAGATCTCCCGTTTGAATTTCCCTAGGCTGCATGTTCTTGTTCTTCCATCTTCGCGTCTCATCTTGATAGTCTTCGCAGTTAGCAATGGCTTGAGTTCTGAGCTCTTGAGATGCATCGAAGGTTGGTTCCATGTCTTGCTCTTCTCTGTCTTCCGCTCTGATCGAACCCAATTTTATCTCTTCCGGTGTCATTGCTTCTTCCCCATAAAGTAGCTTGAAAAGAGAGAACTTCTTTGCACGGGACTGCGAGGTGTTGTGAGACTAGATAACCTTCGGCAATTCGTCTGCCCATCTGCTTTTTGGTAATTCAGTAATGTTTTTTTGATTCCTATGAATATGAGTTCATTAGCCTTCTCTACTGCTCCGTTGGACTGGGGGTGATAGACTGACGCGAAGCATAGCTTCGTGCCCAATTGCTCGCAGAAGCTTCGAATTTTGTGACTATCAAATTGCTTTCCATTGTCCACAGTGAGTTCTCTTGGGACTCCAAAGCGACAAAGTATGTTCTGCGAGAAGAACTTTTGGACGGAGACTGCATTTATGACTTGGATTGGCTTCGCCTCGATCCACTTGGAAAAGTATTCAACAGCTACCACTGTGAAGGCATTGTTGCCTCTGGTCTTTGGCAATGGGCCGACGATGTCCACCCCCCATCGTGCTAGGGGTCAAACAGGTGGTATTAGCTGTACTTCATTTGCGGGAAAGTGCTTGTAGGGGGCGTGCTTTCTGCAATTGCTACATGCGCGCACGAGATTGTTGGCATCTGCCACGGCCGAAGGCTAGTAGAAACCCTGCCTGAAAGCCTTCGCCACCAGCTTTCCTATTCCCAAGTGTGAGGAGCACATCCCACTGTGGATTTGCTGTAGTAAATCTTGGCCCTCGGAGATGGATATGCACTTGAGCAGGGGGCACATACTCCGCTTCGATAGAGGTTTCCTTCGACGATACAGTAGTTTCGCGCTATAACTTGCATGCTCTTTTCTTCCTTGCTGTCTGTGACATCTCTGATGTAACAATGATGAAAACACCTTTGAAACAGATTAAAAAGGGAAATAATGGTGGTAGGATTCAAAAATTCATCAAAATTCAAATTGAAATTCAAAAACAAAGGTTGTTTAACACCCAACTGAAATCTCAAGAATTTTGTAATAAACTTGAAAATCTCCGAAAATAATTGTTAGTCATCACAAATAAGGCCTAGTCACTGTTTGAAACTTTTGAAAATTTGGTAGTTTAGCCCCTCAAAAACTCGAAATACAGTTCTTAACACCTTTTTGAATTTGGGTTGTTTGAGCTCGAAAAATTTGAAATTTCAGGTTCACCCCAAAAAGAAAGTTGTGTCCCACCTCTCAAACTCCAACTTTTATTTTCATACTTTTTCATGCTCAGTTCAAATTTTTGGAGAAAATTCGAAAGGGGCACAGGAGCTCCACGGGCGCCCAACAGTGGCCCTGGCGCGCCACTGCTCCGGCCGGGAGTCGGCCGCCATGTGGCCGGCGAGCGGCGGAGGCCGCGCCGAGCTGGCCGAGCTGCGGCGTCGGGTGGCGCTTGTCGCCTTGCGCTTGTCCGACTTCTTCCCGAGCCATCACGTCGCCAGCGACGTCGCGTTTTGCCTCGCGCCGCGGAGCGCCATCATGGCGAGCTCGCTCGGCCACTGGCCGCAGCCGCGCGCGCCGCGCTGCGCCGTCCCGCAGGCCGCGAAGAAGCCCTGTAGAAGATCTTCCACTCCCTCACGCGACGATCTTCGACGCCCAATCCCGTGCGCGCGCTCTGCCCGAGCTCCTGCGCCATCAATGGCGACCTCGACAGCCCGAGCGCGCGTGCGCACGCGTCCGAGGCACCTCGGTGCTCGCTAGCGCACCCAAACCCTTCACTGAGCACCCTCATCCCTTCCCCCAGCCAGCGCCCAGCCCTTCTCCCTCTGACCGCGTTCGCTTCCATCGTCTTCCACCTCGGGACGCTTTGAGCCGAGCTCGAGCTTCCCCGCCGCGAACTCAAATCGACCGCAAATCCCTCCACCCTTTTCCAATCCCCCGCTCGTGAATCTCGCGCACTCACCCCGCTAGCCGCTCGAGCACTCCCCAGCTCGAATCGAGCCTCACTCGCCGCGGATCAAGACTTTTCCCCACCGCTCGGCCATTAACACCGCGAACACCACCTCCACGTCGAGCCCCATACCCCGGCCATCCCCGTCGCAGACGAACCCCACGACGAGCTCCACCATCGTCCAGTGAAGCTCACACGCCCTTCCGCGCATCGTCTCGACCACCGCAGGCCGCCAGCGACGTCGCCGGAGCCAACCGTGCCGCCGCTCAACGTCGACGAGCCGCGCCGCTTCACCTCCGACCACGAGACCTACCTCAACCGACTCGCGGTGAGCTCCTCTCCATTTCCCCCAACTTTCCCCGAGCCAACTCGCCGCCGTTTCGCCGGCGTAGCAACGCCGACGAGCCCTGGACCTGTTTGCGTTCCCCTTTTATGTTCTAGGGTCCTCTGCGCAAAAATCAGGGACTTGTTTGAAAGGTTTTAAAAGTTCTAGGGTCTCCAGCGTAAAAAGATTCTTAAATCTAGATCTATTTTTCCCGAATATTGTAAAATCCGTTAAAAATCGTACAAAAATCAGAAAAATGCACAAAAATACTCTCTGGACTCGTGAGATTGTAACTCCAATCTCATTTAAGCATGTATATACTTTTGGTGAATCATGTTTGAATTAAAATTCAAACTGTAGATTTAGAAACTTGTGCACCATTTTAAATCCGGAGCTCCGCTAGGGCTGAGCTTTGGATATGTTGTTTGTAGTGACTTTGGACACCTTGTGTCCAAAGGGGACCTAAACATATAGACTGTAACTTCAGTTATGAATTAATTTGTGATTCCTGTCCTTTTGTAGTCCAGAAATTATTAAAAATAATCTATGCGGCTGAAAATCACCATTTTTCTCCAGGGGCCTAAAAACGTGGTAGCGCATCTGTTAAAAATGCCAAACTTAATTTTTGCTCTGTTTAGACTAGCAAATAAATAGATATGTGCTTTCAAATAAAAATTTATTGAGGACTGTCCATGGGTTATTTTGAGCCACCACTTGGCCAGAGTCCTCCTTGTACTCATGACTAGCTCTGGTAGGAAAAGTTCCTGATTTGGATGTATTTTCAATTTTATATGAAATTATTTCATTTCTGTAGGCAGCAGCTTGTACTATTTTTAATAAATTTTGTGTAGCTCGGATTTAGCTAAATTTTGGAGTGAGCCTAACTCTTATACTCCAGTAGCTGTCATAAAGTTCATAGATAAAAAGGATGAACAGAAAATGAGAAACAAAAATGAGAAGGAATTAATGTGGAATTGAATTATATAAAAGAATAAACCTTTTTGATAATTAGTTAGAATAAAATAAGGAAAGTCCAAAATTCCAAGAACAGCACCCAAACTTCAAATAATAAATGGTAATTCTTTTATATATGTACACAATCACCATCAAAGATGAATAAAAATTTTCCACACCCCCTACTCTATTTTTATGAAGGAAAGAGTAGTACTTAAGCATGTCTAGGTGAATATGGACTTCAAGGCCTTAGTTTTGGAATCAATAGGCAGCCACAATAAGTTATGCATCTCATGTAGAAGGCGCTATTCCGGACGGCACCTACCATCTCATCCCCGCCGACGAAGAAGGAATCCCGGAGGGAGGTGCCAACGAAGTAGAAGTCAACCCGGAGGCTAACCCCCAGCTAGAGCAAGAAGGCAAGCCCCGGAGCATAACCTAACCTTTAAGTTTACGCATCTATGAATTCCCTATGCTTGTGCATTTACGTTTCAAGGAGTTGATTGAATACCTTAGCTGCACATTTCTAGTACCTATGACTTGCAACACTAGTATGAAAGGATCGATAGGGCAATGCTTTAGGTCCGTTACAAGTCGAGTGATTTCCTGTCACTCGCGAGACATAGGAGTTGCTTGTCTTTACTTATGTTGGAATCATAAGGATTGACGGGCGGGATGGCAGATGTAGATCTCCCGTCCGTGTATGATAATTGATTTAAGGTCGAAACGTGTGGTTGAGTGTGTCAAGTTTTTGAATGTACCACATGCATGCCGATATATGGGAATCGGTAAGCCCGGTACCAGATTGAAGCAGCTAGGGCCGATAGCCATCTCTCCTTGGAAACTTTGTTTTCCCTTGCCGTACACTTGTGGATATATGCGTGAGACTGTGAGTGAAGCAGTAAACCTCTATCCTAAGGAAGGTGGATTCGGATCCGAATTGTGGATCGATGGGAAAGGTTGGGAAGTGCTTGTACCTTTTATAGCAAGCATTATCCGTGTGTGTTGGGTTTCCCCTGGCCAGGTAGCAAAATTCAGTTCGAACTGTCCGCTTCTCGCGGTTAATGAGACTGCTTGACTGCCTTGCTGCATTGAGTAACAAGTGGAACTATGAGATTGATGAACTCGTTGTATGAAATAAATTGTATCGCACCACTTCTATGTTTAGAGAGGAAGCTAATCTAGAATGGTTAAATCTACTAGAATATGATGCTAAAACATGAAAGCAAGGACCTACTTCTAGTCGCTTTTCGGCAAACAAACCCACCAGCCAAAAGCCTCTCATGTCTAGATGTCGGTGATGTAGTTTTCACCCGACGGCTAAGCCTTGCTGAGTATTAGTATACTCAGCCTTGCTTGTGGCTTTTATTTACAGGTATAGTGTTGGATGTGGCAGTCGATGCCATGACTTGGCCTACCCAGGTTCCCCCTGGATGGCACATCGAGTGGGTTCCGTCCTCTGCCGAGGAACGGGAGGAGTAGCACCGTGGCAGGCTTCATCATGGTGTTACGTTGTATCGTCGTTAGTTTATTTATTTCCGCTGCAAGAATTTGATACTCTGATTTAAATTTCGAACTTGGTTTGTAATAACTTTGAGATACTATTTGTGTATGTTAAATTTGTGGAATGTTGTAATCTCTGGAACTCACCTTCGTGTGGGCGTGCTGTTGTTTCGATCGAGAAAAGTACGTGGTTAAATCGGTTTTAATCCGACGGCGCTCCAGCTTATTCCGGATTAAGTGCCTGACTACTTGATTAGTGGTCCTGGGGTACTTAACTTGGAATAATTTCGGAGTGGTCCGCCACAGTTTCTTCGTTTTAACTCATAGTTTAGTACAAACAACAAGTTCATCATCCTCATAGTTTTACTTCTTACTCAATGTAGCACAATGGTCAAGTAGCCTCATTAACCGCAAGAAGCGGATAGTTCGAACCGAATTTCACTACCTGGCCAGGAAAACCCAACACACACGGATAATGCTTGCTATAAAAGGTACAAACACTATCCAACCTTTCCCTTCAATCCACAATTCGGCGCCGGGTCCAACTCCGTTAGGATACACGGTTATCGGATACTCGCGGACACATGCCGGCCAATCTCACGTGTGTAACTACATGTGTACTGCAAGGGAAAATAAATTTCCAAGGAAAGAAGGCTATCGGCCCTAGCTGTATCAATCGGGTACCGGGCTTACCAGAGCCCAGACTTCGGTATGTGCGTGGTACGTTAAAAAACTTGACACACAGAACCACACGTTTCGACCTTAATCCAATTATCATACAAGGACGGGAGATCTACACATACCATCCCACCTGTCCATCCTTATGATTCCAACATAAGTAGAGACAAACAACTCCTATTGAAAGTGCATTTGGCCCCCTAGTGGTTTTGGTGGTGATAACAACCACAATTTGGAGGTTTCATACTTTTATAAAGATATGTGCAGGTGTTAAATGAAATAAGAAAAAGATTATATACAAAGGAGGTCCCCAATTCAAATTGTATGGTGTGAAGCTCATATGGAGGATTTAAATTGAATTTATTCTTTAAATTTGAGTATAGGAAACACCGTACTATCAAGGGGGACGTGTCTGATGAATCAAGGTTGCTAAAGTGCTATATTGAGATGAAAACTAACTTTGAGAAGAAAAAGGGGCGAAACTCACTTTCTCAGAGTTTTTCGGAAGATCTGGTTGTGTTCTTCGGAACATCCGGTTCCATTCTGCGTAGAATCAGAAGATCCAATTTTGTTCTTCGGAACATCCGGTTCGGTTCTGCGTAAAATCGGAAGTTCCGGTTTTGTCAATCGGAAGTTCCGGTTTGGCAGTACACTTAGGATTTTTACAACTAACCTGAGCCTATCCGAAAGATCCGAGTAGTACTCGGAAGATCCGGTTTGCCCGATTCAGAACATAACGGTTAGATTTTGAGAAGGGGTATAAATACCCCCTCACTCACCCCTTCAACCCTAGCTCGCACATTTCAACAGCAAACACTCTTCTAGCTCTCTCCCCCTCTCTCCACTCCCCTCCAAACCTTGCCCAAGCCAAGATTCATTTGGGGATTGGTTGAGAGAAGAGATTTGAGGCTTGTGGGTTGACTTTGAGTGAGGAGAAGCATTTGTTCATCTCAAGAAGCACTTGAAGCATCCTTGCCTTTGTGATTCGCGTTTGTTACTCTTGGAGCTTGCTCCTAGACGGTTAGAGGTCACCAAGTGCAGCACCTAGCTTGTGGGAGCACCTTGGAGGATTGTATCACCCATTCCTTGTGTGGAATCATCTAGTAAGTGACTCAATCTTGATCTTTGTGGTCGATTGAGGGAGGAAACAAGTTGAAAGAGACTCTACCCTTTGTGGATACCTCAACGGAGACGTAACTCCCTTGGGAGTGAACTTCGGGAACAAATCTCGTGTCTCTTTGTGTTGCTTACTTCATATTGTTCATATTTTCTCATATTTGCTATATATTGCCCGATCTATCTCTATAAAGGTTTCCGCTATATTTGATCATCATATATAGCTCTTAGAGTACCTCTGTGAACTTTCTATTCAAGTGGAATTGTAAATAACTTGTTAGATTTTGAATCTCGAGCAAAGGTTATTTCTCACATCGGATCATCCGAGTAAGTCTCGGAACATCCGATCATCAGATCTTCCTAGAAGTACTCAGAAGATCCGGTTTCACTGACAACTTGAGAGGAAAGAATTTTCAGGTTTTATTAGGTACGCCTATTCACCCCCCTCTAGGCATCTACAAGATCCTCTCAATTGGTATCAGAGCCGAGGCTCTTGTCAAGGCTTAACCGCTCAAGAGAATCAAGATATCGAGGATTGAAGGTAAGAAAACGTGGACATCATCAATTCTCAAATTCCACCCATCGATCTACCTCCTCTAGATAATGAAGATAAAGCTTCTTTCAAGTCAACAAGAAGCAAGAGATCAAAGAAGGATGCATCACCCACACCAAGTGGAAGCTCAAGCTCAAGTTCGGACTCTAGCTCGGATGAGAGTTCGGACGGCGACTCAAAGGCTAAGAAGATAGAAAAGTTGAAAAAGAAGCTAAAAAAGCTAGAGGAGGATGAGAAGAAAGAGAAGAAGAAGAAACACAAGTCAAGGGAGTTAACTCGTGTTCCACTTGACTATCATGATATATCTAGTTTCAATGCATCTCATTTTCAATCTATTAATCTTGGCAAGGCACCATATTTTGATGGATCAAACTATTCAAAATGGGCCTATGACATGAAATTGCATCTCTTCGGGTTTCACTAACAACTTGAGAAGAAAGAATTTTCAGGTTTTATTAGGTACGCCTATTCACCCCCCTCTAGGCATCTACAAGATCCTCTCACCTATATCTCGCGAGTGATAGGAAATCACTCCTATGTAAATTTTTCTTACTTTAGTTACCTTCGCAGCTATTGTTGTTGGCTTTGAAACTGGCGTTATCTTTCATATTTGCTCGGGCGATGGTCGATCTGCGGCTTTGCCTATTGAGGGAAGCACCCTTGCTTTTGAGGTGTCCGATGTCACTTTGCGGACCTTCGAGCGTCTAGGCGAAGCCATCGACTCATCGAAGTGCCGCTTTCCTGAGTCGGGGTGATTCAAGCCGGCTCCCCAGCCTGGAGAGGTTGTAGTTTTTCGCGACATGTTCGACGCTGGGCTTCATTTTTCGCTTGACCCTGTGGTTGTGGATATCTTGGCTTTCTTCAAGATCAAGCTGCACCAGCTCACGCCTAACGCCTTTGTTTGGTTGAGCTTTTACATGTGGATCTGCAAGACGACAGGAATTCCGGCTATTGCGAAGGGGTTCGCTTTTACCCATCGTGTTCACAAGCAGCCTCGGTCGGTTGCTTTGGCTCGTAAGGATGGGAATCCTGTTCGGAAAGAGGGACACTTCAGGTGCCTGAACTTCATGTACCACACTGATCTACTTGTGCCCGTAACTGCTTATAAGAACAGGTGGTCCGATGATTGGTGGGCTTCCTGGTTCTATTACAGTATTGAACCCAAAGGTTCCAGATTGGCCGGCGAGTCATTGGGGAAGCTTGCAGAGCCCTTCGAGGCCTACACTGAGAGCTGCTCCAAAGGGGTTCAGTTTGCGGATATGCTCCATAAAATTTCAAAGAATTTGTCTGTTCAGGACCTCGTGGAAGAGTATTGCATTTGCGGGGTGTTCCCCGTCCAATCCTCATGGGAAGTGTCCTCATTTGCTACGGAATCGCTGGATGGGACCCCTATTCCTGACTTTCGCCAGAGCTTTGGTATCAGCGAGGCCCTGCTCGAAGGCGATGAGGCTGAGGAGCGGGCAAACCGCATCTTGGGAAAGGAGACTTCCAAGGAAAGCAAAGAAAGCCGAAGGCTTCTGTAACATCCCACTCTTTTGAGCCTTTGAACATGTGAATGAATGTTTGGGTTAAGTGAAAATATAAAAGAAAAAGGGGTAAGAGAAAAAGAAAGGAGAAAAGAGTTGACCAAAGTCAACGAAATGGCCAAATTTGCAAATTTTGTGAACCCAAGAATTTCTAAGTGGAGATTATAAGCTAAGCAACTTAGTTGACCAGCAAGGGTGTGAGAAATTTGAGAAATAATGCTTCAATTAAATGGAAGAAAGAAAATGGGAAATGACACTATTCCCCATCCGACACAAACACTTAGCCGATTTCAAATTTTCGGCTGAAATTTTCATAGTGGGCAGCAATCTTCAAATCAGGCTAGTTATTGATCTGTGGGTGGTATGGCCAAGGTGCCTTAAACAAAGTTGTCATGGGAACTATGATGAACAACTTTTATTTTTGGGTCACACTCAGAAACTGGCTGGATCGAGAAGAAAAACACGGAAGAAAATCGATCAGAAGCTGTTTTCAGGAAATTCAGTGGAATTAAGGACAGATTTGAATTTGTGCAAATTAAGATCGAATTTGAAGTTTTCTGCAAAAACTTCCAACTAGGAAGTTGTTCTAATAAAGGTGAATTTCAAATTTGTCTTCAGCACCAGGGGCACGTTCTATTCAAGTTTTGAGAGTAATTTGTAAAATTCAGTTAAGGTTTCTGAAAATTGGGGGAAGTTGCAGCAGTGACTTTGGAGTTCAAATTCGACTCCAATTCGAACTCAAATGAGTGAGGTGTCAAAATAAGAACTGAAATTGAAGGATCCATCTACAAGTTTCATGTTGGGAGTTTTTGATGTTGCCACATGATTTTGGGAGAAATCGAAGCTTCAATCTCGGTGCAAATGGAGCTCAATTGGGGACTTGCTGACGTCATGCTTAGCAAGCTGCTCGTCGCCGGCGTCGCATGGGCCACATCGCCGGCCACGCGTCGACGCTGCGCAAGGACAACGGAGGCGGTGCCGCAGCTGGAGGTGTCGCACGCCGCTGCATAGCTCCGTCGTTAAAGCAGTGACCCCGGCCTTCTCCTCCCCTTTTTCCGCCGCAAGCTCCTCTGCCACTGACCTCGCCGCCGTCGAGCCGGTGTGTGCAGCCACCAGTTGAGCCGCTCTGCGACCTCTCTAGCCACCTAAAGCTTCGCCGTCATCCACTGGTTCGATTCCACCCGCTGGTGCTCCTCCTCCCTCACTCCAGAGCCCGGCGCATCCGATTCTTGAAGCTCGTCGTCGACGACACGCCGGGGTGAGCTTCTCCTCGTCCTTGTGCCTTTGCGGTTGCGTTTGTAGGAGTTAGAGAGGGTAGTCGTGCTGTGTAGAGGTCTGGGAGGTTGTTAGGAGGTTTGTTCTGTTGAGCGCGACGTTTCTCCGGGTTGGAACGCGTTCGACGCCATGGCGCTCCTCCGCCATGGCAGCCGCACGGCTGCAGCTTGGCTCGGACCTCCTCCGGCCGAGCTTGGGTGCACGCTGGGTGCGGGGAGATGCACTGGTGCTCGTAGGGTAGCTGTTAGGGTTAGTCTTGTTGTGGTCGAGCCATGGTTAGCTCGCCACTGCGTGCTCCGGGCGTGCTCCCGCCATGGCCGGCGTGGTACGCTCGGGCGTGCGGTGTTGCGCGGGCTGGCTTGAGTGGTGCAGGAGGTGTCTTAGGTCTAGGCGGTGCTCGTGGGTCGGGTGTGAGGCGAGTTGGGGCAGTAGGCTCGCCGGAGCACGGCTTGCCACCGGAGCTCCGCCGCCGAGCCGCGGGGAAGCTAGGGTTAGCGTTTGCCGGGACTGTTGACGCCAATAATGGGTGCGCGAGTGCGAAGAGAAGCCCTAGGATCAGTTGTTTCCGTTGGGGGACCTCGCCGCCGGCGAGCGGCCGGGGGTCAACGCCGGTGAGACGCCGGTCCGCGCGGGGACTCTGTCCCGCGTGGCCAGGGGTGTCGGGGAAGAAGGAGGAAGAACCCAGGGGGTTTTCTGAAAGATTACCAATTAGATTTTAGGATTTAGTTTAAATTATATTTATTCACTGTTTTAATTTTAGAAAATTATAGAAAAATCAGAAAAATATGAAATAAATTTTGATAAATTCCTTAGATTTTTCTTTATAATCTAAAAATGCTAAACCCAAACATTTGTGATGTTTAGAATTTATTAATAATATCAACTTAGAAAATAATTATTAAAAATGGCTAGAATAATGTTAAAAATATTCTAAAATAGGATTCTTGTGTTTTAAACACATTTTTACTAAATAAATGTTAGGGTTTATAGGAAATAATTTTATCACACTTAGGAAATCTTTTCTTCTTAATAAAATCAATAAAATAAATAAGGATTAATTCATCCACTTTATAAAATAACTTTTTGTGACATCTCTGATCTCAAAATAACTAAAAAGTGCAATTAAGATCAATGCAACAGGGAATTAAGGTTGGAATTCAAAAATCTCTAAAAAATTCACCAAAATTCCAATTTTAATCCAAAAACAGGGGTTAATTGGCACCCAACCGAAAACTCAAGATTATTGTACTAAACTTGAAAATCTCCCAAAATATAGGTTGTTTGGCATCGCAAATAAACCCTAGTCACTGTTTGGAGTTTTTGAAAATTCTGCAGTTTAGCCCCTCAAAAACCCAAATTACCGTTCTAGGCACCTTTCTGTTTTTGGGCTTTTTGAGCTTGAAAAACTTCGAATTTCAAGATCATCCCAAAAAGAAAGTTGTGTCCCATCTTCCAAACTACAACTTTTATTTTTACACTTTTTCAAGTTCAGTTCAAATTTTTGGAGAAAATTCGAATTCAAACCCGGCGCTCCCCGGGCCGTGAACAGTGCCCCTGGCGCGCGCCGCGGCGGCCCGAGCTCGGCCGCCACGCGGCCGGCGCGCGGCTCAGGCGGCGCTGACGCGGCCAAGGCGCGGCGGAGCGTGGCGCTCGTCGTCTAGTGCTTGTCCGTCCACTGTGGAGCCGTCGAGTCGCCGCCGTCGCCTCCCTCCTCCTCGCGCCGCGGACGCCATCATGGCGGTCGCGCGCGTCGCGGTCGCGCGCGCGCGCTCGCGCTGCGCTGGCGCTCTGCTGGCGCTAGGAGCCGCCCACATCGCGCCAAAACCGCTGAGGAAGATCCCCACTCCAGCACGCAGCGATCTCCCTCGCCTGCAGCGCCGCCCACGCTCGCTCCGCGCTCACTGTGCGGCCATGGCGGGTCGCGTCGAGCATTAACGCGCTCGCGCGCTCCCGAGGCTCACAGTGGCTCCCCTCGCGCACTCGAGCACCCCACCGAGCTTCCCTTTCACTCCTCTCACTCCCTCGAGCCTCCAGTGACTCCCCTCGCGCTCTCCCCCTCCTTCTTCTTCCTCGCGCCGCGCAAGCCGAGCCAACCCAATCCGAGAAATTCGTCGCGCTCGATCCCCCATTCCCAAATCCACTCCGCACAGAGCTAGTCCACTCCCCTAGCTCCATTTCTCCCAACTTTCCCCAGCACATTGGCCATTCCCGAGCTCGAATTTCCAAGTTCCCCCAAATCGCGTTTTCCGGCCGTCGAACCATCTCACCGTCGAGACCCTACTTCGAGCCTTCCCCGAGCCTCCTCGAGCACGCCATTGGCTTCCCCAAGCTCTGCTGGTGCTCTAGGACTTCTTCCCCCACCGCGAACGACACCGAGCTCGCCGGCGTAGACCCCGCAGCGGCCGCGCCGCCACCTCCTCGTCGCCGGCGTAACTCCGTCGACCCCCGGCCTCCCAACCGTGCTCAAACGACTCGTGGTGAGCCCAGGACCCTTTTCCCCCTCTTCCCCGAGCCCAGTTCGCCGTGGTTTGCCCGGCGCAACTCCGGCGAGGTCCCGAGGACCATTGTTCATCGTCTACCTTTGTCCAGGGTCTTTTGTGCAAAAGTGCAGGACTGGTTCGCGAAAGTTTGAAAGTTCTAGGGTTCTCGGTGAAAATAGATTCTTACCCTAGATTTGATTTTTCCCGAAACTTGTAAAATCGATTAAAAATCGTAGAAAAATCAGAAAAATATGCAAAAATACTCTCTGGAATCGTGAGAACCTAAACTACAATCTCTATTAGACATGTTTATGCTTTTGGTGAACGCTTGTTGAATTAAAAATCAAACTAAGAAAACCTAAAGTTGTGCACCTTTTCAAATCCAGAGCTCCGCTGGGGTTGAGCTTTGGATATGCTGTTAGTACAGGCCTTGGACAGCTTGTGTCCAAAGGAGACTCAAAAATATGGTGTGTAGCTCCAGTTATAGATTTAAATGTGTTTTCTGACTTTCTGCAGTAAAGAAATTGTTAAAAATAATTTGTGCAGCGAAAAATCACCATTTTGCTCCTGAGAACTAAAAACTTGTTAGCACACATGTTAAAAATGAGAAACTTAATTTTTGCTCTGTTTAGGATGGCAAATAATTAAATATGTGTTTTTGGATAGAAAAATAATGAGGACTACCCAAGGGTTATTTTGAGCCACCACTTGGCCAGAGCCCTCCTCATGATATTGCTTAGCCTTGGTAGGAAGATCTCCTGAAATAAATGAAATTTCAATTTATTATGCATTTATTTCACTTTCTGCAGCTAGCTGTTGGCACATTTTTAATAAATTATGTGTAGCTCGAAATTAGCTAAATTTTGGAGTGAGCCTAGCTCTTATACTCCAGTAGCTGTCATAAAGTTTATAGCTAAAATTGATGAACAGAAATGGAGAAACAAAAATGAGAAGGAATCTAGATGGAAATTGAATTATATAAAAAGATAAACCTTTTTAGTTAATTGAGTTGGATCAAATAATTGGAATCTGAAATTCCAGAACAGCACCCAACTTTGTGAAGAAATAACTAGAATTCTTTTATATATGTACGCAATCACCATCGAATTCAACTAAAACTTTTCACACCGACACCTTGCTTTGGTGAAGAAAATAAAACATCGGTGTATGTCTAGGTGAATATGGCCTTCAAGGCCCTAGTCTTAGCATCTAAAGGCTGCCGCCTTAAAATTTATGCATATCGTGTAGAAGGTGCTATCCCAGACGGCGACTACACCCTCGTCCCCGCAGAAGAGGAGCAAGTCCCGGAGCCCGACGCCGGTGCAGACGTGACCAACCCGGGAGCTAACCCCCAGTCCGAGCAGGAAGGCAAGCCCCGGAGCATGACCTAACATTTCTAAATTATGCACTTTGAATTCTCTATGTTCGTGCATTTACGTTTTTAGGAGTTGATTGAATACCATAGCTGCAATATTTTCCTAGTACCTATGACTTGCAATACTAGTATGAAAGGATCGGTAGAGCGTTGCAATAGGTTCGTTACAAGTCGAGTGATTTCCTGTCACTCGCGAGATATAGGAATTGTTTGTCTTTACTTATGTTGGAATCATAAGGATTGACGGGCGGGATGATAGATGTAGATCTCCCGTCCGTGTTTGATAATTGGTTAAGGTCGGAAGGTGTGGATGCTAAGTCAAGTTTTTGAACGTACCACATGCATGCCGGTATATGGGAGCCGGTAAGCCCGGTACCAGATTGAAGCAGCTAGGGCCGATAGCCATCTCTCCTTGGAAACTTTGTTTTCCCTTGCCGTACACTCGTGGATGTATGCGTGATGCTGTGAGTGAAGCAGTAAACCTTCATCCTAAGGAAGTGGGCCCGGTTCCGAATTGTGGATCGATGGGAAAGGTTGGGAAATGCTTGTACCTTTTATCGCAAGCAGAGTATCCGTGTGTGTTGGGTTTCCCCTGGCCAGGTAGCACAAATTCGGTTCGAACTGTCCGCTTCTCGCGGTTAATGAGACTGCTTGACCGCCAGGCCACATCGAGTAATAAGTGGAATTTGAGATTATGAAGTTGTTCTATGAATTAAATTGTACTGCTCCACTTGTATGCTTAGAGAGGATGCTAATCTAGAATGGTTAAATTTATTAGAATATGGTGCTAAAACTTGAAAGCAAGGATCTACTTTTAGCTGCTTTTTGGCAAACAAACCCACCAGCCAAAAGCCTTTCATTGTCTAGATGTTGGTGATGTAGTTTTCACCCGACGGGTAAGCCTTGCTGAGTATTAGTATACTCAGCCTTGCTTGTGGCAATATTTTCAGGTATAATCTTGGATGTGGATGCTATGACTTGGCCTGCCCAGGTTCCACCTGGCTGGCACATCGAATGGGTCCCGTCCTCAGGCGAGGATCGGGAGGAGTAGCTTCGTGGCAGGCTTCATCACGAAGTTATTTGTTCCGTCGTTAGATTATTTTACTTCCGCTGCAATGAATTTCTAAATTTCAGTTGTTATGAACTTTAAATTCCGTTGCAAAACTTGTGTACTCTGATTTTAATTCGAACTCGGTTTGTAATAACTATGTTGCCTTATGTGTAATTTAATTTGTGGAATGTTGTAATCTCTGGAACTCACCTTCGTGTGGGCCTGCTGCTGTCACGATCTAGTTTAGTACGTGGTTTAATCGGGTTTAATCCGACGGCGCTCCAGCTTATTCCGGATTAAGTGCCTGACTACATGATTAGTGGTCTGAGGGTACTTAACTTGGAATAATTTCGGAGTGGTCCGCCACAGCTGGCATCAGAGCCGAAGCAGCAGCCCGGAGAAAGCAACAGACCTTTAATAAACGATTTTTGAATAAAATTGGTCAACCCGTGCTTCCGATGCGCTTTGCAAAGGAAGGGTATTATAGGATCGTTAAGGATGTTACCTAGAGCGTGAAGCCTATGTGGGTTAAGGGATCACGATATCATAGGTGGCAAATAGTATATTATACTGACTTCCAGCACATTTCATTCTGTCATTTACTTTCCGCAATGGTGGGCGCAAGGTACGGCGATTGCTGTAACGTACCACGGCACTATATGAAAATATAGTGGCGGCACATAGTCAATACGCTGTGATGGCGTATGAAACCAGAATAGGATGGTGGGCGCAAGGTACGGCGATTGCTGTAGCGTACCACGTCATCATATGCAAATATGGTGGCGGCACATAGTCAATACGCTATTTCAATAGCGTATGAAACTGTCAATATGTCGCCTCGGTGACATATGAGCATTGCCCGTTCAATGTTAAACGTTCGGGTGCCACCTCTATAGTGGGTGGTAATGGATGGAGACGCTTTCGTGAGTGCTGGCACGAAAGGTTGATTATAAATGCTCTGGGATGAAATTTTCTGCAGGTACACTAACCGCGAACCCGTACGTGAAACGGTTAGAGAATTCCGGCTAGATAATATAGCGAGAGACGAATATTGCCTAGCCACCGGCACTAACTTCGTAAGCCAAAAGTTATTGGCATGTGTGTTGGTGAGATCGAATAGGCCGCTCATGCATTGCATCTCACTAAATTAACCTCCAATTTAATCCTTGACCGAATTGAACCGAACTTCCGTTAAAGAAATTGAAATCAAAACTCACAACCTTGTCAAGGACAGTCTGTTTGCACCCTTAATTCGAGATTGAAAACATGGTCAAATGAAAACGTGTTCAACATGAAAGTTGTCATGAACCTTATAAAGTACATGCTGAAGAAATTTCAACGAAATTGGATCAGTAAAACTGGAGTTATGCTAAAAATGGTAACCCCCTGTCTGCTGGAAATTTCTGGGGACAGTGAGAAAGAAATTGAATTTTTACGCCATCTTAACGACAGTTTCTGCCCAAACCTCCAACATGAAACTTGTTAGGAATTACTTAAACCATGTTCTGGCCAAAGTTGAGAATTTTTGAGCTTACAGATTTCGAGTTTTGTAATTTTTACCACCTTACACAGAATCTGCTTTGTTTTGGCGCTAACCGGATCTCACCCTTGCCCCTTTTTCCTTTTGGTTCAGATGGCTTCCCACGCTGACCTGGCTAGCTACCCCAGCGACGTGTCTTTCTCTGACTGTTTGGGATGGGAAGGATTCCCCAGTATCCTGTGGTCGGTTCTTCAGGCTATGGACTACCCGACACCGCCGCAGTACGAGAGGACGGTTATCCGGGAGAGAGGTGTGGTTCGCTCCCGCGTGCGGTTGGTGGTATACCGCCACCCGCCGTGTCCTAGCTCTCCCACCTGGACGGTGGAAGTGCACGGGCACCACATGGAGACCACGTGCGAGCTAGCTGCCATGAACGGCATCAGCTCCTTTGTTACCCAGAACCAGGAGTTAGTGGAGCATCAGTTACTTGGTTTGTTCCCGCCGACTCAGCCGGACGACCCTCATTGGATGAGGCGCTACTTGAGTTCCCCTCTGAGGATGGCGGAGAGCCCCGTCGCAGCAGCCGCCTTGATGATGAGGTGGATGCGGGCGTACCACAGGTTGCAGGCACTTCTTAGTCGGTCACAGAGCGAGTTGCTCAATGTTGCCATGGATATGTCCGCTCGCGCCCGTGACATAGGGGTTGAGAGGACCTCCTTGTCCATAGAGGTGACTACTAGGAATGCCATGATTGCTGACCTTGAGAGGCAACTCAATGACCTACAGATTGCACACAACGACACTCAGAATGAGTTGGCTCAGACTAGGGATGAGCTTGAGGAGGTACACGGCACCTTGCAGCATGCCAATGCCATGCTTGCTGCCCACGACGCTCAGCACCTCTTTGATGAGCAAGGAGGGGACATAGATGGTGAAGGAGAGGCCCCCGACTCCGACATGGACACCAAAGACGACATGCCTCCCCTTCCCGCTCCACCTTCCCCTATGGGCAGCGAGGCTACCGCTAACAACCTGGATGACTTTTAGAGTGGTAGTGGCAATGACTCCTCCGCTAGGCCTAGAATTTTGGCTTCATGATGTAATAGGCTAGATGGAGTTGAGCTCCCCATGTTATCTTTTGTGGCATTGTAAACTTAATGGTGTGAAACTTGATGATGATGTAAGGGCTGCATTGACAACATTCTGCAGCTTCCTTTGATTTTAATTATTTGTGGTTCTTCCTTTCATTTCTGGGCTGTGATGTGAACTAGAAAGTTGTTTGAAATTTATCAAACTAAATGATCACCAATTTGCAACCCCATTGGGTAAGCGAAATAAAAATGGCAATTAAAACACCACGGCTCGGCCTGCTGAAAACAGCAAACGCAGAGAGCTGAGAATTGAATTTTTCGGCTTAGTTCCAGTACGAATTTGAATTTGAGCCCAACATGAAAGTTGTAGAGCAGGAAATTTTCGAGCTACTGACCGAATGGGAGCTTATGACGTGTTTCCTGTTGGGAGATATGAATTTTCTCCCAAAACTGCGTGCTGATTGTCACTCTGCGCAGTATACTTCAAATGTTGTCACATTCTACCTTGTCATTTATTATGCAAGTTTATGAAATGTGGCTAATGCAAGTCCCTACTGCAGATGGCAATCACCCGCAGCGGTCACGACGCTAGCGGCTCCAATGCTAACCAGCAGGGGCCTGAGGGGCAGCAACAACCACCGCCACCTCCTCCTCCGCAGCAACCTCCTACGTGGCAGCAGCTCTACGCCACACAAACGGAGATTCTCCGGAACCTGCAGCATCAGCAGCAGATGATGCAGCAGCAAATGCTGCAGCAGGGAGGACAACGGGCCCCTCAGCCTCAGGTGGCTCGATACGAGGACTTTCTGGCGACGCACCCGCCGATCTTCGCTCGTGCCGATGAGCCTTTGGAGGCCGACACCTGGATTCGAGCCATTGAGTCCAAGTTCACCATTCTGGCAACGCCTTGCACCGCCAACCGCAAGGTCGTGTTCGCGGCGCAGCAGCTCCGCGGCCCAGCTCTCCTTTGGTGGGAGAACTACCTGGCCCTGCAGCAGGAGGGTCACGTAGTTGAGTGGGATGAGTTCAAGGCTGCATTCAAAGCTCATCACATTCCAGCCGGTCTGGTGGAAAGAAAGCTGAACGAGTTTCTGGCGCTGACCCAAGGTACTCGCACGGTGCTGCAGTACGCTCAGGCCTTCAACGGTCTGTGCCCCTATGCCGGTCACCATGCTGACTCCGACGAGAAGAAGCTTGAAAGGTTCCGCCGTGGCCTGAACACCAAGCTGAAGGCGCAGTTGGCCACTACCCGTGCTCCCACGTACGGTGATCTTGTCAACCTTGCCATTGCTCAAGAAGACGCCAATACGGTGCATAAGGCGGAAAAGAAGAGGAAGACTCCCGCTGGACCGTCTAGCTCGCAGCCCCAGAGGTTCCGCCTGGTTCCCCCGGCTCCACAGCAGGGACAGTCCAGGGCACCTTAGGGAGGTGGTTGCGTTGCTAGGCCGCCACAGCCTAACGCGCCTCGTTTCCCTCCACCGCCGCAGCAGCAAGCACCTAGGCAGAATGCACAGCAGCCAGCTCGTCCTGGAGCCGGCTACCAGTGCTTCAAGTGTGGAAGCAAAGATCACTTTATTAAGGATTGCCCGCAGAACAAACAGCAGAACCAACGCTCGGGAAATCAACAAGGCAAAGGCAAGCAGCAGCAGCAGCGTGTGCAAGTCCGCCAAGGACGACTCAACTACACCAACTTGGCTGACTTACCCGAGGGAGCCCCAGACATGACTGGTATCTTCCCTATCTGCACTCAACCTGCTGTGATATTATTTGATTCCGGAGCAACGCATAGTTTTATAAGCACAAGATTCCATGTGAAATGCGGATTAAAATCATACCATACCAAATCCTCCTATGTGATATCAACTGCAGGAGGCAAAATTGCATCCAACCAAGTCACCCACAAAGTTCCGATCAGGCTGGGAAGTAAAACATTCCCTACTGATTTGATTCTACCTGGTATGGAAGGGATTGACATTGTGTTAGGAGCCAATTGGATGACTCAGCATAAAGTTGTCCTAGATGTTGCGGAACGAATTGTCGAGATAAACTCGCCTACGCATGGCCCGAGTGTGCTATATCTGCCACAACGGACTTGCGTTGATGCATGTGCTTATTCCATGGTCGAAACCCAACTAAAGGACATTCCGGTGGTATGTGAGTATGCCGATGTATTTCCGGATGACTTACCAGGGATGCCGCCGGATAGGGACGTTGAATTTGTGATTGAATTACAACCTGGCACAGCACCTATATCAAAGAGACCGTATAGAATGCCGCCCAATGAATTGGCTGAATTAAAAATCCAACTCCAAGAATTGCTAATAAGGGTTTCATTCGCCCGAGTGTGTCACCGTGGGGATGTCCCGCTATCTTCGTGAAGAAGAAGGACCATTCCTTGAGGTTGTGTATTGATTACCGGCCTCTCAATGCGGTAACTATTAAGAACAAGTATCCGCTACCCCGAATTGACATCCTATTTGATCAATTAGCTGGCGCCAGAGTGTTCTCCAAGATTGACCTTCGCTCCGGCTATCACCAAATAAAAATCAGGCCTTGTGATATTCCAAAGACTGCCTTTTCCACACGTTACGGGCTTTATGAGTTTCTGGTTATGTCTTTTGGACTCACCAACGCCCCAGCCTATTTCATGTACCTCATGAATTCGGTCTTCATGTCTGAATTAGACAAGTTTGTGGTGGTTTTCATTGATGACATTCTTGTATACTCCAAGAATGAGGAAGAGCACGCTGAGCACCTTCGCATTGTTCTTCAGCGACTGAGAGACCACCAACTCTACGCCAAATTCTCCAAGTGTGAATTCTGGTTAGAGAGCGTGAAGTTTTTGGGCCACACGATTTCCAAAGATGGTATATCCGTGGATCCATCCAAAGTACAAGAGGTACTAGATTGGCAGCCACCTACTTCCGTTCACGAGATTCGGAGTTTTCTGGGATTAGCCGGTTACTACCGCCGCTTCATTCCGGATTTCTCTCGGATTGCGAAGCCTATGACCGAACTTTTGAAGAAGGGAGTTAAATTTGAGTGGAATGACAAATGTGAGGAAGCTTTCCACACCTTGCGGAGACTTTTGACTTCAGCCCCAGTTTTGGCTCAGCCCGATTGCACCAAGCCGTATGATGTTTATTGTGATGCATCAGGCACCGGTCTTGGCTGCGTTCTCATGCAAGAGAACCGAGTCATTGCTTATGCTTCTCGAGCACTTCGACCTCATGAGCAAAACTACCCCACGCACGATCTTGAGTTAGCAGCGGTTATTCATGCTCTCAAGATGTGGAGACACTATTTGATGGGTGTTCCCTGCAACATATACACAGACCACAAGAGCCTTAAATATGTCTTCACTCAGGCACATCTGAACATGAGACAGCGGAGATGGTTGGAGTTGGCTAAGGACTATAACCTCAGTGTGCATTATCACCCCGGGAAGGCTAATGTAGTTGCGGATGCACTAAGCCGCAAGGCTCATTGTCATTGTCTTTCCGTGAAGTCCTACGCTGACACCCTGTGTCACGAAATGGCAAAGCTCAATTTAGAGATTGTTCCACACGGGTACTTCAACCATATTGCAGTGGAACCAACCCTGCACGATCAGATTGTTATGGCCCAATTAAATGATGCGGGCGTTAAAGTTCTCAAGAGAAAATTGTCTAAAGAGAAGGTGAAGGAGAAGTACAAGTGCTTCCGGTTAGACGGGCAAGGAGTCCTGTGGTTTGGGCACCGTCTCATGGTGCCCAAAAACACGGAGCTCCGACGGAAAGTTATGGATGAGGCACATCTCTCTAAATTTTCTATCCATCCCGGCAGCACCAAAATGTATCAAGACTTGAAACAAAACTTTTGGTGGACTCGAATGAAACGAGAAATTGCCACGTATGTGTTGGAATGTGACACTTGCCAACGGGTTAAGGCAAGCCACTTGAAGGTAGCAGGCACGCTGCAACCTCTACCTATTCCCTCATGGAAGTGGGAGGATATTAGTATGGATTTTATTGTTGGACTTCCCAGGACCCCTCAGGGCCACGATTCTATTTGGGTAATTGTGGATCGCCTTACCAAGACCGCACACTTCATTCCAGTCAATACCATGTACTCTGCTAAGAAGTATGCGGAAATTTATTTAGAGCGGATCGTTTGTCTACATGGGGTACCCAAGACGATAATCTCAGATCGTGGTGCTCCCTTCGTAGCACGCTTTTGGGAAAACTTGCAAATGTCCTTGGGCACCAAACTGATCCGTAGCTCAGCATATCACCCACAGACCGATGGGCAGACGGAAAGGGTAAATCAAATACTTGAGGATATGCTTCGAGCTTGTGCTATTCATTATGGGAAGAATTGGGAGAAATGTCTATCTCTGGCCGAATTCTCCTATAATAACAGCTACCAATCAAGTTTAAAAATGGCGCCATTCGAAGCCCTATATGGTAGAAGATGTCGGACCCCGTTGTGTTGGTCCCAGGCAGGCGAGAGGTATACTTATGGCCCCGACCTTGTGAAAGAAGCCGAAGAAAAGGTTAGAATCATTCGGGAAAATTTGAAAACCGCCCAGTCACGACAAAAGAGTTACTTTGATCAGCGGCGAAAGCCACTTCAGTTTGAAGTTGGCAATCACGTGTATCTTAAGGTCTCCCCGACCAAGGGTGTGCAAAGGTTTGGACTCAAGGGCAAGCTTGCACCTCGCTATATCGGCCCGTATGAAATCACTCAGCAATGTGGGCCGGTAGCTTATCAAGTGAAGCTTCCCGAGAAACTTTCAGCGGTACACAATGTGTTTCATGTTTCTCAACTCAAGAGGTGTCTTCGTGTTCCAACCGAAGTTGTTGAACAAGAGGAACTCTCGGTTGAACCGGATCTCTCTTACGATGAGCATCCTGTCAAGATCCTCGACGAGAAAGAGCGACAGACACGAAGGAAGGGAGTTAAAATGTATAAAATTCGGTGGAGTCATCATTCTGAAGATGAAGCCACGTGGGAAACCGAGGGTTATCTCAGGAAGAATTTCCCCGACATACTTTCATAAGCCGAGGTAATTCCTTCCCCTCTTAATCGTTAAGCGTAATCGAATCTCGGGGCGAGATTCCTTTTAAGGGGGGTAGGCTGTGACATCTCTGATGTCAAAATAACTAAAAAGTGCAATTAAGATCAATGCAACAGGGAATTAAGGTTGGAATTCAAAAATCTCTCAAAAATTCACCAAAATTCCAATTTTAATCCAAAAACAGGGGTTAATTGGCACCCAACCGAAAACTCAAGATTATTGTACTAAACTTGAAAATCTCCCAAAATAAAGGTTGTTTGGCATCGCAAATAAACCCTAGTCACTGTTTGGAGTTTTTGAAAATTCTGCAGTTTAGCCCCTCAAAAACCCAAATTACTGTTCTAGGCACCTTTCTGTTTTTGGGCTTTTTGAGCTTGAAAAACTTCGAATTTCAAGATCATCCCAAAAAGAAAGTTGTGTCCCATCTTCCAAACTACAACTTTTATTTTTACACTTTTTCATGTTCAGTTAAAATTTTTGGAGAAAATTCGAATTCAAACCCGGCGCTCCCCGGGCCGTGAACAGTGCCCCTGGCGCGCGCCGCGGCGGCCAGAGCTCGGCCGCCACGCGGCCGGCGCGCGGCTCAGGCGGCGCTGACGCGGCCAAGGCGCGGCGGAGCGTGGCGCTCGTCGTCTAGTGCTTGTCCGTCCACTGTGGAGCCGTCGAGTCGCCGCCGTCGCCTCCCTCCTCCTCGCGCCGCGGACGCCATCATGGCGGTCGCGCGCGTCGCGGTCGCGCGCGCGCGCTCGCGCTGCGCTGGCGCTCTGCTGGCGCTAGGAGCCGCCCACATCGCGCCAAAACCGCTGAGGAAGATCCCCACTCCAGCACGCAGCGATCTCCCTCGCCTGCAGCGCCGCCCACGCTCGCTCCGAGCTCACTGTGCGGCCATGGCGGGTCGCGTCGAGCATTAACGCGCTCGCGCGCTCCCGAGGCTCACAGTGGCTCCCCTCGCGCACTCGAGCACCCCACCGAGCTTCCCTTTCACTCCTCTCACTCCCTCGAGCCTCCAGTGACTCCCCTCGCGCTCTCCCCCTCCTTCTTCTTCCTCGCGCCGCGCAAGCCGAGCCAACCCAATCCGAGAAATTCGTCGCGCTCGATCCCCCATTCCCAAATCCACTCCGCACAGAGCTAGTCCACTCCCCTAGCTCCATTTCCCCCAACTTTCCCCAGCACATTGGCCATTCCCGAGCTCGAATTTCCAAGTTCCCCCAAATCACGTTTTCCGGCCGTCGAACCACCTCACCGTCGAGACCCTACTTCGAGCCTTCCCCGAGCCTCCTCGAGCACGCCATTGGCTTCCCCAAGCTCTGCTGGTGCTCTAGGACTTCTTCCCCCACCGCAAACGACACCGAGCTCGCCGGCGTAGACCCCGCAGCGGCCGCGCCGCCACCTCCTCGTCGCCGGCGTAACTCCGTCGACCCCCGGCCTCCCAACCGTGCTCAAACGACTCGTGGTGAGCCCAGGACCCTTTTCCCCCTCTTCCCCGAGCCCAGTTCGCCGTGGTTTGCCCGGCGCAACTCCGGCGAGGTCCCGACGACCATTGTTCATCGTCTACCTTTGTCCAGGGTCTTTTGTGCAAAAGTTCAGGACTGGTTCGCGAAAGTTTGAAAGTTCTAGGGTTCTCGGTGAAAATAGATTCTTACCCTAGATTTGATTTTTCCCGAAACTTGTAAAATCGATTAAAAATCGTAGAAAAATCAGAAAAATATGCAAAAATACTCTTTGGAATCGTGAGAACCTAAACTACAATCTCTATTAGACATGTTTATGCTTTTGGTGAACGGTTGTTGAATTAAAAATCAAACTAAGAAAACCTAAAGTTGTGCACCTTTTCAAATCCAGAGCTCCGCTGGGGTTGAGCTTTGGATATGCTGTTAGTACAGGCCTTGGACAGCTTGTGTCCAAAGGAGACTCAAAAATATGGTGTGTAGCTCCAGTTATAGATTTAAATGTGTTTTCTGACTTTCTGCAGTAAAGAAATTGTTAAAAATAATTTGTGCAGCGAAAAATCACCATTTTGCTCCTGAGAACTAAAAACTTGTTAGCACACATGTTAAAAATGAGAAACTTAATTTTTGCTCTGTTTAGGATGGCAAATAATTAAATATGTGTTTTTGGATAGAAAAATAATGAGGACTACCCAAGGGTTATTTTGAGCCACCACTTGGCCAGAGCCCTCCTCATGATATTGCTTAGTCTTGGTAGGAAGATCTCCTGAAATAAATGAAATTTCAATTTATTATGCATTTATTTCACTTTCTGCAGCTAGCTGTTGGCACATTTTTAATAAATTATGTGTAGCTCGAAATTAGCTAAATTTTGGAGTGAGCCTAGCTCTTATACTCCAGTAGCTGTCATAAAGTTTATAGCTAAAATTGATGAACAGAAATGGAGAAACAAAAATGAGAAGGAATCTAGATGGAAATTGAATTATATAAAAAGATAAACCTTTTTAGTTAATTGAGTTGGATCAAATAATTGGAATCTGAAATTCCAGAACAGCACCCAACTTTGTGAAGAAATAACTAGAATTCTTTTATATATGTACGCAATCACCATCGAATTCAACTAAAACTTTTCACACCGACACCTTGCTTTGGTGAAGAAAATAAAACATCGGTGTATGTCTAGGTGAATATGGCCTTCAAGGCCCTAGTCTTAGCATCTAAAGGCTGCCGCCTTAAAATTTATGCATATCGTGTAGAAGGTGCTATCCCAGACGGCGACTACACCCTCGTCCCCGCAGAAGAGGAGCAAGTCCCGGAGCCCGACGCCGGTGCAGACGTGACCAACCCGGGAGCTAACCCCCAGTCCGAGCAGGAAGGCAAGCCCCGGAGCATGACCTAACATTTCTAAATTATGCACTTTGAATTCTCTATGTTCGTGCATTTACGTTTTTAGGAGTTGATTGAATACCATAGCTGCAATATTTTCCTAGTACCTATGACTTGCAATACTAGTATGAAAGGATCGGTAGAGCGTTGCAATAGGTTCGTTACAAGTCGAGTGATTTCCTGTCACTCGCGAGATATAGGAATTGTTTGTCTTTACTTATGTTGGAATCATAAGGATTGACGGGCGGGATGATAGATGTAGATCTCCCGTCCGTGTTTGATAATTGGTTAAGGTCGGAAGGTGTGGATGCTAAGTCAAGTTTTTGAACGTACCACATGCATGCCGGTATATGGGAGCCAGTAAGCCCGGTACCAGATTGAAGCAGCTAGGGCCGATAGCCATCTCTCCTTGGAAACTTTGTTTTCCCTTGCCGTACACTTGTGGATGTATGCGTGATGCTGTGAGTGAAGCAGTAAACCTTCATCCTAAGGAAGTGGACCCGGTTCCGAATTGTGGATCGATGGGAAAGGTTGGGAAATGCTTGTACCTTTTATCGCAAGCAGAGTATCCGTGTGTGTTGGGTTTCCCCTGGCCAGGTAGCACAAATTCGGTTCGAACTGTCCGCTTCTCGCGGTTAATGAGACTGCTTGACCGCCAGGCCACATCGAGTAATAAGTGGAATTTGAGATTATGAAGTTGTTCTATGAATTAAATTGTACTGCTCCACTTGTATGCTTAGAGAGGATGCTAATCTAGAATGGTTAAATTTATTAGAATATGGTGCTAAAACTTGAAAGCAAGGATCTACTTTTAGCTGCTTTTTGGCAAACAAACCCACCAGCCAAAAGCCTTTCATTGTCTAGATGTCGGTGATGTAGTTTTCACCCGACGGGTAAGCCTTGCTGAGTATTAGTATACTCAGCCTTGCTTGTGGCAATATTTTCAGGTATAATCTTGGATGTGGATGCTATGACTTGGCCTGCCCAGGTTCCACCTGGCTGGCACATCGAATGGGTCCCGTCCTCAGGCGAGGATCGGGAGGAGTAGCTTCGTGGCAGGCTTCATCACGAAGTTATTTGTTCCGTCGTTAGATTATTTTACTTCCGCTGCAATGAATTTCTAAATTTCAGTTGTTATGAACTTTAAATTCCGTTGCAAAACTTGTGTACTCTGATTTTAATTCGAACTCGGTTTGTAATAACTATGTTGCCTTATGTGTAATTTAATTTGTGGAATGTTGTAATCTCTGGAACTCACCTTCGTGTGGGCCTGCTGCTGTCACGATCTAGTTTAGTACGTGGTTTAATCGGGTTTAATCCGACGGCGCTCCAGCTTATTCCGGATTAAGTGCCTGACTACATGATTAGTGGTCTGAGGGTACTTAACTTGGAATAATTTCGGAGTGGTCCGCCACACTTTTTTTTTGGGAAAGGTCTAGGTATCTGTGTTGGCTTGCAACTGTATCGAGAAATGGAGCTGTGCTATGATTTCAAACTATTGCATTTCTCATCACTAACTTGCATCGCATATAGAATCGGAAGCTTCGGAAGTGGAGTACGTGGATTTATCTGACGACCCAGTGCCGTACGAGGAGGTTTTCTTGGTTGCTCAGGAGTCTCAGGAGGCCGTCGAGACTACTAATCTCTTTGAAACCCAAGGCAAGCCCCGGATGCATCTTTACCTACTTTATTTCAACAGATCACGAGTCCAAATGTTATGATTTTATGTGTGCATTAGGTTAGGAGTTGAATGAAAACCCTTGATGCATGGTCTACTCCTTGGTAGAACTACCTTTGTTAGGGCAAGAAGTAAATGGATTAGAACACCTCCACTTAGCTATGCTTTGCCAGGTTTATAATTAAAGGTAATGATCTAGGTTTTCACTAATCATAGATGAATCATGCATGAGATTATAAGAAAAGAGAGAGTGGGTAGAGGGTGAGAGAATGGATTGACAGGTTCGATCCTTAGCTCTGCCTACTAACAAAAGTCACTAAGGACCGATCCGTTGTTTAA
The DNA here is from genome assembly GCA_015342445.1 of Digitaria exilis. Taxonomy (NCBI): domain Eukaryota; kingdom Viridiplantae; phylum Streptophyta; class Magnoliopsida; order Poales; family Poaceae; genus Digitaria; species Digitaria exilis. The sequence continues at coordinate 325,293 of JACEFO010002182.1, forward strand.
TTGATTGATCAAGTGATTCTACCTGGTTTCTTACTGGGTTATGGGACCAGTAAAGCCAACTAGATTAGCTGGCTCTTAGGTTGGAAATATCGCTTACCGGTGCTTGCTGGGTCGGAGAAAGGCGGGATCGTCATCTGGAACTCACGGGGTGGTCGCCAGACGTGGGGCCCACGTGGGGATGCGTTCCCGGGTTCGGGTAAGGATATTTCCGGTCTTTGGTCCAACTGATTGAAAGGTTGTTACGGACAGCTGGCGCAGCTGTACGTGACTGGTGGCTAGGTATCTCCTCCAGGATGTATATGGATCCGGATCAACACTACTCTTGGTTATGAGTGCACTTGATCAGGTGTTAAACATCGTAGAGGAAACAAGTTGAACATATAGATGTGAGTGATTCAAAATGCTGGTTGAACCTAGTATCACTTGAGTGAAAAAGGTATTTACCACTTAGTTGAGTAGTTAATACTAAATTGAAATAAAACTATTATATAAGGACGCATTCTTAGTAAGCTTTTCCGCAAAGGTCAAATCAGCCAAACAACCACCAAAAGCCTAAGCATTATCCTTGAGAGTCTTTTCCTTGGTAAGACGGGTAAGTCTTGCTGAGTACCTTCGTACTCAGGGTTCGCCCCTTTCTGTTTTTCCAGAGGAGGTTCCACAGGCCGAAGGAGAGGAGGAAGGCCAGAAGTCCTAGAGCATCGGAGGTCCCGGATGACTCTAGATGTTAGAAGTTTCTAGTTTTACTTTACTCCTCTTGTATAAATCTAGCTTGTATTCTTGAACCTTAAAACTTTGGTTTGCCGTTAAGGAAATTTCAAAACTCGGTTTGTAATATTTCGTATCTTTCCTTATGTATGTAAAAAGGTAATGCCTGTTATGTTATCCCCAACTCGGTAAAAGATCCTAAGCTTTGGTTAAGAAAATGTTGTCAGTGGATGATTCGGGATGTCCCGGGGACACTCGACAGACTACCGGGTTTAAACTGTTTGAAGTGCGTGTGGAGTTATCCTGAGTTAAGGTGGCTCGGCGCACTTGAGCCAGATTAAATTGGGCGGTTCTGCCACAGCTGGTATCAGAGCCGTAGTTGGGGTAACCAAAGAGGTGTTACTATTTTAAAACTTCAGGGACCTATTTTAAAGTATAAAAAGGTTGTGTCGTTAGGTGGCAGTAGTCTAATGGTTGTTGTTTTGCAGATGCTGACTGTTAGCACATCGTTAGTTACGGTAGATTTTATATATAGGGAGAGCTATACGATGCCACCACATTTTTATATACGGGTGAGATATGAGTTTGCGAGGGCGTAGGAAAACGCTGCATCATGTGCATTGCATGTTTTCAAAATTTTTCTTTTGGGGGTTTTGGGTGTGTGCCGTTGTTGACCTTTGGTTGTCTCTACAGATGGAGACAATGGAGCATACAGATCAGGACGGCTGGACCCAGGGGTGCTACCATCATCGCCCTGGTTTCACTAGGGTTTTGTGGCAGATCTTGCAGGAGAAGGGCTTTGAGGAGCCACCACTGTATATCTGGAAGCAGTTCGACACTCTGCAGCAGGTGGGGTGTACTGTCTATGTACACATTCCAGAGTCCGAGACTCATGCCACATGGAAGCTGGACGAGACCCGAGTCGAGGGTTTTGAGTTTGAGGATACTGTCCAGACTGCGGCCCTAGCAGCTCTCACAGAGCTATGCCAGAAGAACAAGTTCGAGATTGGTACAAGCTCTGCCAGGTTCTTTCCGCTACAGGATCCAGAAGATGGGGTCTGGAAGCGGCGAGTCAAGGCTTTGAAGAACAAGTCGAGGGTAGAGAGTGATGAGGTGGCAGCATCTTCAGTGGACTACATGGTGTCCATGTTCAGCCTCCTACAGATATGCCAGAAGAGTTACCAGCGCCAGAGGGAAAAGAACACGGATTTTAAGATGAAGATACTGGGAATGAAGTCTGGTCTAGAAGAAGCACAGCGGGCTATGCTTGATAGGGAGCATGAGATGGAGAGATCGATGAGGGACATGGCTCGTAGGATGGACGAGAAGGATGCAGAGATACAGCATCTTAGGGAAGTTGGGGTAGAGTCTGCCGCAGCACGGGTTGAAGCCATGGGAGCCAACACTCAGGAGATGCAGGCTCGCGTCTCGATGCTGCAGGATGAGATTGTCGCCTTGAGGACAGCCTTGGAGCAGTACGAGCATCTGGTAGCAGCTGCCAATCACCAGGTTGAAGCCCCACCAGCTCCAGCTCAGGATCAGCCACCAACTCAGGAGGGAGCAGATGAGGAGGTGGACATAGTGGGGATGGATCCTGCTCTAGCTGCACCACCAGCCCCAGAGGATGCACAGTTCGCCGATGAGGTTCTAGAAGGTTTTGAGGGTTTTGAGTTCGAGGTCGAGAAACACAATGAAGCGCTGCCAGAGGATCCAAACGCGTTTGCATGGGCTAATGCAAATGCGGATGGGTTCGATCCGGAGGGACATGGACCACTGGAGTTCAATCCCGTGGTGGTGGACGAGGATAGTGATGAGGAAGACCCCAGTGAGATCCAGGGGGAGTCCGGCATGACCACCGTCACCAGTTCTTCGTCTTCTTCGACTTCGTCGTCGGCTTCCAGTGCAGTCAGGTCTGACGGAAGTGAGAACTCCGTCAACCAGCCTGCTCCGATGGAGGGTGGAGCGTGAGAGGAGTGTGGAGTGTAGGGTTCTTTTGGGAGTTTGTGCATATGTTCATGTAACCCGTATGCTAGTGCTTGGAACCCTAGGATGGTAGTTCTGTATGTATGTGTGATGGTCCGAGTTGTAGGCTCTAACACCTAGAAAGTTGTGTGGATGTTATGATATCTGAACCTCTGTCATGTGAATGAGTATATATATGTGATATATGATGGTTGTTGCATTTATGCGAATATGGCTCTGAAAGGAGCTTACCTTGTTCTGTTGCAAGTCTTGATAAATCAGATGAATGGAAGATAATGATTTCTTGCCTTGAACTTTTGTAGAATGGCAAATCAAAGGAACCAGCAGTCGAGCTCGAGGGAGGACCCCAATACTCCACCGGGACCTCCTACCTTGACAGACGCGTTTGCACATCTCATTAACTCTGGGACGGAGCAAACCCGGCTGTTGAACATGATTGCTCAGAACTTGGGCAACCGTTCGTCTGGAAGACAGGCTGGTCAGCAGGGAGTCACGTACTCTCAGTTCCTAGAGACCCATCCACCTGTCTTCAGTCAAGCTGAACACCCACTTGAGGCGCGGGAATGGATCCAGACTTTGGAGCAGAAGTTCCGAGTTATTCCCCAGTGTACGGAAGCCCAGAAGGTGGAGTTTGCAGGACTTCAGTTACAAGGCCCCGCTGGTACTTGGTGGGCAAGTTTCTTGTCTCGCCAACCCACGGGAGGAATGCTGAATTGGGAGGATTTCAAAACCGTTTTCTGTGCTCACTTCCTCCCTGATGGTATTTTGAAGCTGAAATTGGAGGAGTTTCTGAGGTTACAGCAAGGTAACCGGAGCGTGCTGGATTACACTCATGATTTTGAGCATTTAGCCCAGTATGCTCCGGAACATGTTGACAGCGAGACGAAGAAGAGGGACTGTTATCTCCGAGGTCTGAATGTCAGGATGCAGGAGAAGCTGGTTACCTGCACCGTGCACAATTATGGAGAAGCAGTCAGTATGGCCATCTCAGCAGAGGCAAAAATGAAAGCATTGGATGAGTCTATCAGGCGGGAGGAAGCTCTGAAGAGAAAGACTCCTCCCATGGGAGCCTCAAGCAGTGCTCCGCCACGGTACAAGCTGGTATATCGTGGACCACCTCGTCCTACTTTCCGTGCTCCGCAGCCACAAGCTTCACAACCATTATGGGCGGCGAGGAGTTCTTATAATGCACCTCGCCCAGCTAATCCTCAGACCCAAGGTAACCGATATCCGGCAACGCCAGGCAACAAGCAACCCTGTTACAATTGTGGCCAAGCTGGACACTTTGCTCGGGATTGTCGTCTTCCCAAGCAGGGTGGTACGCAGAATATCAAGGCTCAGACTTCCGGGCAAGGTGTGGGTCAGCGGTTTGTGAGGAAGAAGGTCTTTAATGCCAAGACTGGCCGAGTTCACTATATGAATGTTGAGGAGATACCGGAAGGGGAACCCGTTATGGCCGGTATGTTTCCTCTCAACCATCAACCCGCTGTGGTTTTATTTGATTCTGGTGCGTCGCATACCTTTATAAGTAAGGCTTTTGTTGAGAAACATCAATTAGCCACTCGTGAGTTAAGAAATAAGTATGTGATAGAGTCCACAGGGGCTAAGCAAACTACTAATCTTGTGGCTAGTGATGTGGCTTTAAGTTTAGAGGGTCACATGATAAATGTTTTACCCTTAGTTCTTGAGGATCAAGGGATTGATATAATTCTGGGAATGAATTGGATGACTCAGAACAAAGTATTGATTGATACCGGATCTAGGGAGATCTGTTTCAGTAATGCTCTTGGTCGGGAGGTGAAGATCACTTTACCTGCCCATCAAACTTTAGGTTGTATGGCCAGAAAGACGAGGGCAGTAACCCTCGAGTCAATACCGGTGGTGAATGAATTTCCGGATGTCTTTCCGGAAGATCTACCGGGGTTACCACCCGTAAGAGAGGTGGAGTTCACTATTGAACTTGAACCGGGGACGGCTCCTATATCCCGAAGGGCGTATAGAATGCCGCCTAAAGAACTAGCAGAACTGAAAGTACAATTGCAAGAACTACTAGATAAAGGTTTCATACGGCCTAGTGCTTCACCATGGGGTTGTCCGGCCATATTCGTGAAAAAGAAAGATCACACTTTGCGGTTATGTGTGGATTACCGTCCATTGAATGCGGTAACCATCAAAAACAAATATCCTCTACCCCGGATTGATTTATTGTTTGATCAATTGGCTGGAGCAAAGGTCTTTTCTAAGATCGATCTTCGGTCCGGGTATCATCAGATCCGGATTAAGCCGGAAGATATACCTAAAACAGCTTTCTCCACTAGATATGGTCTTTATGAATATCTAGTGATGTCCTTTGGATTAACAAATGCCCCAGCGCATTTTATGTATTTGATGAACACCGTGTTTATGCCTGAACTGGATAAATTTGTAGTGGTGTTCATAGATGATATTTTAGTGTTCTCTAAAAACGAAGAGGAACATGCTGAGCACCTGCGCATTGTTTTGCAAAGGTTGAGAGATCATAAACTTTATGCTAAATTGAGTAAATGTGAGTTTTGGTTGAAAAAGGTACCTTTCTTGGGTCATGTTTTGTCGGCCGATGGGGTAGAAGTGGACCCGAGTAAGGTTGAGGAGGTGTTAAATTGGAAGCCACCACAGTCAGTAACCCAGGTTAGGAGTTTTCTTGGGATGGCCGGTTATTATCGACGGTTCATTCCAGATTTCTCCAAGATAGCTAAACCGTTAACTGAGTTACTTAAAAAGGACAATAAGTACGAATGGAGTGATCTATGTGAAGAAGCATTTCAAAAATTAAAGAAGTTGTTGACCACCGCTCCGGTGTTAGCTCAGCCAGATATTGAGAAGCCTTTCGATATCTATTGTGATGCCTCCGGAAAAGGTTTAGGCTGTGTGTTGATGCAAGAAGGTAGAGTCATCGCCTATGCCTCCAGGCAGTTAAAGCGACATGAAGAGAATTATCCTACACATGATTTAGAGTTGGCTGCCGTAGTGCACGCTCTTAAGATTTGGCGGCACTATCTTCTGGGAAGTGGGTGCCGTATCTATTCTGACCACAAGAGTTTAAAGTATATCTTTACTCAATCTGAGTTGAACATGCATCAACGTAGGTGGTTGGAATTGATTAAGGATTATAACCTGGATATTCACTATCATCCGGGTAAGGCTAATGTGGTAGCTGATGCCTTGAGCCGGAAGGCTCAATGTCATTGTTTCACCATCCATAGAAGGGCAAAGACCCTATGCCAGGAAATGGAGGAAATGGGAGTTGAAATGGTTATGCAGGGTTCTGTCAGGAATATTGTGATTCCCGACACCCTGAAAGAACAAATTGAAAGAGCACAATTAAAGGATAAGAAAATGAAAATCCTAAAGAAACGTATTGCTGAGGGGAAACCCGTATGCTTTACGCAAGATGAAAATGGAATATTTTATTTCAGAGATAGAATTGTGGTGCCGAAAGACTGGGAGTTAAGAAGAAAGATTTTGGATGAAGCACATCTGTCCAGGTACTCCATTCATCCTGGGAGTACAAAAATGTACCATGATTTAAAACAGAGAGTCTGGTGGACGCGAATGAAGCGGGAGATTGCCCGTTATGTATCAAGGTGTGACACCTGCCGAAGGGTGAAGCCTATTACCCAGAAGGCTGCAGGGTTGTTACAACCCTTAAGTATTCCGGTGTGGAAATGGGAGGATATCTCCATGGACTTTATTGTGGGATTACCTACCACATCGAAGGGATATAATTCCATTTGGGTTATTGTTGACCGATTGACTAAGTCAGCTCACTTTATACCGATCAAAACCTTATACAACTCACAGAAGTATGCAGAATTGTTCTTAGAGCGGATTGTGTCTTTACACGGGGTACCCAAGACTATCACTTCTGATAGAGGCTCACAGTTTGTATCCCGGTTTTGGGAACAGTTACATAAAGTAATGGGTACCACCTTGATTCGAAGCTCTGCCTATCATCCACAAACTGGAGGGCAGACGGAGCGAGTTAACCAAATTTTAGAAGACATGTTGAGAGCATGTGTGTTGACTTTCTCCAAGAAATGGGATGAATGCTTGCATCTGGCCGAATTCTCCTATAATAACAGTTATCAGTCCAGCATTCGAATGGCACCTTTTGAAGCTTTGTATGACCGAAGGTGTAGAACACCATTGAATTGGACAGAGGCTGGAGAGAGATTCACTTTTGGACCGGATCTTGTTAAAGAAGCCGAGCAGAAAGTCGCTCAAATTCGCGAGCACTTGCGGATTGCTCAATCGCGACAAAAGAGCTATGCCGATAAAAGAAGGACGCCGTTGCAATTCAAGGTGGGAGATTACGTTTATTTACGTGTATCTCCTATGAAGGGGATTCAAAGATTCGGAGTAAAAGGAAAGTTAGCTCCGAGGTACATTGGTCCTTATGAGATTCTCGAACGGAAAGGTTCTGTGGCTTATCGGCTGGCTTTGAGCCCACAGCTGTCGACGGTGCATGACGTATTCCACGTATCACAGCTTAAGAAATGTTTACACGTACCCGACAAGATTGTCGATGATACTCAAGTGGAACTAACCTCCGATATGACCTATGAAGAGAAACCAATTCGAATTTTGGACGAAAAGACCCGGGATACCAGAGCAAGAAGTATCAAGTTCTATAAAGTGCAATGGAGTAACCATACTCCAGAAGAGGCTACTTGGGAACAAGAGTCATATTTAGTTTCCCAGTATCCCGAGTTGTTTAAGTGAATGACAAGGAAAGTCTTGGTATATATGTAAGATAAACTCGATGCTTCCATTCCTTATGAAGAAAGTAAAGACTTTGGGTAATGACACATTATCCTTTCCATTGTCAAACTTGGAGCTTTATCACTACGGGAATCTCGGGACGAGATTCTTTTAAGGGGGAAGGGCTGTAACATCCCACTCTTTTGAGCCTTTGAACATGTGAATGAATGTTTGGGTTAAGTGAAAATATAAAAGAAAAAGGGGTAAGAGAAAAAGAAAGGAGAAAAGAGTTGACCAAAGTCAACGAAATGGCCAAATTTGCAAATTTTGTGAACCCAAGAATTTCTAAGTGGAGATTATAAGCTAAGCAACTTAGTTGACCAGCAAGGGTGTGAGAAATTTGAGAAATAATGCTTCAATTAAATGGAAGAAAGAAAATGGGAAATGACACTATTCCCCATCCGACACAAACACTTAGCCGATTTCAAATTTTCGGCTGAAATTTTCATAGTGGGCAGCAATCTTCAAATCAGGCTAGTTATTGATCTGTGGGTGGTATGGCCAAGGTGCCTTAAACAAAGTTGTCATGGGAACTATGATGAACAACTTTTATTTTTGGGTCACACTCAGAAACTGGCTGGATCGAGAAGAAAAACATGGAAGAAAATCGATCAGAAGCTGTTTTCAGGAAATTCAGTGGAATTAAGGACAGATTTGAATTTGTGCAAATTAAGATCGAATTTGAAGTTTTCTGCAAAAACTTCCAACTAGGAAGTTGTTCTAATAAAGGTGAATTTCAAATTTGTCTTCAGCACCAGGGGCACGTTCTATTCAAGTTTTGAGAGTAATTTGTAAAATTCAGTTAAGGTTTCTGAAAATTGGGGGAAGTTGCAGCAGTGACTTTGGAATTCAAATTAGACTCCAATTCGAACTCAAATGAGTGAGGTGTCAAAATAAGAACTGAAATTGAAGGATCCATCTACAAGTTTCATGTTGGGAGTTTTTGATGTTGCCACATGATTTTGGGAGAAATCGAAGCTTCAATCTCGGTGCAAATGGAGCTCAATTGGGGACTTGCTGACGTCATGCTTAGCAAGCTGCTCGTCGCCGGCGTCGCATGGGCCACATCGCCGGCCACGCGTCGACGCTGCGCAAGGACAACGGAGGCGGTGCCGCAGCTGGAGGTGTCGCACGCCGCTGCATAGCTCCGTCGTTAAAGCAGTGACCCCGGCCTTCTCCTCCCCTTTTTCCGCCGCAAGCTCCTCTGCCACTGACCTCGCCGCCGTCGAGCCGGTGTGTGCAGCCACCAGTTGAGCCGCTCTGCGACCTCTCTAGCCACCTAAAGCTTTGCCGTCATCCACTGGTTCGATTCCACCTGCTGGTGCTCCTCCTCCCTCACTCCAGAGCCCGGCGCATCCGATTCTTGAAGCTCGTCGTCGACGACACGCCGGGGTGAGCTTCTCCTCGTCCTTGTGCCTTTGCGGTTGCGTTTGTAGGAGTTAGAGAGGGTAGTCGTGCTGTGTAGAGGTCTGGGAGGTTGTTAGGGGGTTTGTTCTGTTGAGCGCGACGTTTCTCCGGGTTGGAACGAGTTCGACGCCATGGCGCTCCTCCGCCATGGCAGCCGCACGGCTGCAGCTTGGCTCGGACCTCCTCCGGCCGAGCTTGGGTGCGCGCTGGGTGCGGGGAGATGCACTGGTGCTCGTAGGGTAGCTGTTAGGGTTAGTCTTGTTGTGGTCGAGCCATGGTTAGCTCGCCACCGCGTGCTCTGGGCGTGCTCCCGCCATGGCCGGCGTGGTACGCTCGGGCGTGCGGTGTTGTGCGGGCTGGCTTGAGTAGTGCAGGAGGTGTCTTAGGTCTAGGCGGTGCTCGTGGGTCGGGTGTGAGGCGAGTTGGGGCAGTAGGTTCGCCGGAGCACGGCTTGCCACCGGAGCTCCGCCGCCGAGCCGCGGGGAAGCTAGGGTTAGCGTTTGCCGGGACTGTTGACGCCTATAATGGGTGCGCGAGTGCGAAGAGAAGCCCTAGGATCAGTTGTTTCCGTTGGGGGACCTCGCCGCCGGCGAGCGGCCGGGGGTCAACGCCGGTGAGACGCCGGTCCGCGCGGGGACTCTGTCCCGCGTGGCCAGGGGTGTCGGGGAAGAAGGAGGAAGAACCCAGGGGGTTTTCTGAAAGATTACCAATTAGATTTTAGGATTTAGTTTAAATTATATTTATTCACTGTTTTAATTCTAGAAAATTATTGAAAAATCAGAAAAATATGAAATAAATTTTGATAAATTCCTTAGATTTTTCTTTATAATCTAAAAATGCTAAACCCAAACATTTGTGATGTTTAGAATTTATTAATAATATCAACTTAGAAAATAATTATTAAAAATGGCTAGAATAATGTTAAAAATATTCTAAAATAGGATTCTTGTGTTTTAAACACATTTTTACTAAATAAATGTTAGGGTTTATAGGAAATAATTTTATCACACTTAGGAAATCTTTTCTTCTTAATAAAATCAATAAAATAAATAAGGATTAATTCATCCACTTTATAAAATAACTTTTTCTTTGGGAAAGGTCTAGGTATCTGTGTTGGCTTGCAACTGTATCGAGAAATGGAGCTGTGCTATGATTTCAAACTATTGCATTTCTCATCACTAACTTGCATCGCATATAGAATCGGAAGCTTCGGAAGTGGAGTACGTGGATTTCTCTGACGACCCAGTGCCGTACGAGGAGGTTTTCTTGGTTGCTCAGGAGTCTCAGGAGGCCGTAGAGACTACTAATCTCTTTGAAACCCAAGGCAAGCCCCGGATGCATCTTTACCTACTTTATTTCAACAGATCACGAGTCCAAATGTTATGATTTTATGTGTGCATTAGGTTAGGAGTTGAATGAAAACCCTTGATGCATGGTCTACTCCTTGGTAGAACTACCTTTGTTAGGGCAAGAAGTAAATGGATTAGAACACCTTTACTTAGCTATGCTTTGCCAGGTTTATAATTAAAGGTAATGATCTAGGTTTTCACTAATCATAGATGAATCATGCATGAGATTATAAGAAAAGAGAGAGTGGGCAGAGGGTGAGAGAATGGATTGACAGGTTCGATCCTTAGCTCTGCCTACTAACAAAAGTCACTAAGGACCGATCCGTTGTTTAATTGATTGATCAAGTGATTCTACCTGGTTTCTTACTGGGTTATGGGACCAGTAAAGACAACTAGATTAGCTGGCTCTTAGGTTGGAAATATCGCTTACCGGTGCTTGCTGGGTCGGAGAAAGGCGGGATCGTCATCTGGAACTCACGGGGTGGTCGCCAGACGTGGGGCCCACGTGGGGATGCGTTCCCAGGTTCGGGTAAGGATATTTCCGGTCTTTGGTCCAACTGATTGAAAGGTTGTTACGGACAGCTGGCGCAGCTGTACGTGACTAGTGGCTAGGTATCTCCTGCAGGATGTATATGGATCCGGATCAACACTACTCTTGGTTATGAGTGCACTTGATCAGGTGTTAAACATCGTAGAGGAAACAAGTTGAACATATAGATGTGAGTGATTCAAAATGCTGGTTGAACCTAGTATCACTTGAGTGAAAAAGGTATTTACCACTTAGTTGAGTAGTTAATACTAAATTGAAATAAAACTATTATATAAGGACGCATTCTTAGTAAGCTTTTCCGCAAAGGTCAAATCAGCCAAACAACCACCAAAAGCCTAAGCATTATCCTTGAGAGTCTTTTCCTTGGTAAGACGGGTAAGTCTTGCTGAGTACCTTCGTACTCAGGGTTCGCCCCTTTCTGTTTTTCCAGAGGAGGTTCCACAGGCCGAAGGAGAGGAGGAAGGCCAGAAGTCCTAGAGCATCGGAGGTCCCGGATGACTCTAGATGTTAGAAGTTTCTAGTTTTACTTTACTCCTCTTGTATAAATCTAGCTTGTATTCTTGAACCTTAAAACTTTGGTTTGCCGTTAAGGAAATTTCAAAACTCGGTTTGTAATATTTCGTATCTTTCCTTATGTATGTAAAAAGGTAATGCCTGTTATGTTATCCCCAACTCGGTAAAAGATCCTAAGCTTTGGTTAAGAAAATGTTGTCAGTGGATGATTCGGGATGTCCCGGGGACACTCGACAGACTACCGGGTTTAAACTGTTTGAAGTGCGTGTGGAGTTATCCTGAGTTAAGGTGGCTCGGCGCACTTGAGCCAGTTTAAATTGGGCGGTTCTGCCACAGCTTCTTGGCACTCAGCTACGTAACCACATGTTTGACTTTTTTCAAGAAGGTTGCTCCGCCCTGGGCTGCTTCGCGGGAGAGTGAGGCTGCAGAGGGTAGGTCTGGCGAAGATACCACGCGAGGCCGCGGAGGCCGCGGTGGACGTCGTAAGGGTCCGAAGCACCAGAAAACAAACTGGTTTGAGAACCCTGATGAGGATTAGGAGCTCGCTACCGCCCCTCGCGGTGACCCCGCTACGATCGTGCGCTCCACCCACAGAAGCTGAGACAAGTCTGCCAGTCCTTGTGGCTAAGAAGCGGGGTGGTCCCATGAAGCCTGCTGATCCCTTCGACGTTCTGTACAGCGACGCCGAAGACAGCGAGGCCGAGGTGGAGATCGAGGATACCCGAAGAGACATTCTCGTGGAAACCACGGACCTGGTTGCCGAAGTGTCTGGGAGTGGCAGCGGTTCCTCCCCTGATTCTAGTGACAGTAGCTCGAAGGATTTCGGGGAATCCAGCGCTGACAAGGCTATGGAGGAGGGGGAGACGGAAGAAACTAGCAGTGGCTTTTTCGTGGCTACCGGTGACCTAGCTGAAGTTGTTTATCATTTAGGGTGTCCTGGTGACACGAAGGTCGTTGGGGGGAAGGCGAAGGGTGTACTTCAGTTTCAGAGCAGTGGCCATGAACGCGAATTCCTTGAGGAGGCTGGCCGTTCATTTTGCTTTCCTTTCATGGAGGAGGAGCTATGCCAGACGGGCACGAAGTCCATTCTTAACAATGTGGAGGACTTGGCCCTGAAGACATTTGTGGCAGCTCGATGTGCTTCGTGGTCTTTTCAGTAGAACGTCAAAAACCTTCGCCCTTATGTGAAAAGCTCTGACTGCGGGAGGATTGTAGAACTTGAAGCTGAGAAGGAAAAGATGGCCGAAGAGCTGAAGCGTGAGTGCGAGCATCGGGAGGTGCTTGAACGGGCCATGATAGTCGCGAAGTCTGATTATGACAATGTTAAGAAGAAACTGGAGGATGCTTATGTAGATCTAGAGGTTGAGCAACGGGTTTGTCCCCAGCTTGAAGCCATTGAGAAGGAAAAGAACGTGCTCAAACAGTCCCTCGAAAGGCGGGGAAAGGACTTCGAGGAACTTCGCAGGGACTTTGATCATTATCAGGCTTCGCACCTCGCCGGGGCTTCCATAGTGCAAAAGTGCATGATAGAAGTTTTTGCTCCCTTCGGGATACCCACTCCTACTGTGGATTTGGAGGCCTGCAACGTTGAGCAATTCTATGATTGGCTCGAAGCTAGCTTGGAGGTCCTCCAAAGCTGTGGTCGCATCTGGGGGGAGATCAACGCTGAGGTTGCGGCTCACGCTCTTGCAGCTAGTTTCTGCTCCCTAGTGCCGGCCAAGGAACCTTTGAAGACTATTGGCTGGTCAGACCTTCGCGCCATGAAGGAGCCTGGGTTCCAGTAGCCAAGCGTTGATGCGCTTGAACCCTCACGCCTGCCGAGCCTTGCGAAGGTCATTGCCAACAACTTCATGTAGAATATGCTGAACCCCAACAGTCTAGAACTTGTTGGTAGGGAGGCTAGTCGCGTCGCTGATTCCGTAAGGACATCTTCGCTATACCTTTGCTTAATTTCTTGTAGGTGTAGCTTCGTTTAGTTCCTGAAAGCTTAATGTCTCTTTTGTTACAGAATCGCGCTCGGATCGAAGCCAAGATCCGAACTGTGCTCGAGACTCGCCTTGCCAGTCGTGCGAAGGCTGCGGATGGCGACACCACCCTAGTAGGAGATGATGCTCCAGCGGAAGACCAAGATGTCGGTCGGCCGAGGGTGGTTGTGGCAGATCACGAAGCTCTAGAGGGTGATGGTCGTGCTGCGCCTGTGGACGATACGTTCACCGTCGCGCAGATTTTAGGACAACCCGAGGGTGACAGTCGAGAGGTGTGAGAACCTTGCACTGCTATGTGCGGGTTGTATTTTGGTAGATTGTAATCTGACTCGAACTTTGGTTGCCGCGCAGGTCCCCATAGCGGAGCCTGCGCCGGTGACCTAAGGTGTGTTACCCCTTTTGATGCATTGAGATGGATATTATATTGCTTGTGGTTTTTGGGCTAAATATTCTTTGAGATTTCCTTGGGGTTCGTTTTTGGGGTTTTGGTAGTATAAGGTTCGTAAATATGAAGAATGCAATGCTAGTTGCAAATTGTTCTTCCAGCAATTTCAAAGCAACCCTGTGGAGCATCAACGTGTGCTATTAGAGCGTCGTGCCCGCAGGGAAGCTCGGCGCCTTCGTAAGATTGGCGAAGGCATAGCTTATGAGGCCCCTTCGAGGCTTCTTGATTCGAAACCGGAGCCCATAGAGGTGGACGAAGGCATTGGACCTTCGACCTACATGTTTAAGGGCCCTGTGTTGTTTGAATGAGTTGTAAATCTTGTAACATTTGTGTTTTGAAAGTGATGTTGTAATCTTGGGTGTACAGGGTATGCTTATAATCGAATGCCGACTGACCATGAGCTGCGCGAGATGGCCGAAGACATCGTTTTGACTGTTATGCGCGAGACGATTTGTAATATTTGTGAAGTTGTAATGAAAGAGTCGTGAGCTCAGGAGCTTTGAAGGACTTTGAGTCTATGCTTCGCAGTCCTTGATGGGCCCTAATTGGTCTGTTTCAGAACGCCTCCCCCCTTCGGGCTTATCTAGGTGTGCGAAGCCGTTGAGAGGTATACATATATATATACTTTTTTTTGGAACTTCATGCCCATTGTATATTATCTTTATATGCTGTTTTGAGGCACTGTTTTCCCTTTGCACAACATCTTGCGCACTGTTTGCTCGAGAAACCATTTACCCCCAGGAATCCCTATATATGTGAGGGCATGTGTGGCACTTGAAGCATTGGGTGCCTTGGAAGTAGAGGGACATGAGTAGTCGTTCAGGGGGAGTTGGTTTCCTCTTCTTTAGTTCTCGAAGAGTTTTAGTGGTTCGGGTCCTTCGGATGAGATGGTGTAGGAAAAGCTTCGCCTTTCTTTTCGTTGGCCAATTCTATATGCTAACATTTTATGCAGGCGGTTCACGAAGCCCTTCTTATGCTTCGCCCTTTTGCCCGAGGGGCTGTGGGCATTGCTTGCACTCGAAGGTATTGGAGCATCCTTGTGACATAAAGAGGCATGAATCCTTCTTTGGGTCATGGATCCGTGAGGTCGAGAAGCCTGGATCTCCTCCAAAGGTTAATGGTGGGTTCAGGAGGCCTGCTTTCCCCTTCGAGTTCGGTTCATGCGAGGCCGAGAAGCCAGGATCCGGGAGACCTGCTTCCCCCCTTCGAGCCATGTGCCTCTAGGAAGTTGGGAACCATGTATTTCGTTGTGGGATTTAGTTTGATGTAATATCCTTTCTTGGCTATGTCACGGAGGTGTAATGTAAGCAGATGCCCACGAGGTGTTGTGGGTTGTAATTCTAGCTTGTAACATTTTATTCGAAGAAATGAAATTTGTTGGAATTCTTGGAGGCTTTGAGTGACCGGACCTTCGTGTTCGAAGATTAATGTCCTTGCTGAGATTTTGTTCTGGTTTTTACTAATGGAACCTTCGCATTCGAAAGTTAACTTTCCTCTGGAAAGTAGGCAGTGCCTGCATGCAGGGTACCTTGTAATGTTTTCTTCACGATCATTGTCATGGTAATTGATTATCATCATTTAGCGAGTTAAGGCGAAGGATCGAGTGCCATCCTTACTCAAGACAAGCATTCACTTGCCTGACTGGCGTGCTAGTGTTTTCCAGAAAGCTACATCCCTTCGCAAGTGAAGGGTTTTGTAGCTTCGGGTCATCTGTATCGCTCCATTCATTGGGGAACCTTGTTTATATTTCACAAGGAGGTACAATTGGATTTTGCCTCATTAAAAACCTCACGCCTTCGGGAGCTAAGAAAGTTCTTCGAAGGTTTCACCTGTAAGGAAAAGAGTACGAATCCTTACATAGGCCTCTGTGGGCAAGGTTTGTAGAAAGAAAAATATTACACAAGTGAAGAAACCTAACAACCTACACAATTCTAGTTTCTCTCCTAAACGAAGTACTTCTGGAAGTTTTCCTCATTCCATTAGTATGGATTTTCTTCGCCTTCCAAGGTTTGTAACCTGAAGGCCGAAGCTCTTTCTGTTCGCGCGACGAGGAATGGGCCTTCCCACTTCGACTGTAGTTTGTTGCCCCTTCGATTCTTTGGGATTCTTCGGAGCACGAGATCTCCCGTTTGAATTTCCCTAGGCTGTATGTTCTTGTTCTTCCATCTTCGCGTCTCATCTTGATAGTCTTCGCAGTTAGCAATGGCTTGAGTTCTGAGCTCTTGAGATGCATCGAAGGTTGGTTCCATGTCTTGCTCTTCTCTGTCTTCCGCTCTGATCGAACCCAATTTTATCTCTTCCGGTGTCATTGCTTCTTCCCCATAAAGTAGCTTGAAAAGAGAGAACTTCTTTGCGCGGGACTGCGAGGTGTTGTGAGACTAGATAACCTTCGGCAATTCGTCTGCCCATCTGCTTTTTGGTAATTCAGTAATGTTGTTTTGATTCCTATGAATATGAGTTCATTAGCCTTCTCTACTGCTCCGTTAGACTGGGGGTGATAGACTGACGCGAAGCAGCTTCGTGCCCAATTGCTCGCAGAAGCTTCGAATTGTGTGACTATCAAATTGCTTTCCATTGTCCACAGTGAGTTCTCTTGGGACTCCAAAGCGACAAAGTATGTTCTGCGAGAAGAACTTTTGGACGGAGACTGCATTTATGACTTGGATTGGCTTCGCCTCGATCCACTTGGAAAAGTATTCAACAGCTACCACTGTGAAGGCATTGTTGCCTCTGGTCTTTGGCAATGGGCCGACGATGTCCACCCCCCATCGTGCTAGGGGTCAAACAGGTGGTATTAGCTGTACTTCATTTGCGGGAAAGTGCTTGTAGGGGGCGTGCTTTCTGCAATTGCTACATGCGCGCACGAGATTGTTGGCATCTGCCACGGCCGAAGGCTAGTAGAAACCCTGCCTGAAAGCCTTCGCCACCAGCTTTCCTATTCCCAAGTGTGAGGAGCACATCCCACTGTGGATTTGCTGTAGTAAATCTTGGCCCTCGGAGATGGATATGCACTTGAGCAGGGGGCACATACTCCGCTTCGATAGAGGTTTCCTTCGATGATACAGTAGTTTCGCGCTATAACTTGCATGCTCTTTTCTTCCTTGCTGTCTGTGACATCTCTGATGTAACAATGATGAAAACACCTTTGAAACAGATTAAAAAGGGAAATAATGGTGGTAGGATTCAAAAATTCATCAAAATTCAAATTGAAATTCAAAAACAAAGGTTGTTTAACACCCAACTGAAATCTCAAGAATTTTGTAATAAACTTGAAAATCTCCAAAAATAAAAGTTGTTAGTCATCACAAATAAGGCCTAGTCACTGTTTGAAACTTTTGAAAATTTGGTAGTTTAGCCCCTAAAAAACTCAAAATACAGTTCTTAACACCTTTTTGAATTTGGGTTGTTTGAGCTCGAAAAATTTGAAATTTCAGGTTCACCCCAAAAAGAAAGTTGTGTCCCACCTCTCAAACTCCAACTTTTATTTTCATACTTTTTCATGCTCAGTTCAAATTTTTGGAGAAAATTCGAAAGGGGCACAGGAGCTCCACGGGCGCCCAACAGTGGCCCTGGCGCGCCACTGCTCCGGCCGGGAGTCGGCCGCCATGTGGCCGGCGAGCGGCGGAGGCCGCCCCGAGCTGGCCGAGCTGCGGCGTCGGGTGGCGCTTGTCGCCTTGCGCTTGTCCGACTTCTTCCCGAGCCATCACGTCGCCAGCGACGTCGCGTTTTGCCTCGCGCCGCGGAGCGCCATCATGGCGAGCTCGCTCGGCCACTGGCCGCAGCCGCGCGCGCCGCGCTGCGCCGTCCCGCAGGCCGCGAAGAAGCCCTGTAGAAGATCTTCCACTCCCTCACGCGACGATCATCGACGCCCAATCCCGTGAGCGCGCTCTGCCCGAGCTCCCGCGCCATCAATGGCGACCTCGACAGCCCGAGCGCGCGTGCGCACGCGTCCGAGGCACCTCGGTGCTCGCTAGCGCCCCCAAACCCTTCACTGAGCACCCTCATCCCTTTCCCCAGCCAGCGCCCAGCCCTTCTCCCTCTCACCGCGTTCGCTTCCATCGTCTTCCACCTCGGGACGCTTTGAGCCGAGCTCGAGCTTCCCCGCCGCGAACTCAAATCGACCGCAAATCCCTCCACCCTTTTCCAATCCCCCGCTCGTGAATCTCGCGCACTCACCCCGCTAGCCGCTCGAGCACTCCCCAGCTCGAATCGAGCCTCACTCGCCGCGGATCAAGACTTTTCCCCACCGCTCGGCCATTAACACCGCGAACACCACCTCCACGTCAAGCCCCATACCCCGGCCATCCCCGTCGCAGACGAACCCCACGACGAGCTCCACCATCGTCCAGTGAAGCTCACACGCCCTTCCGCGCATCGTCTCGACCACCGCAGGCCACCAGCGACGTCGCCGGAGCCAACCGTGCCGCCGCTCAACGTCGACGAGCCGCGCCGCTTCACCTCCGACCACGAGACCTACCTCAACCGACTCGCGGTGAGCTCCTCTCCATTTCCCCCAACTTTCCCCGAGCCAACTCACCGCCGTTTCGCCGGCGTAGCAACGCCGACGAGCCCTGGACCTGTTTGCGTTCCCCTTTTATGTTCTAGGGTCCTCTGTGCAAAAATCAGGGACTTGTTTGAAAGGTTTTAAAAGTTCTAGGGTCTCCAGCGTAAAAAGATTCTTAAATCTAGATCTATTTTTCCCGAATATTGTAAAATCCGTTAAAAATCGTACAAAAATCAGAAAAATGCACAAAAATACTCTCTGGACTCGTGAGATTGTAAACTCCAATCTCATTTAAGCATGTATATACTTTTGGTGAATCATGTTTGAATTAAAATTCAAACTGTAGATTTAGAAACTTGTGCACCATTTTAAATCCAGAGCTCCGCTAGGGCTGAGCTTTGGATATGTTGTTTGTAGTGACTTTGGACACCTTGCGTCCAAAGGGACCTAAACATATAGACTGTAACTTCAGTTATGAATTAATTTGTGATTCCTGTCCTTTTGTAGTCCAGAAATTATTAAAAATAATCTGTGCGGCTGAAAATCACCATTTTTCTCCAGGGGCCTAAAAACGTGTTAGCGCATCTGTTAAAAATGCCAAACTTAATTTTTGCTCTGTTTAGACTAGCAAATAAATAGATATGTGTTTTCGAATAAAAATTTATTGAGGACTGTCCAAGGGTTATTTTGAGCCACCACTTGGCCAGAGTCCTCCTTGTACTCATGACTAGCTCTGGTAGGAAAAGTTCCTGATTTGGATGTATTTTCAATTTTATATGAAATTATTTCATTTCTGTAGGCAGCAGCTTGTACTGTTTTTAATAAATTTTGTGTAGCTCGGATTTAGCTAAATTTTGGAGTGAGCCTAACTCTTATACTCCAGTAGCTGTCATAAAGTTCATAGATAAAAAGGATGAACAGAAAATGAGAAACAAAAATGAGAAGGAATTAATGTGGAATTGAATTATATAAAAGAATAAACCTTTTTGATAATTAGTTAGAATAAAATAAGGAAAGTCCAAAATTCCAAGAACAGCACCCAAACTTCAAATAATAAATGGTAATTCTTTTATATATGTACACAATCACCATCAAAGATGAATAAAAATTTTCCACACCCCCTACTCTATTTTTATGAAGGAAAGAGTAGTACATAAGCATGTCTAGGTGAATATGGACTTCAAGGCCTTAGTTTTGGAATCAATAGGCAGCCACAATAAGTTATGCATCTCATGTAGAAGGCGCTATTCCGGACGGCACCTACCATCTCATCCCCGCCGACGAAGAAGGAATCCCGGAGGGAGGTGCCAACGAAGTAGAAGTCAACCCGGAGGCTAACCCCCAGCTAGAGCAAGAAGGCAAGCCCCGGAGCATAACCGAACCTTTAAGTTTACGCATCTATGAATTCCCTATGCTTGTGCATTTACGTTTCAAGGAGTTGATTGAATACCTTAGCTGCACATTTCTAGTACCTATGACTTGCAACACTAGTATGAAAGGATCGATAGGGCAATGCTTTAGGTCCGTTACAAGTCGAGTGATTTCCTGTCACTCGCGAGACATAGGAGTTGCTTGTCTTTACTTATGTTGGAATCATAAGGATTGACGGGCGGGATGGCAGATGTAGATCTCCCGTCCGTGTATGATAATTGATTTAAGGTCGAAAGGTGTGGTTGAGTGTGTCAAGTTTTTGAACGTACCACATGCATGCCGATATATGGGAATCGGTAAGCCCGGTACCAGATTGAAGCAGCTAGGGCCGATAGCCATCTCTCCTTGGAAACTTTGTTTTCCCTTGCCGTACACTTGTGGATATATGCGTGAGACTGTGAGTGAAGCAGTAAACCTCTATCCTAAGGAAGGTGGATTCGGATCCGAATTGTGGATCGATGGGAAAGGTTGGGAAGTGCTTGTACCTTTTATAGCAAGCATTATCCGTGTGTGTTGGGTTTCCCCTGGCCAGGTAGCAAAATTCAGTTCGAACTGTCCGCTTCTCGCGGTTAATGAGACTGCTTGACCGCCTTGCTGCATTGAGTAACAAGTGGAACTATGAGATTGATGAACTCGTTGTATGAAATAAATTGTATCGCACCACTTGTATGTTTAGAGAGGAAGCTAATCTAGAATGGTTAAATCTACTAGAATATGATGCTAAAACATGAAAGCAAGGACCTACTTCTAGTCGCTTTTCGGCAAACAAACCCACCAGCCAAAAGCCTCTCATGTCTAGATGTCGGTGATGTAGTTTTCACCCGACGGCTAAGCCTTGCTGAGTATTAGTATACTCAGCCTTGCTTGTGGCTTTTATTTACAGGTATAGTGTTGGATGTGGCAGTCGATGCCATGACTTGGCCTACCCAGGTTCCCCCTGGATGGCACATCGAGTGGGTTCCGTCCTCTGCCGAGGAACGGGAGGAGTAGCACCGTGGCAGGCTTCATCATGGTGTTACGTTGTATCGTCGTTAGTTTATTTATTTCCGCTGCAAGAATTTGATACTCTGATTTAAATTTCGAACTTGGTTTGTAATAACTTTGAGATACTATTTGGGTATGTTAAATTTGTGGAATGTTGTAATCTCTGGAACTCACCTTCGTGTGGGCGTGCTGTTGTTTCGATCGAGAAAAGTACGTGGTTAAATCGGGTTTAATCCGACGGCGCTCCAGCTTATTCCGGATTAAGTGCCTGACTACTTGATTAGTGGTCCTGGGGTACTTAACTTGGAATAATTTCGGAGTGGTCCGCCACAGTTTCTTCGTTTTAACTCATAGTTTAGTACAAACAACAAGTTCATCATCCTCATAGTTTTACTTCTTACTCAATGTAGCACAACGGTCAAGTAGTCTCATTAACCGCAAGAAGCGGATAGTTCGAACCGAATTTCACTACCTGGCCAGGAAAACCCAACACACACGGATAATGCTTGCTATAAAAGGTACAAACACTATCCAACCTTTCCCTTCAATCCACAATTCGGCGCCGGGTCCAACTCCGTTAGGATACACGGTTATCGGATACTCGCGGACACATGCCGGCCAATCTCACGTGTGTAACTACATGTGTACTGCAAGGGAAAATAAATTTCCAAGGAAAGAAGGCTATCGGCCCTAGCTGTATCAATCAGGTACCGGGCTTACCAGAGCCCAGACTTCGGTATGTGCGTGGTACGTTAAAAAACTTGACACACAGAACCACACGTTTCGACCTTAATCCAATTATCATACAAGGACGGGAGATCTACACATACCATCCCACCTGTCCATTCTTATGATTCCAACATAAGTAGAGAAAAACAACTCCTATTGAAAGTGCATTTGGCCCCCTAGTGGTTTTGGTGGTGATAACAACCACAATTTGGAGGTTTCATACTTTTATAAAGATATGTGCAGGTGTTAAATGAAATAAGAAAAAGATTATATACAAAGGAGGTCCCCAATTCAAATTGTATGGTGTGAAGCTCATATGGAGGATTTAAATTGAATTTATTCTTTAAATTTGAGTATAGGAAACACCGTACTATCAAGGGGGACGTGTCTAATGAATCAAGGTTGCTAAAGTGCTATATTGAGATGAAAACTAACTTTGAGAAGAAAAAGGGGCGAAACTCACTTTCTCAGAGTTTTCCGGAAGATCTGGTTGTGTTCTTCGGAACATCCGGTTCCATTCTGCGTAGAATCAGAAGATCCAATTTTGTTCTTCGGAACATCCGGTTCGGTTCTGCGTAAAATCGGAAGTTCCGGTTTTGTCAATCGGAAGTTCCGGTTTGGCAGTACACTTAGGATTTTTACAACTAACCTGAGCCTATCCGGAAGATCCGAGTAGTACTCGGAAGATCCGGTTTGCCCGATTCAGAACATAACGGTTAGATTTTGAGAAGGGGTATAAATACCCCCTCACTCACCCCTTCAACCCTAGCTCGCACATTTCAACAGCAAACACTCTTCTAGCTCTCTCCCCCTCTCTCCACTCCCCTCCAAACCTTGCCCAAGCCAAGATTCATTTGGGGATTGGTTGAGAGAAGAGATTTGAGGCTTGTGGGTTGACTTTGAGTGAGGAGAAGCATTTGTTCATCTCAAGAAGCACTTGAAGCATCCTTGCCTTTGTGATTCGCGTTTGTTACTCTTGGAGCTTGCTCCTAGACGGTTAGAGGTCACCAAGTGCAGCACCTAGCTTGTGGGAGCACCTTGGAGGATTGTATCACCCATTCCTTGTGTGGAATCATCTAGTAAGTGACTCAATCTTGATCTTTGTGGTCGATTGAGGGAGGAAACAAGTTGAAAGAGACTCTACCCTTTGTGGATACCTCAACGGAGATGTAACTCCCTTGGGAGTGAACTTCGGGAACAAATCTCGTGTCTCTTTGTGTTGCTTACTTCATATTGTTCATATTTTCTCATATTTGCTATATATTGCCCGATCTATCTCTATAAAGGTTTCCGCTATATTTGATCATCATATATAGCTCTTAGAGTACCTCTGTGAACTTTCTATTCAAGTGGAATTGTAAATAACTTGTTAGATTTTGAATCTCGAGCAAAGGTTATTTCTCACATCGGATCATCCGAGTAAGTCTCGGAACATCCGATCATCAGATCTTCCTAGAAGTACTCAGAAGATCCGGTTTCACTGACAACTTGAGAGGAAAGAATTTTCAGGTTTTATTAGGTACGCCTATTCACCCCCCTCTAGGCATCTACAAGATCCTCTCAATTGGTATCAGAGCCGAGGCTCTTGTCAAGGCTTAACCGCTCAAGAGAATCAAGATGTCGAGGATTGAAGGTAAGAAAACGTGGACATCATCAATTCTCAAATTCCACCCATCGATCTACCTCCTCTAGATAATGAAGATAAAGCTTCTTTCAAGTCAACAAGAAGCAAGAGATCAAAGAAGGATGCATCACCCACACCAAGTGGAAGCTCAAGCTCAAGTTCGGACTCTAGCTCGGATGAGAGTTCGGACGACGACTCAAAGGCTAAGAAGATAGAAAAGTTGAAAAAGAAGCTAAAAAAGCTAGAGGAGGATGAGAAGAAAGAGAAGAAGAAGAAACACAAGTCAAGGGAGTTAACTCGTGTTCCACTTGACTGTCATGATATATCTAGTTTCAATGCATCTCATTTTCAATCTATTAATCTTGGCAAGGCACCATATTTTGATGGATCAAACTATTCAAAATGGGCCTATGACATGAAATTGCATCTCTTCGGGTTTCACTAACAGCTTGAGAAGAAAGAATTTTCAGGTTTTATTAGGTACGCCTATTCACCCCCCTCTAGGCATCTACAAGATCCTCTCACCTATATCTCGCGAGTGATAGGAAATCACTCCTATGTAAATTTTTCTTACTTTAGTTACCTTCGCAGCTATTGTTGTTGGCTTTGAAACTGGCGTTATCTTTCATATTTGCTCGGGCGATGGTCGATCTGCGGCTTTGCCTATTGAGGGAAGCACCCTTGCTTTTGAGGTGTCCGATGTCACTTTGCGGACCTTCGAGCGTCTAGGCGAAGCCATCGACTCCTCGAAGTGCCGCTTTCCTGAGTCGGGGTGATTCAAGCCGGCTCCCCAGCCTGGAGAGGTTGTAGTTTTTCGCGACATGTTCGACGCTGGGCTTCATTTTTCGCTTGACCCTGTGGTTGTGGATATCTTGGCTTTCTTCAAGATCAAGCTGCACCAGCTCACGCCTAACGCCTTTTTTTGGTTGAGCTTTTACATGTGGATCTGCAAGACGACAGGAATTCCGGCTATTGCGAAGGGGTTCGCTTTTACCCATCGTGTTCACAAGCAGCCTCGGTCGGTTGCTTTGGCTCGTAAGGATGGGAATCCTGTTCGGAAAGAGGGACACTTCAGGTGCCTGAACTTCATGTACCACACTGATCTACTTGTGCCCGTAACTGCTTATAAGAACAGGTGGTCCGATGATTGGTGGGCTTCCTGGTTCTATTACAGTATTGAACCCAAAGGTTCCAGATTGGCCGGCGAGTCACTGGGGAAGCTTGCAGAGCCCTTCGAGGCCTACACTGAGAGCTGCTCCAAAGGGGTTCAGTTTGCGGATATGCTCCATAAAATTTCAAAGAATTTGTCTGTTCAGGACCTCGTGGAAGAGTATTGCATTTGCGGGGTGTTCCCCGTCCAATCCTCATGGGAAGTGTCCTCATTTGCTACGGAATCGCTGGATGGGACCCCTATTCCTGACTTTCGCCAGAGCTTTGGTATCAGCGAGGCCCTGCTCGAAGGCGATGAGGCTGAGGAGCGGGCAAACCGCATCTTGGGAAAGGAGACTTCCAAGGAAAGCAAAGAAAGCCGAAGGCTTCTTGGCACTCAGCTACGTAACCACATGTTTGACTTTTTTCAAGAAGGTTGCTCCGCCCTGGGCTGCTTCGCGGGAGAGTGAGGCTGCAGAGGGTAGGTCTGGCGAAGATACCACGCGAGGCCGCGGAGGCCGCGGTGGACGTCGTAAGGGTCCGAAGCACCAAAAAACAAACTATTTTGAGAACCCTGATGAGGATTAGGAGCTCGCTACCGCCCCTCGCGGTGACCCCGCTACGATCGTGCGCTCCACCCACAGAAGCTGAGACAAGTCTGCCAGTCCTTGTGGCTAAGAAGCGGGGTGGTCCCATGAAGCCTGCTGATCCCTTCGACGTTCTGTACAGCGACGCCGAAGACAGCGAGGCCGAGGTGGAGATCGAGGATACCTGAAGAGACATTCTCGTGGAAACCACGGACCTGGTTGCCGAAGTGTCTGGGAGTGGCAGCGGTTCCTCCCCTGATTCTAGTGACAGTAGCTCGAAGGATTTTGGGGAATCCAGCGCTGACAAGGCTATGGAGGAGGGGGAGACGGAAGAAACTAGCAGTGGCTTTTTCGTGGCTACCGGTGACCTAGCTGAAGTTGTTTATCATTTAGGGTGTCCTGGTGACACGAAGGTCGTTGGGGGGAAGGCGAAGGGTGTACTTCAGTTTCAGAGCGGTGGCCATGAACGCGAATTCCTTGAGGAGGCTGGCCGTTCATTTTGCTTTCCTTTCATGGAGGAGGAGCTATGCCAGACGGGCACGAAGTCCATTCTTAACAATGTGGAGGACTTGGCCCTGAAGACATTTGTGGCAGCTCGATGTGCTTCGTGGTCTTTTCAGTAGAACGTCAAAAACCTTCGCCCTTATGTGAAAAGCTCTGACTGCGGGAGGATTGTAGAACTTGAAGCTGAGAAGGAAAAGATGGCCGAAGAGCTGAAGCGTGAGTGCGAGCATCGGGAGGTGCTTGAACGGGCCATGATAGTCGCGAAGTCTGATTATGACAATGTTAAGAAGAAACTGGAGGATGCTTATGTAGATCTAGAGGTTGAGCAACGGGTTTGTCCCCAGCTTGAAGCCATTGAGAAGGAAAAGAACGTGCTCAAACAGTCCCTCGAAAGGCGGGGAAAGGACTTCGGGGAACTTCGCAGGGACTTTGATCATTATCAGGCTTCGCACCTCGCCGGGGCTTCCATAGTGCAAAAGTGCATGATAGAAGTTTTTGCTCCCTTCGGGATACCCACTCCTACTGTGGATTTGGAGGCCTGCAACGTTGAGCAATTCTATGATTGGCTCGAAGCTAGGTTGGAGGTCCTCCAAAGCTGTGGTCGCATCTGCGGGGAGATCAACGCTGAGGTTGCGGCTCACGCTCTTGCAGCTAGTTTCTGCTCCCTAGTGCCGACCAAGGAACCTTTGAAGACTATTGGCTGGTCAGACCTTCGCGCCATGAAGGAGCCTGGGTTCCAGTAGCCAAGCGTTGATGCGCTTGAACCCTCACGCCTGCCGAGCCTTGCGAAGGTCATTGCCAACAACTTCATGTAGAATATGCTGAACCCCAACAGTCTAGAACTTGTTGGTAGGGAGGCTAGTCGCGTCGCTGATTCCGTAAGGACATCTTCGCTATACCTTTGCTTAATTTCTTGTAGGTGTAGCTTCGTTTAGTTCCTGAAAGCTTAATGTCTCTTTTGTTACAGAATCGCGCTCGGATCGAAGCCAAGATCCGAACTGTGCTCGAGACTCGCCTTGCCAGTCGTGCGAAGGCTGCGGATGGCGACACCACCCTAGTAGGAGATGATGCTCCAGCGGAAGACCAAGATGTCGGTCGGCCGAGGGTGGTTGTGGCAGATCACGAAGCTCTAGAGGGTGATGGTCGTGCTGCGCCTGTGGACGATACGTTCACCGTCGCGCAGATTTTAGGACAACCCGAGGGTGACAGTCGAGAGGTGTGAGAACCTTGCACTGCTATGTGCGGGTTGTATTTTGGTAGATTGTAATCTGACTCGAACTTTGGTTGCCGCGCAGGTCCCCATAGCGGAGCCTGCGCCGGTGACCTAAGGTGTGTTACCCCTTTTGATGCATTGAGATGGATATTATATTGCTTGTGGTTTTTGGGCTAAATATTCTTTGAGATTTCCTTGGGGTTCGTTTTTGGGGTTTTGGTAGTATAAGGTTCGTAAATATGAAGAATGCAATGCTAGTTGCAAATTGTTCTTCCAGCAATTTCAAAGCAACCCTGTGGAGCATCAACGTGTGCTATTAGAGCGTCGTGCCCGCAGGGAAGCTCGGCGCCTTCGTAAGATTGGCGAAGGCATAGCTTATGAGGCCCCTTCGAGGCTTCTTGATTCGAAACCGGAGCCCATAGAGGTGGACGAAGGCATTGGACCTTCGACCTACATGTTTAAGGGCCCTGTGTTGTTTGAATGAGTTGTAAATCTTGTAACATTTGTGTTTTGAAAGTGATGTTGTAATCTTGGGTGTACAGGGTATGCTTATAATCGAATGCCGACTGACCATGAGCTGCGCGAGATGGCCGAAGACATCGTTTTGACTGTTATGCGCGAGACGATTTGTAATATTTCTGAAGTTGTAATGAAAGAGTCGTGAGCTCAGGAGCTTTGAAGGACTTTGAGTCTATGCTTCGCAGTCCTTGATGGGCCCTAATTGGTCTGTTTCAGAACGCCTCCCCCCTTCGGGCTTATCTAGGTGTGCGAAGCCGTTGAGAGGCATACATATATATATACTTTTTTTGGGAACTTCATGCCCATTGTATATTATCTTTATATGCTGTTTTGAGGCACTGTTTTCCCTTTGCACAACATCTTGCGCACTGTTTGCTCGAGAAACTGTTTACCCCCAGGAATCCCTATATATGTGAGGGCATGTGTGGCACTTGAAGCATTGGGTGCCTTGGAAGTAGAGGGACATGAGTAGTCGTTCAGGGGGAGTTGGTTTCCTCTTCTTTAGTTCTCGAAGAGTTTTAGTGGTTCGGGTCCTTCGGATGAGATGGTGTAGGAAAAGCTTCGCCTTTCTTTTCGTTGGCCAATTCTATATGCTAACATTTTATGCAGGCGGTTCACGAAGCCCTTCTTATGCTTCGCCCTTTTGCCCGAGGGGCTGTGGGCATTGCTTGCACTCGAAGGTATTGGAGCATCCTTGTGACATAAAGAGGCATGAATCCTTCTTTGGGTCATGGATCCGTGAGGTCGAGAAGCCTGGATCTCCTCCAAAGGTTAATGGTGGGTTCAGGAGGCCTGCTTTCCCCTTCGAGTTCGGTTCATGCGAGGCCGAGAAGCCAGGATCCGGGAGACCTGCTTCCCCCCTTCGAGCCATGTGCCTCTAGGAAGTTGGGAACCATGTATTTCGTTGTGGGATTTAGTTTGATGTAAAATCCTTTCTTGGCTATGTCACGGAGGTGTAATGTAAACAGATGCCCACGAGGTGTTGTGGGTTGTAATTCTAGCTTGTAACATTTTATTCGAAGAAATGAAATTTGTTGGAATTCTTGGAGGCTTTGAGTGACCGGACCTTCGTGTTCGAAGATTAATGTCCTTGCTGAGATTTTGTTCTGGTTTTTACTAACGGAACCTTCGCACTTCGACTGTAGTTTGTTGCCCCTTCGATTCTTTGGGATTCTTCGGAGCACGAGATCTCCCGTTTGAATTTCCCTAGGCTGTATGTTCTTGTTCTTCCATCTTCGCGTCTCATCTTGATAGTCTTCGCAGTTAGCAATGGCTTGAGTTCTGAGCTCTTGAGATGCATCGAAGGTTGGTTCCATGTCTTGCTCTTCTCTGTCTTCCGCTCTGATCGAACCCAATTTTATCTCTTCCGGTGTCATTGCTTCTTCCCCATATAGTAGCTTGAAAAGAGAGAACTTCTTTGCGCAGGACTGCGAGGTGTTGTGAGACTAGATAACCTTCGGCAATTCGTCTGCCCATCTGCTTTTTGGTAATTCAGTAATGTTTTTTTGATTCCTATGAATATGAGTTCATTAGCCTTCTCTACTGCTCCGTTAGACTGGGGGTGATAGACTGACGCGAAGCATAGCTTCGTGCCCAATTGCTCGCAGAAGCTTCGAATTGTGTGACTATCAAATTGCTTTCCATTGTCCACAGTGAGTTCTCTTGGGACTCCAAAGCGACAAAGTATGTTCTGCGAGAAGAACTTTTGGACGGAGACTGCATTTATGACTTGGATTGGCTTCGCCTCGATCCACTTGGAAAAGTATTCAACAGCTACCACTGTGAAGGCATTGTTGCCTCTGGTCTTTGGCAATGGGCCGACGATGTCCACCCCCCATCGTGCTAGGGGTCAAACAGGTGGTATTAGCTGTACTTCATTTGCGGGAAAGTGCTTGTAGGGGGCGTGCTTTCTGCAATTGCTACATGCGCGCACGAGATTGTTGGCATCTGCCACGGCCGAAGGCTAGTAGAAACCCTGCCTGAAAGCCTTCGCCACCAGCTTTCCTATTCCCAAGTGTGAGGAGCACATCCCACTGTGGATTTGCTGTAGTAAATCTTGGCCCTCGGAGATGGATATGCACTTGAGCAGGGGGCACATACTCCGCTTCGATAGAGGTTTCCTTCGATGATACAGTAGTTTCGCGCTATAACTTGCATGCTCTTTTCTTCCTTGCTGTCTGTGACATCTCTGATGTAACAATGATGAAAACACCTTTGAAACAGATTAAAAAGGGAAATAATGGTGGTAGGATTCAAAAATTCATCAAAATTCAAATTGAAATTCAAAAACAAAGGTTGTTTAACACCCAACTGAAATCTCAAGAATTTTGTAATAAACTTGAAAATCTCCAAAAATAAAAGTTGTTAGTCATCACAAATAAGGCCTAGTCACTGTTTGAAACTTTTGAAAATTTGGTAGTTTAGCCCATCAAAAACTCGAAATACAGTTCTTAACACCTTTTTGAATTTGGGTTGTTTGAGCTCGAAAAATTTGAAATTTCAGGTTCACCCCAAAAAGAAAGTTGTGTCCCACCTCTCAAACTCCAACTTTTATTTTCATACTTTTTCATGCTCAGTTCAAATTTTTGGAGAAAATTCGAAAGGGGCACAGGAGCTCCACGGGCGCCCAACAGTGGCCCTGGCGCGCCACTGCTCCGGCCGGGAGTCGGCCGCCATGTGGCCGGCGAGCGGCGGAGGCCGCGCCGAGCTGGCCGAGCTGCGGCGTCGGGTGGCGCTTGTCGCCTTGCGCTTGTCCGACTTCTTCCCGAGCCATCACGTCGCCAGCGACGTCGCGTTTTGCCTCGCGCCGCGGAGCGCCATCATGGCGAGCTCGCTCGGCCACTGGCCGCAGCCGCGCGCGCCGCGCTGCGCCGTCCCGCAGGCCGCGAAGAAGCCCTGTAGAAGATCTTCCACTCCCTCACGCGACGATCTTCGACGCCCAATCCCGTGAGCGCGCTCTGCCCGAGCTCCCGCGCCATCAATGGCGACCTCGACAGCCCGAGCGCGCGTGCGCACGCGTCCGAGGCACCTCGGTGCTCGCTAGCGCACCCAAACCCTTCACTGAGCACCCTCATCCCTTCCCCCAGCCAGCGCCCAGCCCTTCTCCCTCTCACCGCGTTCGCTTCCATCGTCTTCCACCTCGGGACGCTTTGAGCCGAGCTCGAGCTTCCCCGCCGCGAACTCAAATCGACCGCAAATCCCTCCACCCATTTCCAATCCCCCGCTCGTGAATCTCGCGCACTCACCCCGCTAGCCGCTCGAGCACTCCCCAGCTCGAATCGAGCCTCACTCGCCGCGGATCAAGACTTTTCCCCACCGCTCGGCCATTAACACCGCGAACACCACCTCCACGTCGAGCCCCATACCCCGGCCATCCCCGTCGCAGACGAACCCCACGACGAGCTCCACCATCGTCCAGTGAAGCTCACACGCCCTTCCGCGCATCGTCTCGACCACCGCAGGCCGCCAGCGACGTCGCCGGAGCCAACCGTGCCGCCGCTCAACGTCGACGAGCCGCGCCGCTTCACCTCCGACCACGAGACCTACCTCAACCGACTCGCGGTGAGCTCCTCTCCATTTCCCCCAACTTTCCCCGAGCCAACTCGCCGCCGTTTCGCCGGCGTAGCAACACCGACGAGCCCTGGACCTGTTTGCGTTCCCCTTTTATGTTCTAGGGTCCTCTGCGCAAAAATCAGGGACTTGTTTGAAAGGTTTTAAAAGTTCTAGGGTCTCCAGCGTAAAAAGATTCTTAAATCTAGATCTATTTTTCCCGAATATTGTAAAATCCGTTAAAAATCGTACAAAAATCAGAAAAATGCACAAAAATACTCTCTGGACTCGTGAGATTGTAAACTCCAATCTCATTTAAGCATGTATATACTTTTGGTGAATCATGTTTGAATTAAAATTCAAACTGTAGATTTAGAAACTTGTGCACCATTTTAAATCCAGAGCTCCGCTAGGGCTGAGCTTTGGATATGTTGTTTGTAGTGACTTTGGACACCTTGTGTCCTTAGGGGACCTAAACATATAGACTGTAACTTAAGTTATGAATTAATTTGTGATTCCTGTCCTTTTGTAGTCCAGAAATTATTAAAAATAATCTATGCGGCTGAAAATCACCATTTTTCTCCAGGGGCCTAAAAACGTGTTAGCGCATCTGTTAAAAATGCCAAACTTAATTTTTGCTCTGTTTAGACTAGCAAATAAATAGATATGTGTTTTCAAATAAAAATTTATTGAGGACTGTCCAAGGGTTATTTTGAGCCACCACTTGGCCAGAGTCCTCCTTGTACTCATGACTAGCTCTGGTAGGAAAAGTTCCTGATTTGGATGTATTTTCAATTTTATATGAAATTATTTCATTTCTGTAGGCAGCAGCTTGTACTATTTTTAATAAATTTTGTGTAGCTCGGATTTAGCTAAAGTTTATAGATAAAAAGGATGAACAGAAAATGAGAAACAAAAATGAGAAGGAATTAATGTGGAATTGAATTATATAAAAGAATAAACCTTTTTGATAATTAGTTAGAATAAAATAAGGAAAGTCCAAAATTCCAAGAACAGCACCCAAACTTCAAATAATAAATGGAAATTCTTTTATATATGTACACAATCACCATCAAAGATGAATAAAAATTTTCCACACCCCCTACTCTATTTTTATGAAGGAAAGAGTAGTACTTAAGCATGTCTAGGTGAATATGGCCTTCAAGGCCTTAGTTTTGGAATCAATAGGCAGCCACAATAAGTTATGCATCTCATGTAGAAGGCGCTATTCCGGACGGCACCTACCATCTCATCCCCGCCGATGAAGAAGGAATCCCGGAGGGAGGTGCCAACGAAGTAGAAGTTAACCCGGAGGCTAACCCCCAGCTAGAGCAAGAAGGCAAGCCTCGGAGCATAACCTAACCTTTAAGTTTACGCATCTATGAATTCCCTATGCTTGTGCATTTACGTTTCAAGGAGTTGATTGAATACCTTAGCTGCACATTTCTAGTACCTATGACTTGCAACACTAGTGATTTCCTGTCACTCGCAGGACATAGGAGTTGCTTGTCTTTACTTATGTTGGAATCATAAGGATTGACGGGCGGGATGGCAGATGTAGATCTCCCGTCCGTGTATGATAATTGATTTAAGGTCGAAACGTGTGGTTGAGTGTGTCAAGTTTTTGAACGTACCACATGCATGCCGATATATGGGAATCGGTAAGCCCGGTACCAGATTGAAGCAGCTAGGGCCGATAGCCATCTCTCCTTGGAAACTTTGTTTTCCCTTGCCGTACACTTGTGGATATATGCGTGAGACTGTGAGTGAAGCAGTAAACCTCTATCCTAAGGAAGGTGGATTCGGATCCGAATTGTGGATCGATGGGAAAGGTTGGGAAGTGCTTGTACCTTTTATAGCAAGCATTATCCGTGTGTGTTGGGTTTCCCCTGGCCAGGTAGCAAAATTCAGTTCGAACTGTCCGCTTCTCACGGTTAATGAGACTGCTTGACCGCCTTGCTGCATTGAGTAACAAGTGGAACTATGAGATTGATGAACTCGTTGTATGAAATAAATTGTATCGCACCACTTGTATGTTTAGAGAGGAAGCTAATCTAGAATGGTTAAATCTACTAGAATATGATGCTAAAACATGAAAGCAAGGACCTACTTCTAGTCGCTTTTCGGCAAACAAACCCACCAGCCAAAAGCCTCTCATGTCTAGATGTCGGTGATGTAGTTTTCACCCGACGGCTAAGCCTTGCTGAGTATTAGTATACTCAGCCTTGCTTGTGGCTTTTATTTACAGGTATAGTGTTGGATGTGGCAGTCGATGCCATGACTTGGCCTACCCAGGTTCCCCCTGGATGGCACATCAAGTGGGTTCCGTCCTCTGCCGAGGAACGGGAGGAGTAGCACCGTGGCAGGCTTCATCATGGTGTTACGTTGTATCGTCGTTAGTTTATTTATTTCCGCAGCAAGAATTTGATACTCTGATTTAAATTTCAAACTTGGTTTGTAATAACTTTGAGATACTATTTGTGTATGTTAAATTTGTGGAATGTTGTAATCTCTGGAACTCACCTTCGTGTGGGCGTGCTGTTGTTTCGATCGAGAAAAGTACGTGGTTAAATCGGGTTTAATCCGACGGCGCTCCAGCTTATTCTGGATTAAGTGCCTGACTACTTGATTAGTGGTCCTGGGGTACTTAACTTGGAATAATTTTGGAGTGGTCCGCCACAGCTGGTATCAGAGCCGAAACAGCGCACCGGAGAGAGCAACAAACCTTAAATAAACATTTTGAAATAAAACTTGCCAACTCGTACTTCCGACGCGCTTTGCGAAGGAAGGTTATTTTAGGACCGTTAAGGATGTTACCTAGAGCGTGAAGCCTATGTGGGTTAAGGGATCACAATATGATAGGTGGCAAGTAATATATTATACTGTCTCCCAGCACATTTCATTCTGTCATTTATTTTACGCAATGGTGGGCGCAAGGTACGGCGATTGCTGTAACGTACCACGGCACTATATGAAAATATAGTGGCGGCACATAGTCAATACGCTGTGATGGTGTATGAAACTAGAATAGCATGGTGGGCGCAAGGTACGGCGATTGCTGTAGCGTACCACGGCATCATATGCAAATATGATGGCGGCACAAAGTCAATACGCTATCTCATGAGCGTATGAAATTGTCAATATGTCGCCTTGGTGACATATGAACATTGCACGTTCAATGTTAAACGTTCGGGTGCCACCTCTATAGTGGGTGGTAATGAATGGAGACGCTTTCGTGAGTGCTGGCACGAAAGGTTGATTATATATGCTCTGGAATGGAATTTTCTGCAGGTACACTAACCGCGATTCCGTATGATTGAACGGTTAGAAAAGTTCGGCTAGATAATATAGGGAGAGACGGATATTGCCTAGCCACCGGCACTAACTTCGTAGGCCAAAAGTTTATTGGCATGTGTGTTGGTGAGAACGAATAGGCCGCTCATGCATTGCATCTCACTGAAATAATGTCGAGCCTTAACGCGTGACCAATCAAACCGCCGTCAAAATGTAAATCACAACCCGAAACTCTGCCGAAACCAATCTGCTTGCACCGTCAATTCGAAACCGAAAACGTTGTCAAACGAAAAAGTGTTCAACATGAAAGTTGTCATAAAAGTTATGAAGTTTAAGCTGTAGAAATTTCAACGAAAATGGTTCAGTAAAACTGGAGTTATGCTTAAAATGGTAACCCCCTGTCTGCTGGAAATTTCTGGGAACAGTGAGATAAAAAATTGAATTTTTACACCATCTTAATGACAGTTTCTGCTCAAACCTCCAACATGAAACTTGTTTGGAATTACTTAACCAATGTCCTGGCCAAATTTGGGAATTTTTGAGCTTGTAGATTTCGAGTTTTGTAATTTCTACTATACTGTCCAGAATCTGTTTTGTTTTCTTTGGCGCTAACCGGTTCTCACCCTTGCCCCTTTTCTTTTGGTTCAGAATGGACGCTCACGCTGACTTGGCCAGCTACCCCAACGATGTTTCCTTTTCAGATTTCCTAGGATGGGAAGGCTTCCCTAGCATTCTGTGGTCGGTTTTGCAGGCGCTCGACTACCCTACCCCGCCACAATACGAGAGGACCCTCATCATAGACCGTGGTGTGACCCGTTCTCGTGTGCGTTTGGTGGTATATCGCCACCCACCGTGTCCTAGCTCCCCCACTTGGAGTTTGGAAGTTCATAGACACCACATGGAGACGACTTGTGAGCTAGCTGCCTTGAATGGCATTAGTTCTTTTTGTGCTCAGAACCAGGACTTGGTGGAGCACCAGTTGCTTGGGTTGTTTCCACCGACTCAGCCGGATGATCCCCATTGGATGAGACGCTACCTTAGCTCCCCTTTGAGGATGGCAGAAAAACCCGTCGCTGCAGCTGCACTAATGATGAGGTGGATCCACGCCTACCACCGCTTGCAGGCACTCTTGGGACGATCACAGAGCGAGATGCTCAACCTTGCTATGGACATGTCCGCCCGTGCCCGTGACATTGGGGTTGAGAGGACCTCATTGTCCATTGAGGTGAGCACCAGGGACGCCATGATTGCTAACTTGGAGAGGCAATTGAATGACCTCCACATCGCGCACAACAACGTCCAAAATGAGCTAGCCCAAACAAGAGAAGAACTTGAGGAGGTACACGGTACTTTGGAGCATGCTAATGCTATGTTAGCCGCCCATGATGCTCAGCAC
This sequence comes from Digitaria exilis, assembly GCA_015342445.1. Lineage (NCBI taxonomy): Eukaryota > Viridiplantae > Streptophyta > Magnoliopsida > Poales > Poaceae > Digitaria > Digitaria exilis. Next base: position 360,513 of record JACEFO010002182.1, read on the forward strand.
CTTCTTGAGCAAGAAGGAGAGCAAGGAGAAGGAGAGGCCCCCGATTCCGACATGGATACCGAGGATGATATGCCGCCCTTTCCAGCTCCACCATCACCTATGGGCAGCGAGGCTACCGCTAACAACTTAGATGACTTCTAGAGTGGTAGTAGCAAGTTTACTCCTCCGCTAGGCCTAAATTTTGGCTTCATATTGTAATAGGCTAGATGGAGTTGAGCTTCCTTTTAAATCTTTTGGGACAATGTAATTTAATGGTGTGGTTGTGTGATTCCAAAACTTGATGAGGTTGTAATGGCTGTGTAGAAAACATTCTGCAGCTAACTTTATTTTTATTATTGATGGGTTTTCCATTCATTTCTGGGCTGTGATGTGAACTACAAAGTTGTTTGGAATTTGTCAGACAAAATGTTCGCCAATTTTCAACCTCATTGGTTAAGCGAAATAAAAATGGCAACCAAAACACTACAGCTCGGCCTGCTGTAAAACAGCAAACGCAGAGAGCTAAAGATTGAATTTTTCGGCTTAGTTCCAGCCCGAATTTGAATCTGAGCCAAACATGAAAGTTGTAGAGCATGAAATTTTCGAGCTACTGACCGAATTGGGGCATTTGACTTGCTTCCTGTTGGGAGATATGATTTTTCTTCCGAACTGTGTGTTGACATGTCATTCCTACGCAGGAAACTTCAATATATTGTCACGTTCTATCTTGTCATCGTTATGCAAGCTTATAAAATATGGCTAATACAAGTACCTACTGCAGATGGCAATCACCCGCAGCGGTCATGACGCTAGTGGCTCCAATGCTAACCAGCAGGGGCCAGAGGGGCAGCAACAGCCGCCACCACCTCCGCCACCGCAGCAACCTCCGACGTGGCAGCAGTTGTATGCTACGCAAACGGAGATCCTACGGAACCTGCAGCATCAGCAACAATTGATGCAACAGCAGATGCTACAGCTGGGAGGTCAACGGGCCCCTTAGCCTCAAGTGTCCCGATATGAGGATTTTCTGGCTACACACCCGCCGATATTCTCAAGAGCCGATGAGCCCCTGGAGGCCGATACGTGGATTCGAGCCATCGAGTCCAAGTTCACCATCCTGGCCACACCTTGCACTTCCAATCGCAAGGTAGTGTTCGTGGCGCAGCAGCTCCGCGGCCCAGCTCTCCTATGGTGGGAGAACTACCTGGCCCTGCAGCTAGAGGGTCATGTGGTTGAATGGGATGAGTTCAAGACTGCGTTCAAGGCTCATCACATTCCGGCCGGCTTGGTAGAGCGGAAGTTGAACGAATTTCTGGCTCTGACCCAGGGTACCCGCACGGTGCTCCAATACGCCCAGGCCTTCAATGGTCTGTGCCCATATGCGGGTCATCACGCCGATTCTGACAAGAAGAAGTTGGAGAGGTTCAGACGTGGCCTCAATACCAAGTTGAAGGCTCAGTTGGTTACCACCCGTGCTGCCACATATGGCGATCTCGTAAACCTCGCCATTGCCCAAGAAGACGCCAACACGGTGCACAAGGCGAAGAAGAAGAGGAAAGCTCCCGCTGGACCCTCGAGCGCGTAGCCGCAGAGATTCCGCTTGGTTCCCCCGGCTGCACCGCAAGGACAGTCCAGGGCACCGCCCCGTTTCCCTCCACCGCCACAGCAGCAACCGGCGCCAAGGCAGAACGCACAACAGCCAACTCGCCCTGGAGCCGGCTATCAGTGCTTCAAGTGCGGCAGTAACAGCCACTTTATCAAGGACTGCCCGCAGAACAAGCAGCAGAACCAGCGCTCGGGAAATCAGCAGCACAAGGGCAAACAGCAGCAGCGTGTGCAGGTCCGACAAGGACGGCTTAACTACACCACCTTGGCCGACCTACCCGAGGGAGCCCCAGACATGACTGGTACCTTACCTATCCACACTCAACCTGCTGTGATACTGTTTGATTCCGGGGCAACACATAGTTTTATAAGCACCAGATTTCATGCAAAATGTGGGTTAAAATCTTACCATACCAAATCATCATATGTGATATCAACTGTGGGAGGTAAAATAGCATCCAACCAAGTCTCCCGAAGAGTTCCAATCAGGCTGGGAAGTAAAATATTTCCTACTGATTTAATTCTGCTTGGTATGGAAGGGATTGACATTGTCTTGGGAGCCAATTGGATGACTCAACATTAGGTTGTGCTAGATGTTGCGGAACGGGTTGTTGAAATAAACTCGCCTACGCATGGCCCTAGTGTGCTATATCTGCCACAACGGAATAGCGTCAATGCGTGTGCTTATACAATGGTAGAAACCCAACTAAAGGACATTCCGATGGTATGTGAGTATGCCGATGTTTTTCCGGATGACTTACCTAGGATGCCGCCGGATAGGGACATTGAATTTGTGATTGAACTTCAACCTGGCACAGCACCTATGTCAAAGAGACCATATAGAATGCCACCCAATGAATTGGCTGAATTAAAAATTCAACTCCAAGAACTGCTAGACAAGGGTTTCATTCGTCCAAGTGTGTCACCTTGGGGATGTCCCGCTATCTTTGTGAAGAAGAAGGACCATTCCTTGAGGTTGTGTATCGATTACCGCCCTCTCAATGCGGTGACTATTAAAAACAAGTACCCACTCCCCCGTATTGACATCCTGTTTGACCAACTAGCTGGCGCCAGAGTGTTCTCCAAGTTTGACCTTCGCTCTGGCTATCACCAAATCAAAATCCGACCTTGTGACATTCCAAAGACCGCCTTTTCTACTCGTTACGGGCTTTATGAATTCTTGGTCATGTCTTTTGGACTCACCAATGCCCCAGCCTATTTCATGTACCTCATGAATTCGGTTTTCATGTCAGAACTAGACAAGTTTGTGGTGGTTTTCATTGACGACATTCTCGTATATCCAAGAATGAGGAAGAGCATGCCGAGCACCTACACATTGTTCTTCAAAGATTGAGAGACCATCAGCTCTACGCCAAGTTCTCCAAGTGTGAATTCTGGCTGGAGAGTGTGAAATTCTTAGGTCACACGGTTTCCAAGGATGGTATATCCGTGGATCCAACCAAAGTGCAAGAGGTGCTGGATTGGCAACCACCTACCTCTGTTCATGAGATTCGGAGTTTTCTGGGTTTAGCCGGTTATTATCGCCGTTTTATTCCGGACTTCTCTCGGATTGCGAAACCCATGACCGAACTCTTAAAGAAGAGAGTCAAATTTGAGTGGAATGACAAATGTGATGAAGCTTTCCACACTTTGAGAAAACATTTAACTTCGGCCCCAGTTTTAGCTCAACCCGATTGCACCAAGCCCTATGACGTCTATTGTGATGCTTCAGGCACCGGACTTGGCTGTGTCCTCATGCAAGAGAACCGAGTCATTGCTTATGCTTCTCGAGCACTTCGGCCTCATGAGCAAAACTACCCCACGCATGATCTTGAGTTAGCAGCGGTTATTCATGCTCTCAAGATGTGGAGACACTATCTGATGGGTGTTCCATGCAACATATACACCGACCACAAGAGCCTCAAATATGTCTTCACTCAGGCACATTTGAATATGAGGCAGCGAAGATGGTTGGAGTTAGCAAAGGACTATGACCTTAGTGTGCATTATCACCCCGGCAAGGCTAATGTAGTTGCGGATGCACTAAGCCGCAAGGCTCATTGTCATTGTCTTTCCGTGGAGTCCTACGCTGACACCTTGTGCCATGAAATGGCAAAGCTCAACTTAGAGATTGTTCCACACGGGTACTTCAACCATATCTCAGTCGAACCAACCTTGCATGATCAGGTTGTTGAAGCCCAATTAAATGACGCGAAGATTAAAATCCTTAAAAAGAAATTGTCAAAGGAGAGGGTGAAGGACAAATACAAGTGTTTCCGGCTAGATGGGCAGGGAGTGATGTGGTTTGGACATCGCATCGTGGTGCCCAAAAACACGGAACTCCGGAGGAAGATTATGGATGAGGCCCATCTCTCTAAATTTTCTATCCATCCCGGTAGCACCAAAATGTACCAAGATTTGAAACAAAATTTTTGGTGGACTAGGATGAAGCGAGAAATTGCCACGTATGTGCCGGAATGCGACACGTGTTAGCGGGTTAAGGCTAGCCACTTGAAGGTAGCAGGCACGCTTCAACCTCTACCTATTCCCTCATGGAAATGGGAAGATATAAGCATGGACTTCATTGTTGGACTTCCCAGAACCCCTCAGGGGCATGACTCCATTTGGGTAATTGTGGACCGCCGTACCAAGACCGCACATTTTATTCCGGTCAATACCATTTATACCGCTAAGAAGTACGCTGAGATTTATTTGGAACGGATCGTTTGTCTACATGGGGTACCCAAGACAATAATTTCAGATCGTGGTACTCAATTCGTAGCCCGCTTTTGGGAACAATTGCAACTGTCCCTAGGCACAAAACTGATCCGTAGTTCAGCATATCACCCTCAGACCGATGGGCAGACGGAAAGGGTAAATCAAATACTTGAGGATATGCTTCGAGCTTGTGTTATCCATTATGGGAAGAATTGGGAGAAATGTTTATCTCTGGCCGAATTCTCCTATAACAACAGCTACCATGTGAGTCTTAAAATGGCACCTTTCGAAGCCTTATATGGTAGGAGATGTCGGACCCCGTTGCGTTGGTCCCAGGCAGGCGAGAGGTATACCTATGGCCCTGACCTTGTAAAGGAAGCAGAAGAAAAGGTTAGGATCATTCACGAGAATTTGAGAACCGCCCAGTCACGGCAAAAGAATTACTTTGATCAACGGCGGAAGCCACTTCAATTTGAAGTCGGCAACCACGTGTATCTCAAGGTCTCCCCGACCAAGGGTGTGCAAAGATTTGGATTAAAGGGAAAACTTGCACCTCGTTACATCGGCCCATATGAAATTACTCAACAATGTGGACCGGTAGCATATCGTGTGAAGCTTCCCGACAAGCTCTCAGCCGTGCACGACATTTTCCACGTTTCCCAACTCAAGAGGTGTTTGCGTGTTCCGACCGAAGTTGTTGAACCAGAAGAACTCTCGGTTGAACCGGATCTCTCTTATGATGAGCAACCCATTAAAATCCTCAATGAGAAAGAGAGACAAACACGAAGGAAAGGAGTTAAAATGTACAAAATTCAGTGGAGTCATCACTCCGAAGACGAAGCCACGTGGGAAACCAAAGACTATCTCAAGAAGAGTTTTCCCGACATCCTTTCGTAAGCCAAAGGTATCTTTTCCACCTTATTCCTAAGTTTAATCGAATCTCGGGATGAGATTCCTTTTAAGGGGGGTAGGCTGTGACATCTCTGATGTAACAATGATGAAAACACCTTTGAAACATATTAAAAAGGGAAATAATGGTGGTAGGATTCAAAAATTCATCAAAATTCAAATTGAAATTCAAAAACAAAGGTTGTTTAACACCCAACTGAAATCTCAAGAATTTTGTACTAAACTTGAAAATCTCCAAAAATAAAAGTTGTTAGTCATCACAAATAAGGCCTAGTCACTGTTTGGAACTTTTAAATATTTTGTAGTTTAGCCCCTCGAAAACTCGAAATACAGTTCTGAACACCTTTTTGAATTTGGGTTGTTTGAGCTCGAAAAATTTGAAATTTCAGGTTCACCCCAAAAAGAAAGTTGTGTCCCACCTCTCAAACTCCAACTTTTATGTTCACACTTTTTCATGCTCAGTTCAAATATTTGGAGAAAATTCAAAAGGGGCACAGGAGCTCCACGGGCGCCCAACAGTGGCCCTGGCGCGCCACTGCTCCGGCCGGGAGTCGGCCGCCACGTGGCCGGCGAGCGGCGGAGGCCGCGCCGAGCTGGCCGAGCCGCTGCGTCGGGTGGCGCTTGTCGCCTTGCGCTTGTCTGACTTCTTCCCGAGCCATCACGTCGCCAGCGACGTCGCGTTTTGCCTCGCGCCGCGGAGCGCCATCATGGCGAGCTCGCTCGGCCACTGGCCGCAGCCGCGCGCGCCGCGCTGCGCCGTCCCACAGGCCGCGATTCCGTCCCGCTCCGGGCCAAGAAGCCCTGTAGAAGATCTTCCACTCCCTCACGCGACGATCTTCGACGCCCAATCCCGTGCGCGCGCTCTGCCCGAGCTCCCGCGCCATCAATGGCGACCTCGACAGCCCGAGCACGCGTGCGCACGCGTCCGAGGCACCTCGGTGCTCGCTAGCGCACCCAAACCCTTCACTGAGCACCCTCATCCCTTCCCCCAGCCAGCGCCCAACCCTTCTCCCTCTCACCGCGTTCGCTTCCATCATCTTCCACCTCGGGACGCTTTGAGCCGAGCTCGAGCTTCCCCGCCGCGAACTCAAATCGACCGCGAATCCCTCCACCCTTTTCCAATCCCCCGCTCGTGAATCTCGCGCACTCACCCCGCTAGCCGCTCGAGCACTCCCCAGCTCGAATCGAGCCTCACTCGCCGCGGATCGAGACTTTTCCCCACCGCTCGGCCATTAACACCGCGAACACCACCTCCACGTCGAGCCCCATACCCCGGCCATCCCCGTCGCAGATGAACCCCACGACGAGCTCCACCATCGTCCAGTGAAGCTCACACGCCCTTCCGCGCATCGTCTCGACCACCGCAGGCCGCCAGCAACGTCGCTGGAGCCAACCGTGCCGCCGTTCAACGTCGACGAGCCGCGCCGCTTCACCTCCGACCACGAGACCTACCTCAACCGACTCGCGGTGAGCTCCTCTCCATTTCCCCCAACTTTCCCCGAGCCAACTCGCCGCCGTTTCACCGGCGTAGCAACGCTGACGAGCCCTGGACCTGTTTGCGTTCCCCTTTTTAGTTCTGGGGTCCTCTGCGCAAAAATCAGGGACTTGTTTGAAAGGTTTTAAAAGTTCTAGGGTCTCCAGCGTAAAAAGATTCTTAAATCTAGATCTATTTTTCCCGAATCTTGTAAAATCCGTTAAAAATCGTACAAAACTCAGAAAAATGCACAAAAATACTCTCTGGACTCGTGAGATTGTAATCTCCAATCTTACTTAAGCATGTATATACTTTTGGTGAACCATTTGTGAATTAAAATACAAACTGTAGATTTAGAAACTTGTGCACCATTTCAAATCCAGAGCTCCGCTAGGGCTGAGCTTTGGATATGTTGTTTGTAGTGACTTTGGACACCTTGTGTCCGAAGGGGACCTAAAAATATGGACTGTAGCTTCAGTTATGAATTAATTTGCGATTCCTGTCTTTTTGTAGTCCAGAAATTATTAAAAATAATCTATGCGGCTAAAAATCACCATTTTTCTCCAGATGCCTAAAAACTTGTTAGCACATCTGTTAAAAATGCCAAACTTAATTTTTGCTCTGTTTAGACTAGCAAATAAATAGATATGTGTTTTCAAATAAACATTTATTGAGGACTATCCAAGGGTTATTTTGAGCCACCACTTGGCCAGAGCCCACCTTGTACTCATGACTAGCTCTGATAGAAAAATTTCCTGATTTGGATGTATTTTCAGTTTTATATGAAATTATTTCATTTCTGTAGGCAGCAGCTTGTACTATTTTTAATAAATTTTGTGTAGCTCGGATTTAGCTAAATTTTGGAGTGAGCCTAACTCTTATACTCCAGTAGCTGTCATAAAGTTTATAGATAAAAAGGATGAACATAAAATGAGAAACAAAAATGAGAAGGAATTAATGTGGAATTGAATTATATAAAAGAATAAACCTTTTTGATAATTAGTTAGAATAAAATAAGGAAAGTCTAAAATTCCAAGAACAGCACCCAAACTTCAAATAATAAATGGAAATTCTTTTATATATGTACACAATCACCATCAAAGATGAATAAAAATTTTCCACACCGCCTACTCTATTTTTGTGATGGAAAGAGTAGTACTTAAGCATGTCTAGGTGAATATGGCCGTCAAGGCCTTAGTTTTGGAATCAATAGGCAGCCACAATAAGTTATGCATCTCATGTAAAAGGCGCTATTCCGGACGGCACCTACCATCTCATCCCCGCCGACGAAGAAGGAATCCCGGAGGGAGGTGCCAACGAAGTAGAAGTCAACCCAGAGGCTAACCCCCAGCTAGAGCAAGAAGGCAAGCCCCGGAGCATAACCTAACCTTTAAGTTTACGCATCTATGAATTCCCTATGCTTGTGCATTTACGTTTCAAGGAGTTGATTGAATACCTTAGCTGCACATTTCTAGTACCTATGACTTGCAACACTAGTATGAAAGGATCGATAGGGCATTGCTTTAGGTCCGTTACAAGTCGAGTGATTTCCTATCACTCGCGAGACATAGGAGTTGCTTGTCTTTACTTATGTTGGAATCATAAGGATTGACGGGCGGGATGGCAGATGTAGATCTCCCGTCCGTGTATGATAATTGATTTAAGGTCGAAACGTGTGGTTGAGTGTGTCAAGTTTTTGAACGTACCACATGCATGCCGATATATGGGAATCGGTAAGCCCGGTACCAGATTGAAGCAGCTAGGGCCGATAGCCATCTCTCCTTGGAAACTTTGTTTTCCCTTGCCGTACACTTGTGGATATATGCGTGACACTGTGAGTGAAGCAGTAAACCTCTATCCTAAGGAAGGTGGATTCGGATCCGAATTGTGGATCGATGGGAAAGGTTGGGAAGTGCTTGTACCTTTTATAGCAAGCATTATCCGTGTGTGTTGGGTTTCCCCTGGCCAGGTAGCAAAATTCGGTTCGAACTGTCCGCTTCTCGCGGTTAATGAGACTGCTTGACCGCCTTGCTGCATTGAGTAACAAGTGGAACTATGAGATTGATGAACTCGTTGTATGAAATAAATTGTATCGCACCACTTGTATGTTTAGAGAGGAAGCTAATCTAGAATGGTTAAATCTACTAGAATATGATGCTAAAACATGAAAGCAAGGACCTACTTCTAGTCGCTTTTCGGCAAACAAACCCACCAGCCAAAAGCCTCTCATGTCTAGATGTCGGTGATGTAGTTTTCACCCGACGGCTAAGCCTTGCTGAGTATTAGTATACTCAGCCTTGCTTGTGGCTTTTATTTACAGGTACAGTGTTGGATGTGGTAGTCGATGCCATGACTTGGCCTACCCAGGTTCCCCCTGGATGGCACATCGAGTGGGTTCCGTCCTCTGCCGAGGAACGGGAGGAGTAGCACCGTGGCAGGCTTCATCATGGTGTTACGTTGTATCGTCGTTAGTTTATTTATTTCTGCTGCAAGAATTTGATACTCTGATTTAAATTTCGAACTTGGTTTGTAATAACTTTGAGATACTATTTGTGTATGTTAAATTTGTGGAATGTTGTAATCTCTGGAACTCACCTTCGTGTGGGCGTGCTGTTGTTTCGATCGAGAAAAGTACGTGGTTAAATCGGGTTTAATCCGACGGCGCTCCAGCTTATTCCGGATTAAGTGCCTGACTACTTGATTAGTGGTCCTGGGGTACTTAACTTGGAATAATTTCGGAGTGGTCCGCCACACTGTCCACAGGCTCGAAGTGCCCCTTGACGAAGGTTGTAATTGGTGCTCTCCAGTCTTTGCTATGAATAGCATTGAGGTAACAAACTTGCTGCTGCGAGGATGTTACTGGTGCTGACTTTACGACTTCGTAAAAAACATCTGAGGGTAGAGGATTCTTGCTTGCCGCGGCCTTGGCCAATTCATCTGCCTCTTTATTGCAAAGCCTGTTGAATGCCTTCACTGAGTACCCGAAGAAATGCTTCTCCATTGATCTTACTGCCGCTAAGTATTCTGCAAGCTCTGGATTTCTAGCTTTGTACATTTTGTCGTTATGGCCGGCGATAAGCTCGGAATCTGTGCTTATGATGATCGGCCGTGCCCCGAGGGCTTTTGCTTTGCGAAGGCCCAAGAGCAATCCCTCGTATTCAGCAGTATTGTTGGTATGTCCTTGACTATCTAGCCTGACTGCATAATGTAGCTTCACGCCCAAAGGGGCTGTGACAATTGTGGCCGCGCCTGCACCTTTGTCGCAATATGCTCCATCACATTGTATTTCCCACACTTCTTTTGGAATTGGAGCAGAGTCTTGCATCTCGGGTGGTGTCCATTCTAATACGAAATCAGCGAGGACCTGAGACTTGATGGCGTTCCTGGGAATGAAGTCGACAGTGTATTCTGAGAGCTCAGCAGCCCATTTCGCAACTCTTGAAGAGGATTCCCTGTTCTGGAGTATATCTTTGATTGGCAGCGAGGTCGGTACGGTTATCTTGTGAGCTTCGAAGTATTGCCTGAGCTTTCTTTTTGCCACAATCACCACATAAATTAGCTTCTCCACTTCTAAATATAGGAGTTTTGACCCCGACAGAGCTTTGGAGATGAAATATACTGGGACTTGCTTGATTCCCCTTCGGTTTGTTTTTCCTCCATGAGGACTCCACTTACTACGGACTACAAAGCTGCGATGTACAACAATAGGCTGACCCGTAGAGTTGGGCTTGCTAGTGTTACCAGCTTCTCCAGGTATTGCTTTAGCTCATCGAAGGCCTTTTGTTGCTTCTCTCCCCACGTAGATTTCCCGCTTCGAAGGACTACGAAGAACAGTAGACTCATTTCTGTTGACCTCGAGATGAAGCGATTGAGGGATGCAATTCTTCCTGCGAGCTTCTGTACTTCGTTCTTCATTCTGGGAGGCAGCATATTCTGGATGGCTGCCACCTTCTCTGAGTTGGCCTCGATGCCGGCCTGAGAGATTAAGCATCTGAGCAGTTTACCCCTGATCACGCCGAAGGTGCATTTTTCGGGGTTGAGCTTGAGGCCGTGCTTCCGCAAATTGGCGAAGGTCTCCCTGAGGTCGCTGACATGGTCCTCTTTCTTGTTGCTCATTACCACAACATTGTCCACATACGCCGAGATGTTTCTGCCTTTCTAGGTTCTCAGCACTTCATCAACTGCTCTGTTAAAAGTGGATCCAGCATTCTTCTGCCCTTCGGGCATCATGATGAAGCAGTATACACCCGAAGGTGTTATAAAGTTGGCTTTCTCTTCATCAGACTGCTTCATTCGTACTTGATGGTACCCTGAGAAGCAGTCTAGAAGACTGAGCATTTTGCTCCCAGCGGCCTGATCAATGAGTGTATCGATCCTTGGCATGGGATAGTCATCCTTCGGGCATGCCTTGTTCAGTATGGTGAAGTCAATACACATCCTCTATTTGCCATTCTTCTTGGGCACCATCACAACGTTCGAGAGCCATTCAGCAAACTTTACGGGCCTGATGACCTTCGCATCTAGTAATTTTTAAACTTCGGCATTGCATGCTGCTTTTCTTTCGTCCTACGTTGGGCAAAACTTTTGCCGTCTTGGCTTTGCGGTGGGGTTGACCCAAGGCTGTGTTCGATCGTTTCCCTATTTATTCCCTGCAGGTCATTTGGGGACCAAGAAAAAATGTCTTCGTGCTCCCTCAAGTAATTCATTAGTTCAAGTTCCTCCAGGAGGTATAAATCTCTGCCGATAACGACAGTTTTATCAGGGTTACCTTCATGGAGAGGTACCTTCTTGGTGTGGCTGACGGGTTGCACTCTCTCGTCTTGCATTTGCTTCAGAGGCACTGAGTCAGTTTGCTTCTATGACATGGACATGGTGATCGCCATACGAAAAGTTGCTCTCTGCTCGTTGTGCTTCTCGCTGATCGCCATGAACTGAAATCACTCCCCCAGCCGAAGGGATCTTCATGCAGAGGTAATCTTGGTGAATTACAGCTGAAAACTTGTTCAGAGTGGATCTCCCGAAGATCACATTGTATGGATACTCAATGTCAACGATGTCAAAAGTAATCAGTTCCATGCGTCTTGTCTGGTCCTCCCCGAATGTTACGTTTAGTTCTTTCTTGCCCATAGCATGGACTCGTTTTCCCCCGAAGCCGTAAAGGGGGTGTGTGCTGACGGTCATTATAACACTTAGTGCCCGTCAATATTTCGGTAAATGAGGAAGATTATACCATGTTTCATACATAGTTTGCTAATAATTATTGAGTTCCACTAGTTTTGGATGATTTATGCCTGCACGAGAATACACAAGAAAAATGAGCACCAGAAGGACCAGTGGCAGGCCGTTCGGCCTCACCATGGCCGGCCGGCCTCCAACTGGCCCTAATCGCCATGTCACTAATCCAGGAGACAAGAAACACAGTGCATGTTGATCTAAACCGTGAATTCCAAGTCAGTTTGATCAACGGATATCGAAAGGCATCACTTGGATTGGAGGGCCCACCAACATGTTCTCCCGAACTAAATTCATAGAAAACCATACCCTACCGACTTCAGGACGTGATGAGGAGCCTCCACGCGAAGGTCGGTGACAGGTGGCTGCACCCCTAGTCCGATCGGCCCTAGGGTGGCCGGCCGGCCTCCCACTTCGGCCTCTAGGGCCCAGTTTCGTCTGGCGGTTGCATGGAAGGGATGACGTCCTCTACATGTAGGAAACCGACATTTCATGGCTATAAAAGGACACTCACACTCCAGTTCAAGAACACACACTCAAGGAGCTCTCTCTTTTCATTCCCACTTTGTAGTTTAGGAGTTGTAGTTGGGAGTAAGGTCGAGTCGAGCTTTGCCTCGGGGTTCCGGAGTCTTCGGAAGTTCTGGTAAAAGCTCTTGTATCTTTTCTTTTATTTCCGAATATTATTATGAATACAAAGTTATCTTCTTTACTTATGAGCAAGCTCTACTCTTCATATTTTCCTTCTCTAAGCTTTGCCTTAAGTTGGAGAGTAGCTTCCTATAGAATTAGAGTTAGAACTTTAGTTAGCTCTGTCGGGTTTATCTTGTGGGTCTTTCTAGCCTATGTCGGAGCCGTCGAAAGCTCCGAGTTGAGGGGACTCTCTCTTGATAGATGTCCAAGGGAAGTTCTAACGTCAAGCGCAGATGTGGTGTCTAACTTGCCGTTAGCTAAGTTAGTGTGTTCCACCCCATGGTACCGTAGTGGTAGGCGACAGGTGGTGACAGCCTTACCGTCCTTTGTAGTCCACCACGTTCGGGTCTTTTCATAATAGTAGTTGCTGAGCCTAGAGGAACCCCTTCTCATCCCACTCTGAGTTCCTCCCGCTCTAGCCGTCGAAACAAGCTCTATCCCCGACATCTAGGTAAAAGTCTTGTCTAAGGCTGTAGTGTGTCTTTTCTCTAAGTATAGAAGTGTCTTAGGATCCTTTCTTACCTTATCTTCCTAGCTCTTCCCTTTTCTCTTTCGTATGAGAGTCTCCTGTGTCGCTGGCTTTACCAAGCCATCTATCCGGTCATACATTGGCCATTATTTACGCTAAATGTTATCTCCCCTAAGTTAGTGAGTTGATAATTCTGGAAAGATTGTCATTCCATTCTTCAATATTCTTTAACCATAATGCTTCCCTGAGGATATAAATACGATACCCTGGTTCACACCAAGGTGAAATGCTACAACGAGTTATTCTGTGTGCTTGCGGAATACCATTCTTCTGAGCATACAACGACTAACCAGGCGCTCCTAATGATGAGTTAAGGAGTGCCAACAGTGTGCAGCTTTGCGAAGGTCTTTCTCGTTGAACCCCATCTGGGTGAAGTAGTGCCAAGTGATGATATCTGCTGAGCTTCCATTGTCGACCAAGATCCTCCCGATATCATTGCCCAAGAGACGCAAGGAATTTTTTCCAATGTTTGCTCTTATGACCATCGGGTCATTGTGGGGATGGCGAAGCAGCTTGATGTCACTTTCCGTGAAGGTGATTGGGATATGTGACCATGCAGTTCTGAACACCTTGCCTTCACAGATTTGGTTGACGGTGTGGAATTCTTCTCTTCGCTGGCACTTTGAGGGGTGGTCAGGTTCATTCGAACCCCCCGAAATTGCGTTGATCACATGCGGGTGCAATTCTTTATGCTCCGGCTGACTCGAAGCCTGTGGCTCTTGCTTTGGCTGTTCGGAGAGCTGATAGTTATCAGGGTTGTATGAAGGCACTTGCCTTTGCTGCAAAGGCAATGTAGGTGGTGCTGGAAGAGCTGGGTAATTTGGGCCTGTGATCATTTGGGTTGGCTGGTAGTTTGTGGCGATGGGGTAGTACTGCTGTTGCGAAGGCCAGAAATTTCTTATCACATGAGAGAGGTTGACAGGGAGCTTGAGCGCATTGCTATTCAGCCTCGAGATCTCTTTCTGCTTTCTGTCCCACTGGACATTGTGCTGTAGTGTGACCCTTGTCCGGGCCGTGGAAGAAACAATACTGCCTTCGCGGTCCTCCTCGACCTCTTCCACGACCACTGCAGCCTCTGTACCCTCGTCCCCCTCGAGTGCCATTGTCTTGATGCGGCTGATCTTGGCCTTGCTGGTATTGTTGTTGGTGATCACTTGAAAAGTTGTTTACTGGCTTCGGCGAATGATGTGCAGCCTCACTGCCCACTGCGAAGACTGATCTTGTCTGGACCTCTTTTGTGCATTCATGTTATCAATTCTCCGCCTTCAACCGTGATCAGACTTTGAACACTCCAGTAGGACCTCAAAAAGTTCTGTCATTGAGCGAGGTCTGACCCAGTCCAGGTAATGCTGACAAGGACCGACGCGCAGACCAGCGATGGGGTAGTCAATTATTTTTCCTTCGAAATCACTCGGCGCTTTGGCTGCCACTCTAATGACTCTCTTGAGTAGGTTCTGAAGTGGTTCCTTCTCCGCTTGAGTGCATGCGTGTAGTAAGTCCATGAGGGTCAGCTCTTCGGGCTGAATGCTTCGGAAGGTGGAGCATAGCTTCATTCTAAGTTGGGGCCAAGATTCGATGTATCCCGCCGGGATGTTAGAGTACCAAATTTGGGCTGCTCCTTTTAGTGGCATGACCAGTGATTTAGCCTTCGTTGAATCTGGACCTCCGCAAGATTCTACCACTGCTTCGTACTTGAGGAGGAAATCCTTCGGGTCGGTTTCGCCACCAAACTGTGGGAGGTTGGCAGAGTTGAAATATCTTGGCCATGGTTCGGCTTCGAGAGCCAGTGATAATGGGGTTCTTGGCCCTCCCATTATGCTTCGACTCTGATTGTGGTTTGAGTGGTGATCATCGTGGGCATCTCGGCGGAGGCTAGATATGCTATTATGTATCTCTTGAATCGCGTGCCACAAGTTTATGTCATTGTTCTCCGTTCGTGCGACTGGTTCTATGCTTTGGGGCTGTGGTTGCTGGTCTTCAGGCTCGAGTAGTGCCCAAAGGTCCTCTTGGAGGGCCGTGATTTTCGCCCTCTTGTCTTGGCTCTGCATGTTCCTCCGAGCCTCCTCGGTTGCTTGCTCTTGCTGCTGAGCATCACGTAGAGTCTGAGCTTCTGTGTGTTGCTGAGCAGAGGTTCCAGGCCCCATCGGAGCCGATGCTGAGGGGTTGATGAAGGCTGTTAGGGGCTGTTGGAGCTCTGGTGCCACCTTCGAGGCGACGGACATGATCCTTCGCAAGGCCTGAATGTCATTGGGGGCTACGCCTATTGCCTCCAAGTTGACTTCGAGTTCTCCTGTCGCGATCTCTTCGACATCTCCTTCGGTGGAGTTCTAAAGGTGAGGTTGGGCGGTGCCAACGCTAGTATCGCTGGGGTCGACCGAAGGTGGTGGGTTCTTGTTCTTTTTAGATGGCATGTTGTAAGTTGTCACCACGAGGTGGGTGACAAACTGTTGGGTGGAGAGCAGACCCAGGAAGAGGGACGCCACTTACAGTTGGTAATGCTAAACTCGAAGGGTAAGAAGGGACACAGGTGAAAGAAAATAGCAACATGGGAAAATCAAGCGTCCCCTCCACAGTGTATTTCTCTTGGTTATATAGTCAAGGCTCATGGGACTTGATCTCATTATAATCTTTTCCTTACAACTAGGGGAATATTCCCTGCTTTACATGGGCATTTCAGTACAAACATACTCTTCGTACTATGTTGACTCGACTACTCCCTTTGACTAAGTTCGAAGCCACCGCCCCCTTCGGATGCGCTTGACTTCGTGAGCCCTTGTCTCCACTGGGCCCTTCGGGCCCCCATTGGCCTTCGCTGGCCCCTTCGTGGGGCCTCGCTTGCCTTTGCTCCTTGGTCTTCCTTGCCCTGGGACCGAAGGTGTCCGAAGGTTTCGCATTGAACCACGACTCCGAGTCCTGCATAAGTGGTTAGGCGCGCCTATTTAACCCTTCGGTGTCAGGCCCGAAGGCCGCATCCGCAACAACGTGGTACGTTCAAAAACTTGACACACAGAACCACACGTTTTGACCTTAATCCAATTATCATACACGGATGGGAGATCTACACATACCATCCCTCCCGTCCATCCTTATGATTCCAACATAACTAAAGACAAGCAACTCCTATATCTCATGAGTGACAGGAAATAAGTCGACTTATAACGGTCATAAAGCATTGCACTATCGACCTTATCATACTTGTATTTCAAGACATAGGTACTAGAATTATGCAACTAGGGTATTCAAACAACTCCTTGAAACGTAAATGTACAAACATAAATAATTCATAGTTGCATAAACTTTAAAGTTAGGTTATGCTCCGGGGCTTGTCTTCTTGAGCTACGTTGATTTCAGTCTCCGGGTCAATCACAATGACGTTTGCACCACCTTTGGGAGCTCCTTCTTCGTTGGCGGGGACGAGGTCGTAAGTATCATCAGCGAGAGCGCCTTCTACATGAGATGCATAAGCTGAATGTTGCTGCATATATTTTGATCTAAAAATTAAGGCACTGAAGGCCATATTCACCTAGACACTTTAGTGAACTATTCTTTTCTTCACAAAATTAGAGAAGGTGCGTGGTGTAAGGCTTATGCCTGCTCGATGGTGATTGTGTACACATATAAAACAATTTAGATTAATTTTTCTTATACAAGTATTCTGTTCTGAAATTGAAATTTGCATGCGGCCATTGTTGAATTGATTTAACACACAAGAGATTCACAACCTTTTTGTTTCCCCGGTGTTCAGGATTTCAAATGGTACAGAAATTACTTAAAACGGAGTTTGAATTTTAATTCAAAAACTATTCATCAAGAGCATAAACATTCAAACATAGGGTTGGAGTTTACAACCTCACGAGTCCAGACAGTATTTATTTGCATTTTTCTGTTTTTTCTATGATTTTTAACGGATTTTTGAACATCTCAGAAATTTGAACTACATCTAAAGAATCTATTTGCGCAGGGGACCCTAGATCTTTTAAAACCTCGCAGAAAGGTCCCTAGAATTTGAGGAAAGGCCCCTAGAACTGAAATGGGGAACGCATCGGGGTCCTAGGCTCACCGGCGACCGGATTCCGGCGAGGGTACGGCAAACCAGCGTGGGGAAAGAGGGGTAGCACGGAGAGGAGCTCACCACAAGTTGATTGGGAGCGGAGCCGAGGCCGGAGGTGGAGCGGTGAGGTCCCGCAGCGGTGGAGACGGCGGCGCAGTGCTGCGGGTTCGACTTTGGTGAGCCTCAGGATGGAAGGGGGTGGTGGCGCTGCTTGGGAACAATAGTGGATTGAGGAGAGGTGGTGGTAGGCTCGATTTGCGGCGAGGTAGCTCGGGGTGATGGCTCGGCGTGGAGCTTGAGCCGGCGGCGGCAACGGCGCTCCGGCGATGGGGATTGGGTACACGCGAGCCGCGGGGACGCTTCCCTTCTTATAGAGGAGGTAGAGGAGGTTTAGGCGAGGCAGGGAGACATGCTGAAGGGCAGCTCGGGCGCTAGGGGTCACGTGCGGTGTTCGGGCGAGTGGCAGACGCCATTGAAGCGCCTGGCAAGCTCGGGTGGAGCGCGACCGTGGGTTGGCGCCCAAGGAGTGTGGCGTGCTAGACGCGGGATGCTCTGGCGACACTGCTGGCGAGCGGGTGGGTGGCAGGTCGGGTCATTGTGAGCCTCGTGCAGGCGCGGCGCGCTGCGCCATTGGCGGAGCACGGCTCGCCATGATGGCGTGCCCGCGCGAAGCGATGAGGCGGCGTGCGTGGTGCGTGACAGGGTGGCACTGGGGGTTAGGCACATGCACGGGAGGCCGAGACACGGCTGCCGAGGGCTTGGCCAGTCAGCCAGGGTCGCCGCCGCTCGCCGGCGATGTGGTGGCCAACGGCGGCCTAGGGCAGAGGATGCCAGGGCTGTGGTCGTGGCGCCCGTGGAGCTCCCCAGTTCAAGGCTAGTTTTCTCCAAAAATTTGAACTAAACATTTAAAAGTGCAAAAACAAAAGTTGGAGTTTGAAAGATGGACATGACTTTCTTTTGGGGACTAACTCGAATTTGTGAATATTTCAAGCTCAAACAAGCTATGTTTGAAAAGGTGTTATGCTGGGTTTTTAGTGTTTTTGAGGGGCTTAACAGCAAAATTTGAAAAAGTTCTAAAAAGAAACATGGCCTGATTTGGGATGACAAACAACTTTTCTTTTTGGAGATTTTCAAGTTCTAAAAAGAAACATGGCCTTATGAAGTTGTATTTTTGAATTTGAATTTCAATTTAAAGTGAATTTCCATTCTTATTCTTTAATTTCACCCTAATAGCTTTTATTAGTGAAATCTTAGTGTTTAAACATAAGAGATGTTACAACAATGCTCGAATAAAATAGTTTACATCAGAGTTTAACACAAGACATAGTCTTACAGAAATAACACAGTGGAAGTCTTATTGTTATTAAACGTTTCTCAACTAATTAGAGCCTCAAGTCCAGAGGGACACCGACTGGTTGAACATAGCTAGAAGTACGGCAGATCCTCGGGAAACTCAGTAAGCGGCTGATCATTCACTTCTCCATCTGTTACCCATCTGGGATTTTGTTGAATAGTTGCAAGTGTAAGTAAACTATCTTACTTAACAAGTATAACACGGGTTATGCAATAACAAAATGCTTGACACGGTTAAACTGCATAAGCACTTTTAGTTGTTTCATTTTATATTCATCCAAATTACTACAAATGAGTAGAACTCACTTATGAACCCATTAATAATAATTTGAAAGTACTAATAGAATATACCATCATCATCCTGGAACATCATCTTCTAATTAAAAAGGATGCATGTTGCTTATGGCTATCATGATAGATTTACACTCTGCAGACTTTTCGCCCTTTACCCGCTGGTCACATAAATCCAAAAGAACTTATGCTACGTGGATTTTCACAAAACACCCTAACAAGCACAGTAGCGGTTTTGGTTCAACATAGGCAGAATAACCCAAGGCATCGAGATTGACATACGCTCAGGGCACAACATGAGGGGGTCAATGACGTCCGGAGCGAGAGTGCAATCATCGCAACGTGTGAAGCTACTATACATCGGGCGCTTATAACACGGGACTGTGCCTAACGAGACATAGCCAATGGATCAATCCATCCAGGATGGATCAAACTATACTCTCACCCATGCTCCCCACATACGCCTTTTAGTAACCACAGGCGAGCAAGAGACGTACAAGCTAATTATCCAAGACCAGAGCCATTATAGTTCCAACGGCGGTGAACAAGTTCCTGGGTTGCTGCTTTAAGAACCGGACCTTACGGAGAGACATTAGAACAAAGCACAAAGCACATGCTATAATTCCCTGAACCAACCTTAAAGAGACACTAGAACAAAGCACGAAGCACATGCTCTAGCTCCCCGAACCATGTTGCTAAAAAGCATCTTTTAACCATCATTGAAGTAAACCATTAATTCAGTATTCACATTTAAATAATTATTGATTGCAGCGTGTAGCAAACACTAACCATAATGCATCAAACCTGGGTAAACAAAGAATAAGGTAAAGACTAGGAACAACCTTAATGTGTTACAATATTAGACACATGCATATGAATGGATGGTTAAATGGTGTATAGGTAGCAAGGATTGTCCGTCTTATACTTGCCTTCCTCAACGAACTGCTGCTGCTGCACCTGCTCCTCGGGAACGGGATCATTGGCGAACTCAAATGGCTCGTCAACTACTCACATCGATCACCACACAAGCATCCACACATACATGCAAACAAGATATTTAATTATAACAGTACACTAAACATAAATAAATGATGAAAAGAAAGCTTTAGAATTATTGTACACTTTACTACGAACACACGAGCGTGAAAATCACTCTAATCGGAGTTAAAACGAAGAAACAACGCATAAAACGGGTTCTAGGGACTTGCTGGTGAATGTTTTAGGCTTCCAGGGGTGTTTTTGAAAGAAACTGAGGGCTTAAAACATAATTCCGTATAAAAACCCGAGGGCTAAAGGGTAAAACAGTGGCTCTGGATGGTGGGTTCTATTTTACAAAAGCGTAGGGGCTAAACAGAATAAAACAGGACCTAAATCTAATTATTTTTGAACTACGCTGGACCGCAGGTTGATTCTAAAGAAACAGAGGGGCTCTTTTGCAAAATAGCCAGGCGGACCGGTTTTGACCTAGCGCGGACTTTGGTTGGATCTGATCTCGGCCGTAGGATCGAGATCTGCCGGTGTAGAATAGATCGGGCGTCGGGGCTCGCCGGAGTTGGCGCTTGCGGCGGCGCTTCGCCGGAAGCACGCCGGCGCGCGGTGAAACTGGTGCTAGGGGGCTCGATTTGATGTCATTCTTGGCTTGGGAGAGAGACAAGAGAACGGGGATCTCGTTTTGGGGGTCGTGGTCAAGGATTGGGCCACGGCGGAGGAACGCGACGGCCAATAGCGGACGGCCATCTCCGGCGGCCTCGTGCGGACGAAAACAAGGGAAAGAGCGAGCGAGGGCTAGCCGTGGAGTTTCCTCACCTCCGTGCGAAGCTCCGGGACGGTCTCTGGACGATAGCAAGGCGGTGGAGCAATGGATTGGTGGTGGTGGCTCAGAGCTAGGTCTTGCGGCGGCGGCGCCTAAGCTTGGGGCGGCTAGGGTTAGGGCTGCGGCGGAAGAAGGGTCGAGGGCTGTGGCGGCGCGCTTTATATAGGCCGGGGAGGGGCACATTGGCGTGTGCGCCAAGAAGCAAGAGTGGCCGGCACGGACTCGAGCTCGAGCTCGGGTTTGACTCGGGCTCGATCACCGGAGGAGGGGGATGACAAGTGGGGCCGGGTCGTCAGTGGCGTGGAGGAGAGAGGGAAGGGAAGGCGCTGGCTGGGCTAGCTGGGCCGGAGTGGGCCGACGCAGAGGAAAGAAGGAGAAGCTGGGCTGCGCTATGGAAAGAGGAAAACGGGCTGCTGCGCAATGGAGAAGAAAGAGAGAGGGAGAGAGAGGAGTTGGGCCGGGCCAAGAAAAGAAAAAGAGAAAAGAGAAAAGCTTTTCACTTTTAAATTTTCAAACTTCTCATTTAAATTCAAATTCAAATCTGAATTCAACAATCAAAAAGAAATGAACGAGCATAAATGCATCAACAATGTTTCTATTCCTTATATTTGCTTTTAATTTCTCAAAAGTTTTATTTCTCTACATTAATTATGAGCATTTTAACACAAAAAGCAAATTTTATTTACTAAATTCAAGAAAGGTATTTTTAGGGTGTTACAGTGTAAGGATGTGTAAACCCGTTTCAGCCGTTTAAAAGGTCATTTAAATGGCCGCATAGACCGACTTTTTGCTAAATGATGGGTCACCGACCGTTCGTCGTTTAGCGTTTAGCTAGGCTAACACTGCTAATACACACAACAAATTAGATGACCTCATAGTGTAACACCCTAAAAATGGCCTTATTGAAAATTTAGTAATGAAATTACTATTTATGTTAAAGTGCTCATAACTAATATAGGGAAATAAAATTTTGAATAATTAAAAGCAAATATAGGGTATAGAAGCATTATTGTTGCATTCATGCTGGTGCATTTATTTTTTATTTTTGAATTCAAATTTGAATTTGAATTTTAATTCAAATGAGTGTTTGAATAAAAGAAAAACCTTTTCTTTTTCTCTCTCTTTTCCCTTCTCCTTTTCAGCCCTGCCGGCCCGCTCCTCCTCTCTTTTCTTTCTTCCCCGCGGCCCATCTTCCCTCTTTCCTTCCCGCGGCCCAGCTCCTCTGCGCAGCCCATCAAGCGGCCCAGCCCAGCCGTGCTCTCTCTTCTCTTCTCCGCCTGAGCCGCTGACCAGCTGGGCCCACCTGTCAGCGCCCTTCCCTTCTCCAGCCGCGCGCTCTCTCGCTCCCGCAGCCGCTGACGAGCTGGCCCCACGCGTCAGCTTCTCCTCCTACCTCCAGCCGTAGCCGAGCGGGACTCCGCGCCGCCATCGAGTTCGCTTCGCGCACGCCCTCCGCCCGACTTGGTGCGCACATCTAGGACATCCTCGAGCCCCTTCATAAGCACCGCCTCCCCCTCGCCCAAACCCACAACCCTTGCTCGCGCCATCACCAACCCTAGCTCCGAGCCGTCGCGCCGCCGAGCCACCGTTCCGCCGCACCATTGCCGCTAATACCTCGCCCCGGAGTTCCGCCGCGAGGTGAGGAACACGCCGAGGCCCTAAACCCCCTCTCTCTCGCTCTCCCGCGTTTGCACGAGCTCGCCGCAGTTCCCAACCCGCCGCCGCTCGTCACCAGCCACCACCACCGCGTAATCCTCGAGTAGAACCCCCAAAAACGAGTTCACCATCGTCCCCTCTTCCTCTAGGTCCCATCGCGGCGAGCTTTGGAGCTCTGTAGTGCTGTCGGCGCTCGATTCCGGCGAAGCCCCACCGCGGCCGCGGGCGGCGCCGCCGTGCTCCGGTGACCCCAGCGCTCGATCTAATCTTAGCCGTAGGATTCAAAACCGATGGTTAGATTTAAAAGCCGATCTAAACCGAGCCGGTTCACCGTGAACCAGTGAACCGCGGTTCATGGCCGGTCCACGGTGTAGAAAACCATGACGTCATGCCAACATCAGCCCTCAGCCGTCGCCGTGCCCGTTTTGTAAAAGTGCCCCTGCAGTTTTCGAAAATCAACCCGCGGTCCACCTCTATTCAAAAGTATTTACAACCAAGTCCTTTTTTCTTTCAGTTTAGCCCCTGCTCTTTTGAAAAATAGTGCCCGCCGTCCTAGATGGCAGTTTTACCCCGTAGCCCTCGGGTTTTTATACGAAATTATGTTTTAGGTCCCTGGTTTCTTTCAAAAACACCCCTGGAAGCCTAAAACCTTTACCAGCAAGCCCCTAGAGCCCGTTTTAAGCGTAGTTTCTCCGTTTTAACTCCGATTTGAGTGATTTTCGCGCTCATGTGTTCGTAGTGAAGCGTACAGTAACTCTAAAGCCTTCTTTTCATCTTTTGTTTATGTTTGGTGTACTGTTCTAATTAAATGCCTTTTTTGCATGTTTGTGTGGATGCTTGCGTGGTGATCAATGTGAGTAGTTGACGAGCCGTTCGAGTTCACCGACGATCCCGTTCCCGAAGAGCAGGAGCAGCAGCAGTTCACTGAGGAAGGCAAGTATAACACAGACCATCCTTGTTACCTATACACCGATTAATCACATAAATCATATGCATGTGTCTAATACTGTTAACCACTAAGGATGTTCCTAGTCTTTACCTTATTCCTTGTTTACCCGGGTTTTATGCATTATGGTTAGACTATGCTACGCGCTGCTGTGACATCTCTGATGTCAAAGATATTAAAAAGTGCAATTAAGATCAATGAACAGGGAATTATGGGTTGAAATTCAAAAATTCATCAAAATTCAAATTTAAACTCCAAAAACAGGGGTTGTTTGGTACCCAACTGAAAACTCAAGATTTTTGTACTAAACTTGAAAATCTCCAAAAATAAAAGTTGTTTGTTATCACAAATAAACCCTAGTCACTGTTTGGAACTTTTGAAACTTTTGCAGTTTAGCCCCTCAGAAACTCAAATTACCATTCTGGGAACCTTTTTGTTTTTGGGTTATTTGAGCTTGAAAACTTCGAATTTCAAGTTTATCCCAAAAAGAAAGTTGTGTCCCATCTTCCAAACTACAACTTCTATTTTTACACTTTTTCAAGTTCGGTTCAAATTTTTGGAGAAAAATTCAAATTTGAAACGAAGCTCCACGGGCAAGCAACAGAGCCCCTGCGCGCGCGCTGACGCCGGCCGGAGCTCGGCCGCCACGTGGCCGGCGAGCGGCGCAGGCGGCGCTGACGCGGCCAGGCCGTGGCGGAAGGTGGCGCTTGTCGCCTAGCCGTTGTCCGGCCACTCCCGTGCCGTCACATCGCCGCCGTCGCCTCTCCTCGCCTCGCGCCGCGGACGCCATCATGGCGGTATCGCGCCGCCGCGGTCGCGCGCGCGAGCGCGCCGCGCCGAGCGCACTGCAGGCGCTAGCAGCCGTTCGTGTCGCGCCAAAACCTCTGCTGAGGATCTCCACTTCATCACGCTAGGATCGTTGACGCCCAACCGCGCGGGAGCGCTCTGTTCAAGCTCGCCGCGCCATCAATGGCGACCGCAACAGCTGCCCACGCGCACGCACGCTCCCGAGGCCTCACTGTGCCACTCTCGCGTGCCCAAGCTTCCCACCGAGCCCCTCTCGCACTCCATTCACTCGCTCGACCCTCCAGTGCAGCTCCTCGCGCGTTCCCCCACCTTCTTCCTCCTCGCGACGCGCAAACCGAACCCGAGCTCTTCGCGAAATTCCTCGTCCACGCTCCACCATTCCCAAATCCATCCCGCACGGAGCTAGTCCCCTCCACCAGCTCCAAAACCCCCAACTTTCCCCAAGAGATTACCCCTTCTCCGGCGCGAATTTTCGATTTCCCCCAAATCGAGTTTTCCGGCCGTCGGAGCACCCCCACGTCGAGCCCCTACTCCGAGCCATCCCCGAGCTTCCTCGAGCACGCCATTGGCTTCCCCAAGCTCTGCTGGTGCTCTAGGACCTCTCCACCCTCCGCGAGCGACCACGAGCTCGCCGGCGTAGAAGCCGCGGCGGCCGCGCCGCCACCTCCTCGTCGCCGGCGCAACTCCGGTCATCCCCGGCCTCCCAACCGCCCTCAAACGACTCGTGGTGAGCCCAGGATCATTTTCCCCCACTTCCCCGAGCCCAGTTCGCCGTAGTTTGGCCGGCGCAACTCCGGCGAGGTCCCAGGGACCTTTGCTCATCTTCTTCCTTTGTCCAGGGGCCTCTGCGCAAAAACCAGGGGCTTCTTCGCGAAGTTTTGAAAGATCTAGGGTTCTCTGCGTAAAAAGATTCTTAAGTCTAGGTTTGATTTTCCCGAATCTTGTAAAATCGATTAAAAATCGTACAAAAATCAGAAAAATGCACAAAAATACTCCCTGGATTTGTGAGAGTCTAAACTACAATCTCTATTAGACAAGTTTATACTTTTGATGAACTGTTTGTGAATTAAAATTCAAGTTATGAAAATCTAAAGTTGTGCACCATTTCAAATCCAGAGCTCCGCTGGGGTTGAGCTTTGGATATGTTGTTTGTAGTGACTTTGGGCAGCTTGTGTCCAAAGAGGACCCAAAAATATGAACTACAGCTCCTGTTATGAATTAAAATAGGTTTTCTGTCTTTTTGCAGTGCAGAAATTATTAAAAATAATCTGTGCAGTGAAAAATCACCATTTTGCTCCTGAGAACTAAAGACTTGTTAGCACACATGTTAAAAATGAAAAACTAAATTTTTGCTCTGTTTAGATTAGTAAATATTTAAATATGTGTTTTTGGATAGAAAAATATTGAGGACTACCCAAGGGTTATTTTGAGCCATCACTTGGCCAGAGCCCTCCTCGTGCCTATGCTTAGCTTTGGTAGAAAGATCTCCTGAAATGGATGAATTTTCAATTTATTATGCATTTATTTCACTTTCTGCAGCTAGCTGTTTGGATATTTTTAATAAATTATGTGTAGCTCAAAATTAGCTAAATTTTGGAGTGAGCTTAGCTCTTATACTCCAGTAGCTGTCATAAATTTTATAGCTAAAAATGATAAACAGAAATGGAGAAACAAAATTGAGAAGGAATCTAGATGGAAATTGATTTAAATAAAAGAATAAACCTTTTTGGTTAATTGGTTAAATTAAAATGGTTAGAATCTGAAATTCAGAAAAGCCACCCTAAATTGTGAAGAAATAAATAGAATTCTTTTATATATGTACACAATCACCATCGAATTCAATAAAACTTTTCCCACACATACACCTTGCTTTTGTGAAGA
Source organism: Digitaria exilis (assembly GCA_015342445.1). Lineage (NCBI taxonomy): Eukaryota > Viridiplantae > Streptophyta > Magnoliopsida > Poales > Poaceae > Digitaria > Digitaria exilis. The sequence goes on from JACEFO010002182.1 coordinate 386,447, forward strand.
AAATAGAAATACTTAAGCATGTCTAGGTGAATATGGCCTTCAAAGGCCCTAGTCTTAAAATCTAAAGGCAGCCGCCTTAAACTATGCATATCATGTAGAAGGCGCCATCCCGGACGGCAACTACACCCTCATCCCCGCAGACGAGGAAGGAGTTCCGGAGCACGGTGCCAGTGAAGAAGTGACCAACCCGGAGACTAACTCTCAGTCCGAGCAAGAAGGCAAGCCCCGGAGCATAACCTAACATTTTTCCAAATTATGCACTTTGAATTCTCTATGTTCGTGCATTTACGTTTCTAGGAGTTGATTGAATACCGTAGCTGCAAATTTCCTAGTACCTATGACTTGCAATACTAGTATGAAAGAAATCGATAGAGCATTGCTTTAGGTCCGTTACAAGTCGAGTGATTTCCTGTCACTCGCGAGACATAGGAATTGCTTGTCTTTACTTCTGTTGGAATCATAAGGATTGACGGGCGGGATGATAGATGTAGATCTCCCGTCCGTGTATGATAATTGATTAAGGTCGGAAGGTGTGGATGCGTTATCAAGTTTTTGAACGTACCACATGCATGCCGATGTATGGGGATCGGTAAGCCCGGTACCAGATTGAAGCAGCTAGGGCCGATAGCCATCTCTCCTTGGAAACTTTGTTTCCCCTGCCGTACACTTGTGGATATATGCGTGAGACTGTGAGTGAAGCAGTAAACCTTTATCCTAAGGAAATGGACCCGGTTCCGAATTGTGGATCGATGGGAAAGGTTGGGAAATGCTTGTACCTTTTATAGCAAGCAGAGTATCCGTGTGTGTTGGGTTTTCCCTGGCCAGGTAGCACAAATTCGGTTCGAACTGTCCGCTTCTCGCGGTTAATGAGACTGCTTGACCGCCATGCTACATCGAGTAATAAGTGAAATTATGAGATCATGAACTTGTTCTATGAATTAATTTGTATTGCACCACTTGTATGCTTAGAGAGGATGCCAATCTAGAATGGTTAAATTTACTAGAATGTGAAGCTAAAACTTGAAAGCAAGGATCTACCTTTAGTTGCTTTTTGGCAAACAAACCCACCAGCCAAAAGCCTCTCATTGTCTAGATGTCGGTGATGTAGTTTTCACCCGACGGGTAAGCCTTGCTGAGTATTAGTATACTCAGCCTTGCTTGTGGCATTTATTTACAGGTATTCCTTTGGATGTCGATGCTTTGACTTGGCCTGTCCAGGTTCCACCTGGCTGGCATATCGAATGGGTCCCGTCCTCTGGCGAGGATCGGGAGGAGTAGCTTCGTGGCAGGCTTCAGCACGGAGTTATTTGTATCGTCGTTAGTTTATTATCTTCCGCTGCAATGAACCTCTAAATTCAGTTGTTATGAAACTTTTATTTCCGTTGCAAGACTTTGTACTCTGATTTAAATTTGAACTCGGTTTGTAATAAACTATGACATCTTTGTGTGTAAGTTAATTTGTGGAATGTTGTAATCTCTTTATGGTGGGCGCGCTGTTGTTTCGATCGAGAAAAGTACGTGGTTTAATCGGGTTTAATCCGACGGCGCTCCAGCTTATTCCGGATTAAGTGCCTGACTACGTGATCAGTGGTCCCGAGGTACTTAACTTGGAATAATTTCGGAGTGGACCGCCACAGCTGCAACCAACATTTATTTTTAATGTCAATATTGAATTAATGGTTCACTTCAATGATGATTAAAAAGATGCTTTTTAGCAACATGGTTCGGGGAACTAGAGCATGTGTTGTGTGCTTTGTTCTAGTGTCTCTATAAGGTTTGGTCTAGGGAATTAGAGCATGTGCTTCGTGCTTTGTTCTAATGTCTCTCCGTAAGGTCCAGTTCTTAAAGCGGCAACCCAGGAACCTGTTCGCCGCCGTTGGTACTATAATGGCTCTGGTCTTGGATAATTAACGTGTACGTCTCTAGCTCGCCAGTGGTTACCGAAAGGCGTATGTGGGGAACATTCGTGAGAGTATAGTTTGATCCATCGAGGACGGTTTTATCTGTTGGCTATGTCTCGTTAGGCAAAGTCCCGTGATGTAAGCGCCCGATGTACGGCAGCTTCACACGTTGCGATGATTGCGCTCTCGCTCTGGACGCCATTGACCCCCTCACGTTGCGCCCTGAGCGTACATCAATCTCGATGCCTCGGGTTATGCTGCCTATGTTGAACCAAAACGGCTACTGTGCTTGTTAGGGTGTTTTGTGAAAGTCCTCGTAACATAAATTCTTTTGGATTTATGTGACCGGCAGGTAAAGGGCGAAACCTCTGCAGAGTGTTGATCTATCATGATAGCCGTGCTCACGGATATGAGCGGCCTGGATCCTTTTTGATTAGAAGATGATATTAGTGGTTGATGTTGGTTTATTCTATAATCACTTATACCTTATTAATGGGTTTATACTTGGGTTCTACTCATTTGTAGTAAATTAGATGATAATAAAATGAAACAACTAAAAGTGCTAATGCAGTATAACTGTGTCAAGCCTTTTGTTCTTGCATAACCCGTGTTATACTTGTTAAGTAAGATGGTTTACTTACACTTGCAAATATTCAACAAAATCCCGGATGGGTAACAGATGGAGCATTGAATGATAAGTCGCTTGCTGAGTTTCCAGAGGATCTGCCGTACTTCTAGCTGTGTTCAACCAGTCTGTGTCCCTGTGGACTTGAGGCTCTACCTAGTTAAGACGTTTAATAATATTAAGACTTCCGCTGTGTTATTTGTTTAAGACTACGTCTGGTGTTAAACTCTGATGTAAACTATTTTATTCGAGCATTGTGTTCTCTGTGATTCAATATTTGTAATCTATATGTGTTCTGTGGATATCCTGGGCACACATATGGAAGCATTCGGATTTCTTGGAAATCTGGGTGTTACACATAGCAACTCCAACCCACCGATCATATTCCACCTCCTACTCCATATGAGTATTTTTTATTAATTAGGTCCCCTTTGGAACAAAGGATTGGTATGGAGGAATTTTTGTAGGAATATAATTTATTCCAATAGGAAAAACTTCCTATGTATCCCTTTGGTACAAAAGGGTGTTTGGATAGGGTCGGGGTGCTATAAACATTATTATTTAGCACTCCAATTTATTAGCCGTCGAATTAGCACCTTGGATCCAAATAACATGGGTGCTAATTTGGCTCCAAAATGAATTAGCATGTACCCTTAGGATATGTGGACACCCGGCCCCATGAGGCTCTAATGGGGCTAAAATGAGAATATATTATGCATTCAATGCAAATTAGCACCTCATGATCCAAACATGTCCAAGGCTAAAGTTTTGGCTCCTATACTATTCATCTCTGTTTAGCATGAAAATTAGCACTTGTGCTAAAGATCCAAACACAATTAAAGGATTGGACATCCAAGAATTCTACAAAATAGGAGATAGAAATGAGAGAGACTCTTATACATGTCATACTGATGGAATATGAGGCCAAAAATAGGAGGTGGGTTCGAGTTGCGCTCACACGTGTGTGCAAATTTGAGGTGTGTATATATGATGCACACGTGTCATGCCACAATAACTCTGTCATTAAAAATGTGCTAATGACGGTCAATATTAGGCTCAAAATATTCCTCTCGCAATTTAGAGCCCAGCCGTGTAATTGGTTTTATAACTAATCTACGTTTAGTACTCTTGATTAATGTCTAAATGACTGATGTGACAAGCTCACCAACTTGGAACTAACTTGTGGCCACAAGTTGGCACACCAAGTTGACGTATTCATCAGATCTCTTCTGGAGTTCCGGTACAATGCATTTCCTCCCGCTTTGCCGCTTCCGGAGTTCTGGTACAGTGCGTCTCCTTCCCCACACATTAGACTTGATAGATTCGTCTTGCGATTTCTAGTCCATCTGTGTAGTTAGTTTTATAGTTAATTAATCATTTACACTCATAATTAGTGTCAAACATTTGAGGTGTCATGTTGGCCAACTTCGGATTGAGGTGGCCGGCTAGGCTAGAGAGACCGCCAGGTAGCCCTGATCCTACTCTCAGTAGGGCTTGTTTGCTTGCAGCCCTAGCAAAGCTGCCTGGCGCAGGCAGCATCGTCAGGCGCACGATTTCATCCTACGGTGAAGATTGCTGCGTGGCTTTGCAGCTGCCTACCAAGAACCATCCAAACAGGCCCGCAGCACCACTTCCCTCTGCCAGTCTGCCTGTTCCAGCGCGGTTCACGAGGAATGCTGGATCCGCAACGGGAGCGCGTGTCCTCTCATCATGAGGCATGTGAAATCTTTCTTTTCTATAAAAGATCGCTTCCGGAGTTCCGGTATAGTGCGTCTCCTCCCACTTTGCCGCATCCATTCGGTGAGGCTCCTTTTCTGCCGCTTGCGGGCCCAATATGTCAGCGAATCTAGATGGGAAAATAGGATTGGAATGCACGTTCAAATCAAAGGATTCAAAAACCTCTTAAGTTTTTGGAACAAATCGCTAAGCTCGTGAATAATTGATCTTTCTCTTTTTAATCAGTGTCAAACTACTTCAGTTTGCCAAGGGAATCTTGTTGCCACACTTTTCTCCTCTCTATGACACGTGTGTACGAGTAGCCCAAAAGAATCGTGCCTAATGATGTAGGTGTCAACCAAAAACACGCTTACTTAACTAGGTTCTTCGCAGTCATCAAGTCCTCACTTGCCCTTCACCCTTGCCTCGTCCATATATCGATTCAACGCACACTAGATATATAATACATTAACCATTCGGCCAACTAATTAAGTTTCACATGAATTGCAATACATTATATGCATATATACGAGTCTTCTTCATATACTTGTTCTTGATTGATAAAGAATAAACTATATATTTGCAAGCTTCCAATAATTAGACCATCAACTAAGATATAACCACCCCATGTCCTTGTATATATTGAACTCATGAAGCCTAGCTTGCAATTAATGCTTATTTCACAATAAACCCATTCGGTAGATGCATGATTCCTTCATCATCACTAGTCAAAAATCAAGCCTATCAATTATCTTAGAGACTTATCAATGTGTATCTTTATCATGGAATATATCCATCTCTATGTGTAACTCGATCGATCTTTGCTTGACATTTGTGTTCATAATATCATCATGGGATCATATATATAATTGCTTGTTTTTCCAATATTGTGAGAGCCATTGTTATTACCTTTTTGTAATATTCAACATATGAGACAATATTTGCAATGTAGATATGACAATCTCAACCTGCTCACAATCTTATTAGATAATATAATAAACACATTGGTCATTTAATTGCTTTGTAGTAATTAATCACCTAGCATATATAAACATGAGATCATATATATATATATGTGTGTATATATATATTTCTTCCTTTTCTGATATGTGAGCCATATGATGAATAATATTCAACACATAAACCAATAGTCCATTAATGAATATATAACAATTAATAATTAGTGATGGAATTTTAATATGGGCTAGCTCTTACAATTGCCTATATTATTTCAAACACAAAGTTTTCCTAAGAATCCTACAAAATTCCTATACGGAATGGCTCAATCGTCCATAGGAATTTTGGAGGAAATCTAAACACGAGGTCCAACCTTGGAAACTTTCCTTTGTTCTTGCCTCGGTGGATTCCTATGTTTTTCAATACCAATCCAAAGGCTCTATCATTCATAGTGTATTTTGATGGAATAGGAGGCCAAATCGTACATGAGTTGCTCTCATGTGTGTGCAAATTTGAGTTGTGTAGGAGTAGTACACATATGTAGAGGCACTGGCGTGCTACAGTTACCCGTCATTAAAAATATGTGCTAATGACGGCACATATTAGACTTGATAGATTCGTCTCACGATTTCTAGTCCATCTGTGTAGTTTGTTTTGTAGTTAATTAATCGTTTACACTCCTAATTAGTGTCAAACATTTGATGTGTCATGTTTGCCCACTTCGGATGGAGGCGGCCGATCAGGCTAGAGAGACCGCTCGGTAGCCCTGATCCTACTCTCTGTACTCCTAGGTTAGTAGGTGCACCACTTCCCTCTGCCTGCTAGAGAAGGCTCGGTCCTATTTTTTTATTAATGGAAGCGTCAACCACATTTGTTTGTATATGCCATTGGAAATTATACTAGTACTAATACCTTATATGCCATTGGCCCTACATGTCATAGACACAAAAAAAAATCCCCTCTATGCCATCCAGTGGCACACAAGGGATGAGTTGTATATTTTTCAATGGCATAGAGGGAATTTACTCTTGTTTCCGCGTGCGGTTCACGAGAAGAGCGTCTAGAGACTTTGTAGCCACAACGGGAGCGTGTGCCCTCTTTATCTCTTTTTAGTTTTTGGTACAAATCGCTAAGCTCGTGAATAATTGATCATTCTCTTTTTAATTAACTTCAATTCAAACATTTTACTATATAACTTGCACAAAGTGAAGGAATTTTCGGGATTTCCAAATATTCACCCCAATCTGAACAATGAATCCTACAAAATTCCTATGGAATGGCTCAATCCATAGGAATTTTGGAGGAAATCTAAGCATGAGGTCCAACCTCTTCGGAAACTTTCCTTTGTGTATGATTACATATGTAGAGGCACCGGCGTGCTATAATTACCCGTCATTAAAAAATGTGCTAATAACGACACATATTAGACTTGATTGATTTGTCTCGTGATTTCTAGTCCATCTGTGTAGTTAGTTTTGTAGTTAATTAATCGTTTACACTCCTAATTAGTGTCAAATATTTGAGGTGTCATGTTGGCCAACTTCGGATGGAGGCAACCGGCCAGGCTAGAGAGACCGCCAGCGCGGTTCCCGAGCGGCACGGGTGGGGGGTGTTGGTGTCTTTCTACTCTCGTTTATCTTCAATAATGGCATAAAATTGTAATCTAAACCATTGATCACGCTTGATAATTGGGCCATATTTGCATGTGCATATGTTTTTGGAGGAATTGTGATTTTGCAGGATTTTGGGCTACTTTTGAGTACAAAACGATGAAGTCCACAAGCCCAAGGACCCGAGGCTCATTCAAGGTCCACACCAGAAGATCCAAGAACCCCAAAAAGGCCCAAGACACAAGCCCAACCAAGATTACTTCGGGATTAAGGCAAAGCAATTAAAGATTAAGGAAAGGTTTACCCCTTCATCCTTATCTCGAAGATAACCGGAAGAAAACATCATCAAAAGCCTATCATTATTAAGGGATGCAGATTCCAGAAGACTCGAGAAGACTCTCGGAGAAAAGGGAGGGCGAGCTGGGCCTAGAACAGGCCAGGCCGGCCGGCCCACAGGCCCCCTAGCCGGCCGGCCTGGGTCCCTCTGGCATCAGCTCGAGCCCTCCTTTGACCTAGGTCGTCTCGCCTATATAAGGAGTCTGCATTCCCATGTTCGAGGGGAGTTGACATTCGCAACAGCCGCCAAGACGCAGAGGAGTAGAGAGACACCTTTTGGAGTGCCAAGGGCCGTTGCTAGTTGTCTAGGGTTCGCCCTAGTCGACGTGGGAACCTTGCACGATTCTCCCACGTCGGAGTTCAGGAGCTTAGATCAGGATCAAGGTAGGCCATGGTTGGGATCTTGTGATGTACTATGATTTATGGTGAAGGTGTTTGTGTTTCCGAATTTCTTGCAATCGAGTATCTCAACGGTTGGCGCTGGGGAGTGAATCTTCTATTTATTTCGTTGGATCTTTGATGTGCGTATTTAGATCTATTCTCGAGATAGATCATTTGGATGTTCTTGTAGCCGTGGTGGCTAGGGGTTCATACCGGACTTATCAAAGAGCGTTCGACGCTACTTCGTGCGTTGAAACTACAATGCTGAAGGGGATAGTGCGTGACATGGTGTATCCTTGTGTAAGGTTGGGGTTTTGGGAGTCAATTTGGAAGTCGTGATTTAAAGATGCTTTTTATTGAGATTCACATCTATCTTCGCTGTATCTAGCTTGAACTACGACTATGCATTAGTCTAGGTGATTTAGATCAGTTATCTCTATCTCTTTCTCGCTACCTTGTAAGGTTGGTTGACTCCACTAGATTAGAATCGATTTCATTTAACTTGACCTTTCATTAAAGTATAGCATTTCATGCATCTTGGATTGTTTCTTTGTCTTTAGTTCTACGGATTGATAAAACCTTGGGAGAATTACTCAAGGGAAAGAGCTACAACGTCCCGTGCGCTTGCGGTTAACAATTGGCGTATCTAACGGGCGTCAATAGGGGGCAGAACTTGCTAGAGAAGGCTTGGCCCATTATTTAATGGAAGCATCACCCGCATCGTTTCTCCAGTCACTTCGTCCAAACCCAGCCTCTTGCCAGAAACCGCCAGCCACCGCCGGTGATCGATCTCTCTCCCCATTGAGCTCTCATCCCGCCTGTGCAGATGGTTGTCGTGAGGAGCTTCCTGGGAGTTTCCCCATCTTCGAGGTGCTCGGCCAGGCCTCCGTCGTGCTCCCCAAGCATGTCTCCGTCACCCTCCCGCCGCGGTTCCCCGTTGTCGTCTAGTTCGCAACCTCCGGCGGTGGGAACGGCAGTTTCCTCCTCCTCCCTTCTGGCGTCGGCTGCTTCTTCCTCTATCCCCGTGCGCTTGCGGTTAACAATTGCCGTATCTAACGGGCATCAACAAGCTTCTTTCTGGAGCCGTTGCTAGGGAACTATCGACTTAGATCCAATCTAATTTGCATTTGCGAATATTGAATTTTCTGAATTTTATTTTCTTTTTTGTTTCTTTTTAGATTTTGTGCTGACACTCTAGATCTATTCCACAAAACAAAACTAGGGTTCTAGATTAGATTTGTTTGTTCACTTCTTTATCTTCTAGATCTTGTACATATTTCTTTTTCTTTCACTAACCCTAACAGGAGATGGATGGCACCCTCTCCAACAAACCGAAAAACTTTATGGATGATGCAGAGAAACTTTATAGGCAAAGGAGACGAGAGGCGCAAGCGAAGAAGTTGGAGCTAGTAGATCCAAAAGTTGAAGCCGAGGTACCTCTGACGACAACTTCATCTACACCATCAACTTCGCCGCTCGCTACCTTGTCGCCGACGCCACCGTCTTCACCAAGGGAGGCGCCACCACCACCACCCATGGCAGAACCCGCGGAGCAAACGATCGGCCAACTTTGCACCCCCAACATCCGCCACGTGCCGATCCAACAACTTGAAGAGATCGTGGCACCGTTCGAGATCAAGACTTCCATCATCCGGATGGTGCAAAGCTCGCCGTTCACCGGTAAAGAGGATGCAAACCTTCACCTTCAAGCTTTCATTCAACTTTGCCGCACCTTCAACATGCAAGGGATGACTCAAGAACAAGTGAGGGCGAGGTTGTTCCCGTTCTACCTTCTCGGGAGGGCGTTGCAATGGTTTCACTCCCTCCAACCCGAGACGGAGCAAAGTTGGGAGGAGTTGATGAAAGCGTTCATGATGGAGTACTACTCACTGAGGAAGACTCAATTGTTGCACAACAAGATCGCCAACTTCGCGCAAGCCCCGACGGAAACCATAGGCGAGGCCTATGAGCGCTTCAACGACTACCTCTTTGCCATGCCGCATCACAAGGTCCCACGGGAAGATGTGGTGCAAAAGTTCTACCAAGGACTAAGCGCTTTGTCAAGGGGGATCATCGACGCATCGGCGGGAGGATCCATCATCGACCTCACCCCACTCAAGCGCTCAAGCTATTCAAGAAGGTGGCGGAAAATGATGCATGGGCGGCATCGGGGCGCCTCGCCCCCGCCGCGCCCATGGGGAACGTGAAGGGAGTTCTACAAGTGGAGCACGAGGAGCTACTTGAAAGCAAGATCGACTCGCTCATGAGAAGGTTGGAGAAGATGGAGACGGACAAGAAGGATGTGCACGCCATCGACTTGAAGGCGGCCGAAGCTATGTCCACTTGTGAGGAGTCCGGTGATTTCGGCCACGTGGGGAAGAATTGTCCAGAGGAGGCCAAGTGTGACATCCCTGATGTTAATATATTGAAAGTACCTTTAAAACAGGTTAAAAGGGAAACAATGGTGTTTGAACACAAGATTTGACCAAAAATTCAAATTAAATTCAAAACAAAGTTCTTTTTGACACCCAACTGAAATCTTAAGAATTTTGTACTAAACCTGCAAATCTCCAAAAATAAAAGTTGTTTGTCATCACAAATAAGGCCTAGTCACTGTTGGGAACTTTTGAAAATTTTGCAGTTTAGCCCCTCAAAAATTTGAAAAACAGTTCTGAATGCCCCATCATGGCGGGCGGAGCGCCGCCGTTGGCCAGCGCGCGCGCGCCGCCCAGAGCAGAGCCGCGGCGGATTCTCTCCCCGGCTACACACCAAGTCTTCTCTGCAGCGTATCTCACTCCCTCACGCGACAATCCCCCTCGCCCAACCCCGTCGCGCGCACTGTCCGAGCTCGGGCCGCATCAATGGCGCGTCGCGTCACCCGTCGTCCCTCGTGCACGCTCCCGAGGCCCCTCATTACTCTCTAGCCGCCCAAGCACCCCACCGAGCACCCGCACTCCTCCTCTCAGCTCGCACTCAACCATTTCCCTTCTCCCCGCGCTCGAGCACATCTACTTCAACCTCCAGCCGTGCGGACCGAGCTTGAGTCCCGAGCAAATTTTGTCCTCGTCTCTCCACCATTCCCAAATTCCTCGCACACAGAGCTAGACCACTTCCCTAGCTTCCATTGTGACATCTCTGGTGTAAAAGTATTAAAAGTACACTTAAAACAAGAGCAAAAGGGAATTATGGGTCGAAAATTCAAAATCCATCAAAAATTCAAATTGAAACTCAAAAACAAAGGTGGTTTGACACCCAACTGAAATCTCAAGAATCTTGTACTCAACTTGAAAATCTCCAAAAATAAAAGTTGTTTGTCATCACAAATAAAGCCTAGTCACTGTTTGGAACTTTTGAAAATTTTGCAGTTTAGTCCCTCAAAAACTCGAAAAACCAATCTGAACACCCTTTTGAAATTGGGTTGTTTGAGCTCGAAAAATTTGAAATTTCAGGTTCATCCCAAAAAGAAAGTTGTGTCCCATCTCTCAAACTCCAACTTTTATTTTCACACTTTTTCAAGTTCAGTTCAAAGTTTTGGAGAAAATTCAAATGAGAAACAGGAGCTCCACGGGCGCCAACAGTGGCCCTGGCGCGCCCCTGCTCCGGCCGGGCGTCGGCCGCCACGTGGCCGGCGAGCGGCGGAGGCCGCGCCGAGCTGGCCGAGCCGCGGCGTCGGGTGGCCGTTGTCCTCACGCGCTTGTCCGAGCTGTCCGCGCCGTCACATCGCCGCTCGTTCGCTCGCTTCGCCTCGCGCCGCGCGAGCGCCATCATGGCGGTCGGGCGCCGCCGTGGCCGCGCGCGCGCGCGTCGCGCTGTGCCGCTCCACGGCAGATTCTCCTCTGCTCCGCGCCAAGACGCTCTGCAGGAGATCTCCCACTGCTCCACGCGACGATCTTCGACGCCCAGTCCAGTGCGCGCGCTCTGCCCGAGCTCGTCGCGCCATCAATGGCGACCGCGACAGGTTAGGACATGTCCATTACTCTGTTTTACCTTTCTCAACTTTCATGTACTCACTTTCTTGCTGATTTTTGTTTTCTGTAGCACAACGGTGATGCAGTTTGGTACCACCCACCTGACCGGTGCCTTTGCTGACGATGCTTTGGCAGATTCAGTTTTTATGTCCTGTTTTGTCAAATGCCTTCAATATGATGATTATTGGATCAGACCTGAATGTTTTGGCTACCGAATATTTCTCAATCCAGAAGTTTTGGTATGATTTTATTTTCACTTATGCTGCACTACACGTAGTTTATGTTTCTGTTTCAATCTTGCATTAATCCAACACTCTTCTTATCTGGTCAGGCAATTCTTAACATTGAGTGGACCAAAAGGGATACCTCTGAACCCAGATATAGTCAATTTGCTGCAGTGTCAGCACTCCAGCGGTGTCTCCCATTCACTAATTTGAAGAAGACAAAGATGGTACATTTACCCTGCAATTTACTTTTAACCAGCTAGTATATAATGTCCCCTTCTTTTGTGTAACTGCCAATGCTGTTCTATTCAGGTTCACTGTATTTTTTTCGATTCATGTTCTTTCACAATCAAGTTCAGTGTGCACTGTTTTTCTTATATATACAGACGTCACCATCTTTTTCTTAGAGAGATACAGATATCTCACATTTAAGTCACCAATTTACGCATGCAGTAATTTGCAACTAGCTATTGTGCAGAATTATCTGTGATATAGATTGAACCCTCTGTTATTTAGTCCCTCTCAGACCATCCTTTGTTTCGATTTTCTTTCATATTTTTTAATATGGTTTATAGTGCCACCCTCACTACTCATCATTACCACAATACGCAGATTCTTCTTCCAGTTCTACACCACTACCACTGGTCTGTGTATTGCATCAACTTTGATCAATCATGAATCGATGTCCTCGACTCAATGGATTATGATTCCAACAATTATCACAGCTGGGACATGTTTCACTCGGACATGGGGGCGAAAATCATGAATCGCCTTAGCGATGCTCTGTCTGAGACTGCACCTCATAAGTTCAAGTCATTCAATAACTGGAGACACGTGCAAGTCCAGGTCCCAATTTATAAGAACCCCTCTGACAGTATGTTCTTTGCCATGAAATTTTTAGAATACTATGATGGGGAAGGCCATGGTTCCCTGAAGACTAACTTAGATATTGTAAGCATTTCAATGGGATTCTCTTTCCTTGATGCAATTCTTTTTCATCAAATGGTTGTCTCATAAATTCAATTATTTCAGGTGGGATCAAAGGAGCTGCATGCTGAGATGTTGTACTATATCACATTTCACTCGGAGAACAAAGTGGCCACGCTTCCAGATGATCTCATTTAGTTACGTCAAACAGATCTCCAACCCTTTTTCTATTAGCACCTGTTCCTATAAAGGAATTTTCTACATATAACAATTTTATTTTTTCTTTATTTCTGAAAAGACACCTCAAGACCTTATGTTGTATCCGACAATTACATTGTGTATTCAGCAATCTCATCTTCATTATTTCATCAAATCCCTCACGCAAGCATGTTTATTAATTTACAAGAAAAATAGCATTATTCCATTACAAACACGTTGGCACACTTCATTTTTCTGGTGGATCCCCTTTGTCCAATCTAAATTTACTTGTTATTTCTCCAGATTCGCTCTTCTCTGCATCCTGCACATGTATTGCAAAAACTTAAGTCATCTCACTTTCAACAAGTTCTGCATTCATTATATTAATCATAATCTAGGTATTGATCAACACTACCTTGGTAATGGCACCTTTTGTGGTGCCATTCTCAGCTAGCTTGTCTGGGAGCAACCCATCAACCTCACATAAACATTCGTACGCGAGTTGATCCATATACTCACATCCGGGGGTGGTTCTTCAACATCTCTTCTCCACTAGGCTCTCCTAACTTCTGAAAAAAACTTACTCCCCCAATTTAATTTTTCATGAACTTATAAGCAACATACATATTCATAAACAAAATGGAATCACATCTCATTTTTTTCCTTTTTTCTTTGTATCCACACTCCTGCTATTGCTCACGGTCTTTCTGTTGCTCTCGCAAATGTCTTCAACATCCTTCAATGCGTATCTGTTTCTGTAGTATTCCCAGTGGTCCTTAGATGAATCGAACTTCCTCTGGCATCTTTCTCTCTATTTAACTAAAACTATTAGCCACAAAATGGGCTCTATGATGATGATCGGATTTACAGTGCGATGTATGCAACACTTCTAATTTATAGGCAACATTCTTATAAGAATAACGAAGGTTGTGCCAGGCAATACCTATTTTAAGCACGGAACCTATTCTCTGTTTACCAATCCTTTGAAGTATGGCCACTCACATACATGCACATATATTTAACCACACCGATTGGTTGTAAGCCATTTCATCCATGCAGGGGTTCAGTCACGGTCAATCACATGTGGATCAAATCCGTTTCATTCATGCAAAGGAGTAGTTGTTTCATATGTATCATATGCTGATGGTTCATACAATGTCGTGTTCACAAATAAGTATTGTTGTCGAGTAGTGCAATTATGTAAAGCTTGAGGGACCTATATGCATATGTATCAATAAAAGGAGAAGAGAGGGGAACCAGGGTCAGCAACCCTAATCCCCAAATTGCAATATGGTATCAGAGCCGCCAGGTCGAGGGCTCATCGCCGGCGTCGCTGCGGCCGCGAATAGATACTCGCCGGAGCTCGCGAGGGCGGCGGCTGGTACGTAGGAGGCCACTGGGCGCGCGACGGGGCCGCACGGGGCTGCTCTAGTTGGCGCGACAAGGCCGCCCGTGGGGCTCCTACGGCTAGCGTGAGGGAGGAGACTGCTGCTGCGTGGGTGTTGCATCTGGTCTGTGAAGGGAGGAAGCTGGTGCTGCTGCGTGGGTGCTGCAACTGGTGTGGCTGCTACTGCTGGGATGTGCTCTGTGTGGTGTGTGAGGAAGTGCTGGAGGTGCTCTGTGTGATGGCTGCGTGAGAAAGTGTTCTGTGTGAAAGAGTAGAGCTGCTGTGGGTGCTGTGGCTGCGTGAGGAAGTGCTCTGTCTTTGTTGTGTGTGAAACAACAGAGCAAAAATGATGGGCCCTGAAGAAATTGAGGCTATGAGGAAAGCTGGGGAGAAGAAGGCTGTTGGTGACAGTGGTGTAGATGCACCAATCACTAAGAATGAGATGATGAATGAGATGAGATGTATGATTCAAGGGCTCATGGAAGTGGGTTTGCTTGCTCCCAAGGTGATGTCGAGGCTACCTAAGGTAAAGCTGGAGCTTGTGCCAAATGAAGTGAAGTTGGAAGGTAGTAGAAACTATTTGAGCTGGTCAAGAAGAGTGCGGGTCCTTTTAGGTGCAAAAGGACTAGAACATTATTTAGAAGAAAGCTGTGTAGAACCAACTGATCGGGCTAGTACTGAGTGGAAAGTGTGGCATGCAACCAACTCTACTATAGTTGCATGGTTGATGGCATCTATGTCTCCATCTATTGCTAAGATGGTTGAAGCAACGAGGGAAGCTGCAAAAATCTGGAAGACCCTAAGTAACATGTACTCTGGGAAAGCGACTGTAATGATGATGATGGAAATTCAGGGCAAGGCCAACGCAGTAAAACAAGAAGGAAAGATAGTTGAGTAGTATGCAAGTAAACTGTAGTACTTATGGGGTGAGTTGGATCATTATGCTCCACTTCGGATGGAAAATCCAAATGATGCTATAGCTGTGAAGAAGTGGGTGGAGGATAGAAGGGTAACCCAATTCCTGGAAGGGTTGAACCCTGAATTTGAGAATAGGAGAGCTGCTATATGCCACCAGGACAGTCTTCCTAGCTTGGAAGAAGCTATCTCAGCCATGGTACAAGAAGAAATTAGGCAACGAGTGATGGGTGACCGTAGTCATGTGACATCAGCTTACACCGTAGCTGATAGCAGGGCTTGTTTCAATTGTGGTGAGAAAGGCCATTTAAGCTACAATTGCCCTCAGCCGAAGAATTACAATAACTATGAAGACTATAGTAACTATGATAGTGGCCATGGAGGTCGTGGTCGTGGTGGCCGTGGAGGCCGTGGTGATTATGATGGTAGTCGTGGAGGCCGTGGGGGGTATGATGGTGGCCGTGGAGGCTGTGTCTATGATGGTGGTCGTGGAGGCCCTGGTGGCTATGATGGTGGCCGTGGAGGCCGTGGTGGAGGTCACGGACGAGGAAGAGGTCGAGGTGGCACTAGGGCTAATGCAACCATGACAGAAGAGACCTCACATGTTACCCTAAAAGTTGATCAGGCTGCAGAATGGGAAGCCTAGCAGAAAAGCAAAAGTTCAGAGAACTCCACATGCATCTCTCCGCAAGGATCTGTGACAACACCTGCCACCCATTTTGGTAACTTTGCCAACTACGCCTATGAGGGCAAAGGTACTCAGGCACAGGCACTTGCATCATCATATCATCCTCATTTAGATTGGATCATCGATTCTGGTGCATCTAAACATGTGACAGGCATATTTGACAATTTTACATCCTACATGCCATACACACACTTAGAAACTATTAAAACTGCTGATGGAACTTCACAACCCATTAGAGGTGTAGGATCAGTAGAATGTACTCCTCATATCAATTTAGGATCTGTTCTTCATGTCCCATCCTTTCTAGTAAACCTCCTTTCAGTTAGTTCCATCATTGATCAGTTTAAATGCACTGTCCTTTTTGATGAGGATTCTTGTGTTTTCCAGGAGAAGAGGACTGGGAAGAGGATTGGGACTGGAGTCAGGCGTAATGGGTTGTGGTACATTGACAAGGAGGATGTGGCTTTTGCTCTAGAAGGAAGGAAACAAGGAGTGGAGGAAGACATTTTGCTGCACCACCGTAGGTTAGGACATCCATCTTTTCAGACAATGAGTAAGATGTATGGTGAACTCTTTGAGAAAGTAGACAAAAAGAAGCTAGTATGTGATGCGTGTGAATTGGGAAAACATACAAGATCATCATATCATCCTAGTGGTGTTCGAAGTTGTGAACCATTCATATTAATACATTCTGATGTTTGGGGTCCATGTCCTGTTACTTCTATAAGTGG
Source organism: Digitaria exilis (assembly GCA_015342445.1). Lineage (NCBI taxonomy): Eukaryota > Viridiplantae > Streptophyta > Magnoliopsida > Poales > Poaceae > Digitaria > Digitaria exilis. The sequence goes on from JACEFO010002182.1 coordinate 403,011, forward strand.
AGCTAAATGGTTCGTGACATTTATTGATTGCTTCACTCGTATGACTTGGATTTATATGATGAAAAACAAAAGTGAAGTGATAAAATGCTTTCAAGATTTTCACAAGATGGTATCCACACAGTTTGGTAAGCAGGTTCATATCCTTCGTTCTGACAATGGAACAGAATACATTAACAAGGACTTTGCTGTCTACCTGTCAGAACAGGGAATGCTTCATCAAACCACACGTCCAGGAACACAATCTCAGAATGGAGTTGCTGAGAGAAAGAACCGTCACTTATTGGAGGTAGCACGCTCTCTTATGTTTCAGATGAATGTACCAAAACTTCTATGGAGTGAGGCTGTCATGACTGCAGCATATCTGATTAATCGTATGCCCTCAAGGATACTTGGTATGAAGTCTCCAACTGACCTTCTATTTGGTAAGGGAGAATTTCTAGTTCCCCCGAAGGTGCTTGGATGCGTGTGCTTTGTACAGGACCTTCGACCTAAAGTTGGCAAACTAGATCCACATGCAATAAAATGTGTGTTTGTTGGTTATGGAGTTCGCCAAAAAGGATATAAATGTTGGGACCCCATTGGGAGGAAGTTATATGTGAGTATGGATGTCACTTTCCGCGAGTGGGAGCCATATTATAAGAATCCAGAAGATCTTGCTCAATTTTGGGAGGAGATCTCTCCTGATGATGAGGCTCTCAGAAGACAGGGGGAGGAGAAAATTGTGGATGACATAGGAGTTGTAGGGACAATTCCAGGTTATGGTGAGGAGGTGAAAGGAAGTGAGGGAGAAGAAATGAGGGAAAACAACATTCAACAGGGAGTAGTTGTGGGAACAATTCCATGTCCTATAATTGAAGGGCAGGTGATTGGAACACAGAGAATGAGGAGGTGGGCAAGGAGTTGAAGGTATATAGGAGGCGAAGGTTTGGGAGACAGGGGGAGAGAGTAACAGAGGGAGTTGAGGAAGTGGTGGAGCAGAATGTACAATTGCAGCCAAATGTACCAAAAACTCCAGTCCCAAGTCTCTCCCCGGAAATCTATTCTATGTCTTCATCCCAAGAAATGAGAGGTACTAATTCCACCCCCTTGACCATGTAGACCTACCTCTTGCATTGCGGCGTGGTCATAGGAATTGTGGGCCACCTGTACGTTTAGGTTTTGAGGAACATGATTTAGCAAACTTCATATCTTATTCACATATCTCACCTGCATATAGAGTATTCATTGCATCTCTATAGATAGTGCCTATTCCAAATGACTGGCGGTGTGCTAAGCAAGATCCGAGGTGGAAGAGAGCTATGATGGAGGAACGTCATGCCCTTCAAAAGAACCAGACTTGGGAACTTGTCCCTCTCCCGGCTGGCAAACGAGCAGTTGGATGCAAATGGGTGTTCATTGTGAAGCAAACCCCCGAGGGAAAAGTGGATAGGTACAAGGCGAGGCTGGTTGCAAAAGGTTACAGCTAGACCTATGGAATTGATTATGATGACGCATTTGCACGGTTGCAAAGATGGGCACGGTGAGGATGCTTATATCTTGTGCAACTAACTTTGGATGGCCTCTTCATCAATTGGATATGAAAAATGCATTTCTCCATGGTAATTTGGAAGAAGAAGTGCACATGGAGATTCCACCAGGTTTCACAAATAAACAAATAGTTGGAAAGGTGTGCAAACTCAAGAAATCTTTGTATGGCTTGAAGCAGTCACCTAGGGCCTGGTTTGATAGGTTCAGGCATGCAATTCGTTACATGGGTTACTCTCAGTGCAATGGGGATCATACTGTCTTTTATAGACATAAGGGACCATATATCACTATATTAGCAGTTTATGTAGATGATATCGTGATTACAGGAGATGATGTTGAGGACATCAGAAACTTGAAGGAGAGGCTAGGAAAGACATTTGAAGTGAAAGATTTAGGACAATTGAGATACTTCCTTGGCATTGAGATTGCTCGTTCCTCAAAAGGTATAATTCTCTCTCAGAGAAAGTATGTGCTTGATTTATTGACCGAGACTGGTATGCTAGGGTGTCGCTTCGCAACCTCACCAATTGATAAGAATCATAAGTTATGTGCTGAGTCAGGAGATCCAGTTGATAAGGATCCTATCAAAGGCTAGTGGGGCGTCTCACCTATTTAGGCCATACAAGACCTGATATTTCGTATGCAGTGAGTGTGGTGAGTCGCTATATGCATGATCCCAGGACTGGGCACATGGATGCCGTGTATCAAATCCTAAGGTACTTGAAAGGTAGTCCTGGGAAAGGCTTGTCGTTCAAAAAGAACCAGCACTTGGATGTAGAGGGATATTGTGATGCTGACTGGGCAAGCAACATTGATGACAGGAGGTCTACTTCAGGATATTGTGTGTTTGTAGGAGGTAATCTTGTATCATGGAGAAGTAAGAAGCAGGGTGTCGTGGCCAGGTCAACTGCAGAAGCTGAATACAGAGCTATGGCCTTGGCCCTGAGTGAAATGATCTGGGTGAAAAATCTACTGGATGAACTGAAACTACTAAGAAATAACACCATAGTGCTGAACTGTGACAATGTATCTGCAATGAATATTGTAAACAATCCAGTGCAGCATGATCGTACAAAGCATATCGAGATTGATAGGTTCTTCATCAAGGGAAAACTAGATAGTAGTATGCTAAGATTGAAACACGTGAAGTCTAGGGAACAACTAGCCGATTGTCTGACAAAAGGATTAGGTTCTAGTCAAAATGCAATCATATGTAACAAGATGGGCATGATCGATATTTTTAGCCCATCTAGAGGGGGAGTGTTGTCGAGTAGTGCAATTTTGTAAAGCTTGAGGGACCTATATGCATATGTATCAATAAAAGGAGAAGAGAGGGGAACCAGGGGGCAGCAACCCTAATCCCCAAATTGCAATAAGTATATACGTCAATGCATAATAAACCTCTTTATTATTCTAAAAATCTTCACCTAGATTATGCAAGTATGGAGCTAACATACATTAAAAACCACACTTACATGTGAACAAACAAAATTTTATGTCCCAATAATGATTTCCAGGAATGGTCTCATTTCAGGCTACCCTGGTCCTTTAAAAGCCTAACTATATGACCTAGTACTTGTTTACAAGTGTACTCGTACCATATCAAGATAAGTTTTCACTTCCAGAACACCAGCTTCTTTTGCAGCCCTTGTGAACTGAAGTGCCTATCTAGCTATATTCTGTTTTTTCTTGGAGAGAAAAGGCCTCTTCTAGAATCTGTAGGCAACAGATGCAAATTATTGAACTGATTTAGAATGACCTCAGCAATGTAACATGTTATATATCTGAAAAACTGAAATATGCATGTCATCCATAGACGTTGATATTCATGTCCACTGTTGCACGATTACTCTTTAATCTTCACAATCCATGTCATCTGTTGATCTGCTATCACTGTCCCACTCAGAATACATATTGTTTGCCACAACCTTCGTCTTGTCGCCGGTCATCTTATGTCCCCTTGCTCTACACCTTCTTCACGCACTGCATTACTCTTATTCTTTGCACCTAGTGGCCTTCCTCTCTCTGTATTCCTATTCCGCATTGCCTCGAAGCGCTCCCTGTTATGATCTAGCAGCGGGCATGTACGCGAATTATGTACGTATGTGTAGCAAACATTCTACATACACTGCATCTTCTTGTACCCTTTTTTCCCCCCTTAGCTCCCAGGGTGACTTGTTTTTTTTTTCAGTTTCTGTCATTTTTCTCCCTTTAGTCTTTGCTCGTAGAGGAGGAACCCGGCTTATCATATTATCCCCAATAACATTCACCTGCAAACATGATTGCAGCAAATTTAACAAATGATAAGCTGCTTCAAATGGTGCCGTGTCAAATTTCCTAACCTGGGCGTCACGACTTGATTCATCTAGCACCCCTTTCCCATTGTTATTTCCCCTGCTATGTTCTTTGCTTGGCTACTGGTGAATTACTAGGAAAAGTTAGATCATTTTTTTCTTATTTATTTACATTAGTACAGTGTTCACATACCAGCTCTACGGCAATCATTTCAATTCCTTGTTCTTCATCATCATGTTCTGCACTCTCGCTACAGCTTGTCAAATCCTCTGAAACCATTCACATGTCAATATGATTCCTCTTATACATGTAGTTCAATCTTATGTGGTAGTTACCTCTGATGTTGTCTTTGTCCACTGTTCCCACTTGGCCCGATGTCTGGAGGAAAATTTTTATTTTCTCTCATGATTCGTTCAAACCCCATTTCTGTATTTTGGACAGCTGCCTCAGACATGACCCCTGATCGGGCTGCAGCCATTGCCTTTAATGTTAGCCTCTTTTTTTTTTGAGGAAACAGGAGGGGTATGCCCCTACTGATTATATGTTTAATTTAAATTTAGTGTTCCTTAACAGCAAAATCATGAAACAAAGAAGGAAACAAAAAAAATCAAAACAGTTACATCATAGCCTCTATCCATGAAGACATAAGCTGCGGGTAATTTTTTTGCTCAAGTGATTCCTGCACCCTTGTAGAGACGGTGAGATACTTCTAAAAATTGCATCATTTCGCACCATCCAAATTGCCCAGGCCATCAGGATGAAAACATCCATGTAAAAGGGCACATTGAGTTGGCTTTTGAACCCGGAGACCAGCTGCATAGGATCATCAAAATTCCCAATGTGCAGGTTCAGTAATTGCCAGCATTTTTGAGCAAACGTACAATCAAAGAAGAGATGATCTCTGCTCTCCTCAATGGACGAAGAACAGAGGACACAATTATAATCATCCAAAACCATATTGCGCCTGCGTAGCAGCCCTCTCGTGCTCAGCCTATCTTTAAGCAATAACCAGAAAAAAACCTTGTGCTTATTTTGAACCGACGATTTCCAAATCCAGGAGAAAACTGGACGAACATTTCTGGATCCACTCAAATCCTTATATGCCTTAGAAGCCGAATAAATTGGGGAACCCCAAATATAGCCCCATATGTCATAGTCCCCTGAATTGGCTGTGTTCTCAAGCACATTTAATAACTCAATTAATTGTAAATATGCCACTTCAGATAAGGGGAGGTGAAAAAATTGCTGAACAAGAGTTTCCATCTGCTTCATCAACTGAACAGATACCAACTTGTGCTTGGCAAAAGTGTATAACTCAGGATAAGATTGACGTGGGACTTGACCAGCCCATAGGTCAGTCCATACCAGACATGATTTTCCATCCTCCATTGAAGATATTGCTGCCATACCTTTGTATTTATCAAGAAGCTTTAGGATATCCCTCCACCAGAAAAACCCCTTCTTAATATGACTAGGCAGCCTCCCATTTTTATAATGTTTCTCCCATACCAAGTGAACCCAAGGTATATCAGCTCTATTAAAGAACTTATGGAGTGATTTAAGTAAAAGGGCTTCATTTTGTGTCTTCAAATTCAAAACTCCCAAACCACCTTATAACTTTGGCACACAAACCATTTCCCATGCTGCCTTAGGTGGGTTCTTTGCATTAACATCACCACCCCTCCATAATCCATGCTTTCTATACTTGTCTACTTGTTTAATCACTGTGTGGACATGAGGAATGTGCAGAGGTAGAACATTGATAGAGCAGTAAAAGCTGAGTTAGTCATCTCCAGCCTTCCTGCCTGGTTGAGGTATACTAATGTGCTTGTTAACCTTCTCTCACACTTAGTGACCATTGGCAAAAAATCCTCCACCTTGGGCTTAGTCAACCCTAATGGCAATCCCAAATATGTGAAGGGAAGTGTGCCCACCAAACATCCAAAAGTTTGAGAAAGGAACATACACCTATCTTCAGACATGTTTATGGGCACCATCATGAACTTTGAATAATTCACTTGCAGGCCTGTGGACATAGCAAAAGTTTGCAGGATAGACTTAAGCTGAAGTAATTGCTTCTCACACCCTTCCATGATGATAAGTGTATCATCCGCATATTGGAGGATAGGAAAGTCCTAGCTGTATGATAGTGGGATTGGCAAATTTAGCAATCCTGATTCTCGAGCATCATTTATAACACTCTGCAAAAGATTTGCCCCCAATACAAATAATAGTGGCGACAGAGGATTACCTTGGCGTACCCCTCTTCTACAATGAAATGTCTTTCCTCGCACCCCATTTAACAGCACTGACGAAGTACCCAATGAAAAAATCATTTGCATCCAGGATATCCATCTAGCCCCAAAACCTTTAATGCTCATTACACACAGCATAGCCTCATGATCAATTTTATCAAATGCCTTTTCAAAGTCAAGCTTTAGGATAAGGATTTCCTTTTTTGAAGTGTGACACAAATGTAAATATTCAAATGCCTAGGCCAAGCAATCTTGTATTGTGCGAGTCTTTATGAACCCATACTGGTTCTGATGAACCAGATCAGTGATCACCCTCTGCAATCTATTGACCAGCAATTTTGTTATAATTTTAACCGATATATTGAGAAGGGAGGGTCTGAAATGCGAGGGTTGAGTTGGACCATCAATCTTTGGGATAAGAGCAATATAAGAACCATTGATAGTCTGGAGGCAGACATCACCCCCCTATAAAAGGCCTGACACAGCTCATAAAAATCATTTTTAACAATAGGCCAACACTTTTTAATTAAATTAGTATTGAAGCCATCTGGACCCGGGGATTTATCTGAAGGTAATGCTGCCACTACTCTATCATTTCCTCAGTGGTGAAAGGCTCATCCAGTGATGATAGATCAACTTGATCTCCAAATAAGGATGGTAAATCAAATAACATGTTCTGGAAATATTTAACCCCCAATCGTTCCTGTAGGAGTCCCACAAGATGGCAGCCTTTAAACTGTGATTAGACTGCATTTGACCAGCTTCATCTTGCAACACTGTAATCATGTTCTTTCTATATCGAATAGTTGCATTAGCATGAAAAAACTTAGTTCCAGCATCACCAAACCTGACCCATTTAACAGTACCACGCTGCTTCCATTATATTTTCTGTTGCTTAAGCAGAAGAATGAGTTTATCTGATAAAATTTCCTTAAAATTCCACTCAGGGATACAAAGGTCTCTGCAATTTTCCAGAAATTCTAGAAATGACAAGATCAACTTAACATTTGCAAACATTTGCTTAAGGTTAGACAACTGAGCCTTCCATGCTTTAAGCACTCTTCGGAGATTTTTAAATTTTGCTGAAATTACTTGTGCCTTATCAACCTTATCAATTGGCAAGTTCTAACCATGAGCAACCACGTACATAAAATCTTCATGTTCTATCTAATAATTTTCAAACCGAAAAATAGAGCATTTAGGAACATCTGTCACAATCTTTATAACACAAGGCACATGATCAGAGACTTCCATTGTTAGAGCCCATGCTGCAGTTTGAGGGTATGCCAACATCCATGAATTGGACATGAAGAACCAGTCCAATCTCTCAAGCAGTGGGGGGTCCTGCTTGTTAGTCCATGTGTATTTTCTACCATGAAGAGGTAATTCCACCAGCCGAAGAGCACTTATAGCATCATTAAACATTAGCATTTCAGAGATATCTCCGCCTGGCCGATTTCTATTGTCTGGGCTTCTCATTAGATTAAAATCGCCCACTAACAGCCAATCAATATGATCTGGCACCTGGACCTGCTTGAGCCAATGCACAAAGTTTCGTTTCCCTCATGTGCGGATGGGGCATATATGTTGGTCAATAACCACTCATCGTCTGAGAATTTTGATGTGAACGAAACTGAAACTGAATACTCGTTTTTAGAAGCAAGCTGCCCATCTAAAAGAGAAGATTTCCAAATAGTTATGATGCCCCCCGAGGCACCAACCGATGGGAGATAGAGAAAAGAAGCAAAGGCCGGTGGACAAAAATTCTTGAGAAAGGTAGGATGGAAGATATCTTTTTTGGTTTCTTGTAGACAGATAATATCACAAGCACTGCACAACTTTATCATGAATGGAGTTCCACTTAGTGTCAGAGTTCAGACCCCTACATTCCAACACAAAACCTTCCATTCACGTCTTTGATCCATACTCGTATAAAAGCCAAATGTTGTCTTTGGAGCAAAGCATCATTAAAATGCTTGCAGATAACAGAACACAGAGGACTGAATTTTATTACAATGTGTAAACACATTTTCAGATACTCAAAAGAGATAGCCATCTCAAGATGCAAACAAAAGACTGCTGTGACTTTCATTCCTCTACTTCTTTGACTTCTTCTTCGGTGCCTTATCATCATCAGCCTTGGAGTTTTTCTTCGGGCCTGGCCTCTTATCCCCCGGAGCAGAGACCTTCTTGTTCTTAGCTAGCACTGGTTCATCCACCTTTGCAGCATCTATATCACAGAATGTAACACTAAGATTTTTAATGATAAAAGGAGAAATGATAAGAGGCTCAGAATCACAAGCAAAACACCTTTTATCCAGACATCCTTTACCTTTAAAGCCCTTATTCTGTATCTTACTGCGTTCACTTCTTCGTAAACTTGGGTCTGCATCATGCAACTTCCCAGCCTTCCTCAATAGTTCAACCGACCAGGGACCCTTTGACGGAGACACATCCATTAGCACCTCGGGCTCGAAGTCGGTGACATAAACTAGTCGACCAAGGCCTCATCCGGCTCAGCAGTAAAATCTACCATATCCTCCAGTGAGCTAATCAGCCCCTGTCCAGACCCATCAAAGCATGAGAGAATATCCTTGGTAGGACATTTGGTATGCAGAGTGAAGGAGTAGCTGTTGGCAGTCGAGTTAGAGAAAAAGGCCCAAGCTGGTGAGGAAAGAAACCTCTTGGCCCAATCGAAGCTCTTGGGATTTAGAAGCGCTGCAGTGAAAAAGGCGGCCCACTCTGGAGGAATGTCAATTGCAGATGAGTTTCCTGTTGGATTGAAGTGCTTCGACCAGAGCCTGAAGAAATCTGGTGGCATAGCTCTTGGTGGGGTGAACTGCTCATACACTGGATCTGCTGCTGGCTCCAACAACTCAACAAAGCCCAAGTGCAAATGATTGTGTTGCCCAGATGCAGTAGCCTGACTAGCATCTATATCAGAGCCCACACTCTGATGGCCAATAAGCTCTATCTCCTCTGACTGGTTACCTGTAACTATTTCCATTGCATCCTCATGTTGGCCCACCATTTCATCCTCATGCCCCATAAGTTCATCCTCTGGAAACTCATCTGGGTTAATTTGTAGCTGCACCCCATTCTCCATTGGAATAAACACTTCCACTTCAACCTGAAGGATCAAGTTAAGGTCAAACAATGGTGGAGAGCCAGGGGCATTGGAAGAAGGGGAGCTCATGGCCAAGACATCTTCTGGTAAAGCATCATCCTGAGGGTCTGCCTCCATGTCATCTTGAGGTGCAGAGTGCAGCCAAATCCTCCACACCTCCAAGATCATCCAAGGGAGCCATATTCAAGTCTAGCAAGTCCTGCTCTTCAGGTTGCTCGACTTGCTGCAGATCATTTACCTCCAAAAAGGCTTCACCTCTAGCAGGGTGATTTGGCAAATTCTGGCCCTGAGGGAGTTGAGGGCCTTGAACTTGATCAGGCCATAAGCCCCAGCCATCAGCATTAGGACCATCCATGTGGTCATTCTCAGGAGGAGGAGGACCCTGCCCTAGCTGCCCAAAACCAAAATAATCAAAAAGATCAGGGTGAACATCATCTGGATCAATTGGAGGATCATCTTCATCAGCTGGTTGCTCCCCTAACATTGTAGACTGCAGTATTTCACATTGCGCAATCCACGTGTCACCATCAAAATCATCTCCCTCCGAGGAGAAGATAAACCATGGGATTTCCTGCAGACTCACTACACAGGCCTTCACAAGAATACGTGCAAGATGAGTTGGATCCTCCTCCCAGGTAACCAACCGACCCCAGTCAGCTAAAGCCTTATCAACTAGGTGATTATTCCAATGATCCACATTATATCCCAAAACATCAACCAGACCTCATAATTCATAGTGACTTCTTGTGGTTCCAAGCCTTGTCATGAGGGATAAAAGAGATATGGATGTTTCCAAACTCATGCGGACTGTCACGAATCAATCTATCTCGATCATAGTAATTATGGAACCTGACATAAGCCTGACCAAAAGGGCATGGCTGTATGGATCAGAAAAAGACTCGCAGATGATCCCTTAAGAAGTCATCTAGAACATTGCGAATGCCAGTGAAAGATACCTGCTGATTGGGCATCGGCTCAATGATAGCAATGGCCAAGTCACTGTTCCATCGCGGCTGCCGTCCCACAATCATCCTGGACATGGGTCGCCGCCCCTGCACCATAACTCGATGGAACCCATGAGGAATGAAGGGCGTCGGATCCACGAATCGTAGAGGCATTTCTTGAGGGAAGCAGGATTCACAGTGCGGCGGCGAGGGTCGGTTTACTGTAGCAGTTGGGGTTTCTTGAGAGGAGGATTGAAAATGCGGGTGAAGAGGAGCCTGGTTGCGAGCCTGGAAGGTGGAAGCAGGAGGAGAATCACATTTACCGCGGTTCGCAGGCTGGAATGCCGGGAGCACTGATTGCGCCGGTGGCTGTGGATGGAAACCAGCAAGCGTCGCAGGTGGCTCCACCGGAGCATTGCAAGAAGAAGACGAAGGGGCACCAGTGGGAGCAAAATGCAAGGTACACCCCAGCTTGTGTAACTCTTGAAAACTTGCAGCCACCAGTAGGTTGGGCCTACCCGTCATTGACTCAGAAGTCTTAAACCACATTGAGAAACTTGTTGTCCACTTGGTTAGAGAAAATAGGATTTTTCAACAATCCCGGGAAACGAGGCGGGAAGCGGCAGTAGTCAGCAACATGTCCCGGCCTGAAGCAAGAGGAACATCTAATGCGGCCCGAGCAAGTATTCTTGGAATCGCGAGAAGAAAAGCACCAAGTGCATGGGCCAACAAGAAGCCTACGAGGAAGGGATTGTGGCTGCCTCTTGGGCCCAATTGGTATAGAATTAGCGCCCGTTAAAACAGGGCTGCTGCCTAAAGTCACGGGCTGAGCAAACGACCGTTTCTCAGTTTGAAAAGAGCCTGATTGGCCTCCGAGACTAAGGGACACATTAATTCCTGGTTCATCGGTCTTAAAAGAACCAGACAAATTTTTTTGAACTCGTGGCACCCAAGCCTTACCAGTAGAATTAGCAGACTTGAAAGCAAGATGACTATCAGGCACCGATCGAAAGTCCAAATGGGAGAACACTGATGGTTTATCCTTTCGAGCAGGGACTGGCAGATCCTGTAAGATCCGCTTGAAAATTTTTTGACCGGAATGGGAGAGTTTCTTGGCTGATTTCTTACTCTTAACCTCCTGCCAGTCGAAAACTGGACCCCTATCAGCAAGAGAGGATTTTCTAGCAAAGATAATCCCTTGTTCATTCCAAAGATGGAAGAAGACTTTGAAAGCCGAACATTCAAAGGAATTCAACTTGTAAACGAAGAGACCAACAAACTTAGAGATGACAGTGAATTTGAAGATATTCTCTTCGATCTCAACAACTGCAAAGGAAATTGCAGTGCCCCCTAGAATCAGTTGCAAAATTGAGCCAACAGATTGTTGGGTCAACTTGATTCAAGATCTACTAAAAGCCGCGATCAACAAAAAACTTGAGGAATCATCGGGGTACGGAGACACCACCGTTGATCCAATGAGTGATCATACCTGGGCCTCAATGCGATGGCCATGGGACTGGTCCAGAGAGGATTCATCCATGGCGGGGTTGAGTCACGGGATCAGCACGAAGAAATCAGTTCCATCCTGGCCGACAATGCTACCATCCTTTCCTCCATGGATGATCGTGACCAGGCCAGTGCGAGCCCCAGCAGTGTGGATAGCCTGGGGTGATGATTAGACAAGGCTGGAAAAGGCGATGCCGCCATGGTTGTTTTGGTTGAAGCGATGTTAGCCTCTTCAATCTGCATATTTGTGTGACACCATCTGTCCCAGGGGGGGAGTTTGTCATGTGTGTCAAATCCCAATTCTTGCCTTGCATTCTTGGTGTACCTTCTCAAAATATATTGCTCTGGTATTTTTTCCAGTTGAATGTGTATGAAGGCCCTAAGCAAGTGTACACATAACAAACCTATTTTGCCATTTATTAGTCAGATATATGTGATTGCTTTTTAGTTTGATGAATACGATGACAAGTTTCTTAGTTACCTGTGTGCTCAAATTCTCTGCACTTGCACTGAAATTCACCCTCTTCTTTTTTTGCACAACCTTTGAATTTGTGTTGCCCCCAACTAATTCTTGAAGACCTATTAGTATGAGTAATCAGATAGTAATCTTTCCCCTCTATCTGATCGTCTTCCACATTGTACGCCGTGCAATCAACCATCTTCTTCTCAAAATCTTTGAATACCGCTCTTGTATAAATCCTCGAGGCCTGCACCTCGAATCACCACTTGCCTCTAGTGATAGTCTTGCTCTGTCAAACATAACATCAAAATATTTACTAGTGATATTTTATATTTCCACACCTATTCTTATTGACTATATATCCATAAGTTTATTTTGTTACCGTTCCAAGTTAGGTCTTATCTCCCTCTTTCATCCTTCGTGAATGAATGAAGTCAAGGATCGTCTTGGCAAACCGTTGCATAGCTGTCTTATTGTTAACAAAACACTTCATCACAAAATTTGAGGTCTCACTTCGCTGGGTCGACGCCATCCGGCCACAGTACTGGTCTTTGAAATACACCGATGTAAACAATTCCCTTTCACGGTAAATGCTTTCCAATGTGCTGTCCTCATGGAGCCCAAACTCATCAAGTACCTCCTGCCAAGCTGCCTCAAACTCTACTGGTGTCAGTGGATGGTTCAGCACTGAGTTAAATTTGGCCCTGAAATTTTTTTCCGCATGCAACACATACAAACTGTTTAGTGATGGCCTGTGCTTGTTAACCATATGCCACCTGCATATCTTATGTACACTCTCAGGGAACACCTTGTCTATTGCCGTCGCCATCGCCTGGTCTTCGTCTAACAATAGATGTAAATACTTGCACATCAATTACTTCATTGCACACTTTCAAGTCAATTTATTTATTTCAGTACATATTTTTGTCACGTGGACTAGATGCAGCCTCAGAATTAACTCCAATATCAATATTAAGTCAATTTTGCAAACTAGAATATGCTATTAGTTCTTAGTGGAAATGCTGCCAGGCATTTAGTTCAATTAGAATCCTCCATGGACCAATCAGAGCATCTGATAGACTTTCAGGCTTTTTATAGCAGTAAAAATCAGCTATTTTTCTAAAAAATTAGTACACCTTAAATGTATATAGTTCTTTCAGATTAAGTAATGTCTGAGCACACTACCACTGGCTCTATTATCACACTTGTGCAACATACTAAGCTCCAGTTTAGCTTTAATAGTTACTGTAACTTTCATATTTGATAGAGAGCACACCAGACCCATCTGCCTATCTCCAGTTTATTAACATTCCCTTTTTCTGAACTATAATTCTAAGAAGATCCATAAACAGTAGGACTGCAAACTAACTCTTTCTAACTCTAGTTTCTCAACTAGCCATCAATTTGTGTGCTGTAGAGAAGATTGAGTTCGAACAGTCCAACGTTGTGTTGCACGCATGCATTTAATCTACAAAATTCTCACTAAAAAACACGTATGACAACAATTTGACACCTGTCAGGATACATCTCGTTCTACTCCGTTTCATGCAGTTTTTGAATGATTTGAACACCCACTCAAAGGTTTCCTCGGTCTCATCCCCTAGTAGTGCACATCCAAACAATGTGTTCTGAAGATGGTGGTTGCAACCAACAAACATTAATTGCAAGTGGCTTGTCATAAATATTTGTTTTGTGAGTTGTGTCAAAACTCATCGTATCTCCAAAGTCTGCATAATCTGCCTGCGTGCTTGCATGGCTCCAGAACAAGCTATGGATGACACCTTCCTCGTCTAGTTTTGGAGTCCAGTAAAACTGTGGGTTGTGATCTGCATTTTGAAGAATTCAATTAGTTTATTGATGTCATCTGCGTGTTCCGCTCGCACATTTGCAGCCTTCCTGTAACAATATATTCATTCATTAACTGAGCCCCTGCACCATGCTTTAAACTTGTATATGCATATCATACTAAATATTAAAAACAAAGTTCTTTCACTGTTACAAAGCAAAGCAATTGTTATCACATACTTGTCTGCTTGGCTGCTATACAAAATCGAATTCACTCACCTATTCTCGATGTCGTGCACTGTAATTGGGACATTCTCTGGACCACCATGAATTTTACCCAGTAGATTCCTAATACAATGGCTACTCACATCCGCATCTTGCAGCTCATCGACAACTTCCAACAATTCTGGATTTTTGTGCCCCCTCATATGTTGTGTCTCAGTCTGCTTAGTTGTCAATATGTGATTATGAATCAAGTTTACCCACTCTATTACCATCCCTTCCTCTTTGCCTTCGCTGTCATATACCCTCTTAAATTTCACTTGCGCTTTGCAGTGAGTCTTCTTTGATGTATTGTTCCTATCCCTCAGATCTTCATTACCCTTATAAAATTCTCCTTTGCCTTGGAGCTTGCATCTCATAACTCTAGAGTATGTTTTCTTGTTGCCCATGTTTATATCAAAACCAGCCAACTGAGCATAACTTCTATAAAATTCATCGGCCTCTTTCTCTGTCTTGAATGACATCCCTGGCTTAGGCACCATTGCATTGTCCATTGTTTCCTTTTGTTAGAAAATACCAGTTACTGTTAACATTCCATAATCACATATGACCGAATTATTAATCTGAAATTGAAACACTAACCAACAGGATGAATACTATGCATCGATGCGTTGTGTGACTTACATGTGTGTGTTACTCCTCTTCGATGGGGCTAACTTGTGCCTCGGCTGCACTCACAGTCGCCATAGGCGAAAACATTCCTGATGATGATGCACTCGCACCTGCTGCTCATCTTGTCGTGTCAACGGCACCCTTTGTTGTTTGCGTGAGTTCTCCCTGGCCTCCAATTCCTTCTCTACAAGCTACCCGTGTCAGCGTCTGGTATACAGGGCTTGGCACGTCCAATGGCACTGGACTTGACGAGACGCCGGTGAATGCTGATTGCCCCCCAACAGATTGTGGATAATCAATCGTTGACACAGCGACCGCCACTGGTGATCTCTCATATAGCATTTGTTGGGGATGCGGACTTTGGACCTGAAACCGAAGGGATTGTTAAGCGCACCTAACCGCTTATGCAGGATTTGGAGTCAGGGTTCTACGCAAGCCCTTTGGGAACCTTCAGCCCTCGGGCGAAAGAATTCAAGAAGCGAAAGCCAACGGGACCTGAAGGGGCCAGCGAAGGCTAAAGGGGCCCGGAGGGTCCAGCGAAGACAATAGCGCATGGAGCCAAGCGCGTCCGAAGGGGGCGGCGTCTGTGAACTTAGTCAAAGGGAGCAGTTGAGTCATGTCCCGACGCGTGTGTTTGTACTAAAATGCCCATGTAAAGCAGGGAGTACTCCCCCTGTTGTAAGGAAAAGACTGTATTGACATCAAGGCCCATGAGCCTTTACTATATAACAAAGAGAAATGCACAGTGCAGGGGATGGTTAATTTTCCTCTGATGAGATCTTTTTACACTCGTGCCCTTACTTTACCCTTCGGGATTTACATTTCCAACTGTTAGTGGCGTCTTCCGTTCTGGGTCTGCCCTCCACACAATAGTTTGGCGCCCACCTCGTGGTGACAACTTACAACATGCCACCTAAAAAGAACAAGAACCCACCACCTTCGATCGACCCTAGCGATACCAGTGCCGGCACTGCCCAACCGCACTCTCAGAACTCTACTGAGGGAGATGTCAAGGAGATCGCGACAGGCGAGCTCGAAGTCAACTTGGAGGCAATGGGTGTGGCCCCCCAAAGACATCCAGGCCTTGCGAAGGATCATGTCGGTCGCCTCGAATGCGGCACCAGAGCATCATCAACCCCTCGTCATCGGCTCGGTGTTGGCACTCCTTAGCCTAACGAATACTCCGCAAGCGCACAGAGACCGTTGTAGCCTTTCACCAGGGGAGTAAGAACCTGGATGTCAAATCCAAGGAACGGTAGACGCGACTAACCTAAAATCTCTAACCAGACCCACCAGGGAGCTACAGGTAAACAGGAAAGAGGTCTAACCTTAGTTAGTTTCCTCGATACTCAGACAATCTACGACTATCTAATCTGATCTTCTTCGACGGCTAGAGCGGGAGGAACTCAGAGTGGGGTGAGAAGGGATTCCTCCAGGCTCAGCAACTACTGTTATGAAAACACCCGAACGTGGTGGACTACAAAGGACGGACAAGGCTGTCACCACTTGACGTCTACCACTGCGGTTCCGTGGGGTGGAACACAACCCAAGGTAACTATCAAGCACAGACACCACGTCTAAGCTATCAGCTACTGACCTCCACCTAACGCGAAAGGCTTATGAGGAAACCCCAAATGAGTGTGTGTCACTCACGCAGACAAGGGATCCCGCATATCACAACTAGATAAAAGTAAAGTGCTGAAAGTAAAGAGAAATACTAGCAAGATACTAAGAAAAGACGAGAAACTTACTTAGATAACTCTTGAAGCTTTGTTTCCCCGGAGCGGCTACAAAGGCGAGAGGAGCTAGAGACAGGCCCCAAACTCTCCCTCTTAGGCTTGGCTGTCACCCAAGACCTCACTCCACTCTCTCTTCCTCTCTACTCTAAGAATGGAACAACTTGGCACTAGTGGCTTTTCTCTCCAAAATGGTTTGTCTTGAATAGAGTGTAGGGGGTCCCTTTTATAGTTTACATGGTCGGTTCAAGGTGAGATACCGACTTAACCAGGCTTGGCATCCAAGGAGCTGCATGCACGAGAAAGCAGGGCGCCAGACGTGCAGGTGGAAGGCCGATCGGCCACCCCTAGGCCAATCGGCCTAGGGTTGGTGCCATCTGGCACCGTCTTCCTCGTGTGCGGTCTTGATCACCTCTGGACGTCGGTTGTGTAGGATTTCTGGTGAAATTAGCTTTGTGGCGCATGAAGGTGGGCCCTTCAATCCAAGTGATGCCTTTCGGGTCCTTGGATCAAACCGATTTGGAAATCACGGTTAAGATTGATGGAGGTTGTGTTTCTTGTCTCCTGGATAAGTGACGTGGCAATTGGGCCTGGTAGGAGGCCGATCGGCCATCATTGGGCCGAACGGCCTGGCCTTGTGGCCTTTTGCCTTCTATTTTCTCCTGTATGCTCCTTCTCTCACAAATTCATCAAAATTTGTGGAACTCATTAGTAATAAACATTTTAGCACCGAAAGGCATATATGAGATATGAAATGCATGAAATGTTGGTGGTAAACATGTGAAATGTCGACCACCAACACGCCCCCACACCTAAGCTTTGCTAGTCCCGAGCAAAGTGTTAAGATAGATCCTGAGGATCTAGCAGAACTTAGGGTCATGAAGTTATAAAATGCATAAGAGATATTACTCAGCTTTTTCTCATACCTTGGATTCCAGGTGTCTAATACCTTCTCTTATCACCCATTGATTCTTGGAACAATTTCATGATCCACATAACATCTCTCGTCGTCTTGGCAATTTGGAGTTTTTTTTAATATTTTTAAGAAAGGAAGGCGTATTCATATCTTACTCAACACTCTTACTCTCTCAATGTGTATGAACCTCTCTTAGGCCAAAGAGTAGCCTCTCATATTCTATAAGCTTATGTGGAGCTGTAGGTAGAGGTAAAGCGTTGCTTGACTTTTTCCACTTATTTTGCTAGATCAAACAACATGTCTCAAACACTCAAGTTCTTTCATATTCTTATGTCAAGTGCGTGTGTAAACTGAGTGACATTTGGCTTGCATATAGATTGCCAAGCTCTTTCTTCTTCCCCTTTTTGTTTTTCTTTTTTTTTAGCTAGAGATAGGAGTGTGATTCACTCTTCTTCTCTTCTTTTGTTTCAGGGGGATGAAGAACCATATGATGCAATTATGGACTTATTTGATGACGTGTACGTGAATGACCGGAGAATATTACGAACAAGGTGCAAAAAGGCATAGGAGCTTGATCATGCTCAAAATGTAAAAGACAGCTATGTGGCAACTTCAACTTTGTAAAAGTTAGATATTTGGCTTTGGATAGGACAAGATAAAGTTGAGTTCGATTATAGTAGCCTCATCTAAATTTTTCAAAAGAAACTCTCCAATGCCTTAACTTCAAGATAGTTAGCTTTTCATGTCATTATCTCCAAAAGAACAATAAGCAAAAGATCAAGCAATCCTATCAATATAGTTCCATAGGCATTGAGATACTTGCATAAGAAATATCACCTTGGGCACTCTTAACAACACGAAAGGATTCATATCTCCTCATGCATATGTGTTCAAATTTTAGTTTTTGTCTTTAGGCATGAATTTGAATCATAAACATGGGTAACAGGGTTAGGGAGGTTGCAAACCGTCGCATGGAGTTGGGCCATCGTTTTTAGCTCAGGTTGCAGGCCGTTCGGCCTAGAAGATGTCGTTCGGCCTGTGTTCAGGCTCGTTTTCATCAATTCAAGTTGCAGTGCATCTCACACCGAGTACTTGTCACGTCTACAAAAGATGGGTGCGAGAGGGCCCAGTGAGAGGCCGATCGGCCACAATGAGGTCGGCTGGCCTGCCCCTGGCCCTTCTGGCCTTTAGTTTTTGGCAGGTCATCAGTGTGGTCGAGTATGTCACATTTCCCTGCAAACTTGTTCAACCATTAGTGCAGAGGTGTGGTTGGTACACAAGTGTGCACCAACCACTCATAATCATGGGGAAATTCAACTTTTTATTTTTATTTAATTCAAACCATAGTGTTGTTGAATACAAATGAAAAATTTGAAACTAAAATTGGTAAAAATGAAAATAAAGGCAACACTACTCCTATTCTAATCTATCCTACTTATTCTCCGCCTTGAGTTGCCTTGTAAAGATGCTTGATCTTAGAGACCAAGGCCTTACGTGGGATCTCGATCTTGTTGTCTACCTCCATGCTCTCAATTTGGGTCTCTACCACGCGCTCATCCATATTATTCAACCTTAACTTGAGCGCGGCGACTTTCTTCCTCAAGGCTTCAACATCATCCTCATCCTCATCCGACCATTCCAAAGAGCCCAGAGACCCTTGGATTGGTGGAGGAGAATGGTGATGCCTCACTCCCGTGGATGATGATCCGGCGTCAGTGGACTCCATTGGGATGGCCCTCAATGGGGGAATGAGGACCTTCCCAATGCCTGAACCACGATGAGGTGTTGGAGTGTAGCTGCGTGGGTAGTCCTTCAGCGACATCAGCTTGGTGTCGATGTCCACAATGGGGGCACTGGATGGCGAGATCAGAGGACGCTTGGTGATGGCCTTCTTTGGAGTCAGGAGTCCCACAGTTGGCCTTTTGGGCGTCACTACACGGCTATTCCCATCGGGCTGCACATGGGATCTTGGCACAGGGGAGCTCGTGCGAGGCGGAGCCGACTGGCGACAGGGGGAGGCCGATTGGCCCTTAGTAGGCCAGCCGGCCTAAGGCAGGCACCTCTGGCCCTCCGGTCGTGCGGTGACGGCTTCCACGAACGCGGCTTGCTCGATGATCTGGAGGCTGCTAGAATTTGGGCGGCTGGAATCGGGTTTTGATGGTGAAAATGGAGAGGCAGGGGGTTTGGTAGTTGAGTTCACAGTGGATGCGTTTCCCTGGCTCGCCATGGCCCAAAATCTCAGAAGGTTGCAAGGTGATTGGAGGAAAGGAATGGCTCGTGAGTTTGGGAAGAAGAAGGGGGGGCCTTTCGGGTTAAAAAGGATGCTCCTCCATTGAATTCACAGAAATTTGCGGAGGGGATCAGATGAACGTTGCCCCGGCTCAGGTTGAGTCAAAATGGCCGTGGGGCCAGGCCGTTTGGCCCTAGGGGTGCCGTTCGGCCTCCGTTGCAGCCTTTCAGCATGGGCTTTTTCAGGCTCACTCTCCTTCCTCATGGGCTTTTGGTTTTTATCGCAAGGCTAGAAGAAAAGAAGGAAAGAAAAGATAAGGGTACATATATCCTAAGATACAAGCATTTTTAAAGCCTTGCTAAGACTTGGACTATAATTCTATCTCGGTTAACTCATAGACGTCCATCTCTCTAAGTTTCGGTAATTTGGGCTCGAGAAATATTTTCAATCGTTGGCCATTGGCCTTGAAAACATTTCCGTCATCGTCCTGGAGGGTAATCGCGCCATGATCGGCAGCATTTAAGACTTTAAAAGGCCCTTCCCATTTACTTCTAAGCTTACCATGACCAAACAAACGAATGCGAGAGTTAAAGAGAAGTACGTTGTCTCCCACTTTGAAATGCTTGATCTTGATATGCTTGTCATGCCATCGCTTGGTTCGCTCCTTATAGAGTTTGGAGCTGTGATAGGCCTTCTCCCTCCATTCATCTAGCTCAGCTAATTGGATTTGTCTTTTGATTCCTGCTGGCTGAAGATCCATATTCCACCTCTTGATTGCCCAATGGGATTTGAATTCATGTTCCACTGGCAAATGACAAGTTTTGCCATAGACCAGCTGATATGGTGTCATCCCTATAGGTGTCTTATAAGCAGTTCTGTAGGCCCATAGTGCCTCGGGTAGTCGGCTCTTCCATCCTTTTCCCATGTCATTAACTGTCTTTTGCAGAATATTTTTGATTTGCTTGTTTGAAGTTTCTGCTTGCTCACTGGTTTGAGGATGATAGGGTGTAGCTACCTGGTGGTTCACTCCTAATTCACTTAAGCACTTCCTAAAAGTTTTGTCGATGAAGTGTGATCCTCCATTGCTAATCAGGACCCTTGGAACTCCAAAGCGAGGAAATATGATTTCCTGAAACATTCTTTTGGAGCTCATCAAATCGGCCGCAGCACAAGGAAGAGCTTCCACCCACTTGGACATGTAATCGACTGCCACCAAGATATACTCACACTGCTTAGATATAGGTAAAGGACCCATGAAGTCTATCCCCCATACGTCAAAGTTTTCCATCTGGAGATTACTTTGCAGTGGCATTGCATCACGGGCATTGATATTCCCGTGCCTTTGGAATCTTGGGCACCGCCGCACAAACTCTCTAGCATCATTGTACATAGTCGACCGGAAGAATCCACTCTGCCAGACTTTAGCATGTGTTCGGAACACTCCATAGTGTCCACCATAGGGAGATGAGTGACAACGGTCGAGAATCATACGTGTCTGTTGTTGTGGCACGCAACGTCGTAGCAAACCATCAGCACAGATATTGAAAAGATAGGGGTCATCCCAAAGGTGAATTCTGCTGAGGTGTATCAACTTCTTATCTTCTCCAGGAAGTATATATCCATTCACCATATAGTTTACCAAATTTGCATACCATGGGTTGGATGTAGTGATCGCCAAAAGAGTATCATCTCTCAGATAGTCATTAATCGGAGAATCCGAGACTTTGACTTGCATTCTTGAGAGGTGATCTACCACGCAATTTTCTGTCCCCTTCTTATCCTTGATTTCTAAGTCAAATTCTTGAAGGAGCAGAATCCAACGGATGAGTCGTGGCTTTGCATCTTTCTTAGGGAGAAGGTACTTTAGTGCGGCATGGTCTGTGTATAGCGTCACCTTAGCACCCACTAAGTAAGATCTGAACTTATCCATGGCAAATACAACTGCTAGAAGTTCCTTCTCCGTTGTGGCATAATTCAATTGAGCTTCGGTCAGTGTCTTACTGGCATATGATATAGCATAATGCTGCTTATTCTTGCACTGACCGAGCACTGCCCCGACTGCATAATCACTGGCATCACACATAATCTCGAAAGGCAAATTCCAGTCGGGAGGCTGTATGATTGGGGCTGAGACCAGTGCCTTCTTAAGGGTGTAGAAGGCGAGGAAACAATCTTCATCGAAATGGAACGGTGTCTCTTTGACAAGAAGACTTGTCAAAGGTCTGGCTGTATGGGAGAAATCCTTGATGAACCTCCTATAGAAGCCAGCATGACCAAGAAAACTTCTCACTCCCTTAACATTTGTAGGGGGTGGTAACTGTTCAATCACCTCGATCTTTGCCCGATCTACTTCTATCCCTTTTTCTGACACCTTGTGTGTTGGCGCAAATTCAGGGTCAACACACGAGAGCACTAGCACGCGCAGGGAGCGGTGGCGCACGTTGCAGCGCCGTAGCTCAAAACTGGAACTTCCAGAGTTTGCCAGCAGCCGGCGAGAAACCAAAGAACACCCACCCGGGAGGGACGCCATCGGGGCAGATGCACCTTGGGTTGTTCTAGGGTCGACAAGCCACCTAGAACGCCTCCTCATGCCATGGAGACAAGAGAAGAACAACACATAGGGTTGGAAAAGTGGGACAAAGGATAAAAAGATAGATTGGTTTGATCGATTGTGATCCCCTCAATCGGCCGTGGCCCTTTATATTTATAGGGTGGGGAGGCCTTGCCCCGCAAGGAATCGTTTTATAAATACGAATCTAACACAATCTCCTAATTTTCTCGGACACCCTGCCAAAACCGGAAGTTCCGGTTTCCAAACCCGGAAGTTCCGGTTTTGACTACCTAAGCCAATTTTGGTCATCAACATATGCCCCCCTGTTTCTTGGTAAAGCTTAGCGTACTAAGAAACAAACTTCTGGACCAAATTTGTCAAGAACGATGATGAACAATACATCGGCCATATGATGGTCTCTAAATTATCTTATGGATGCTTTTGTAGCCGAAACAAAATGATCATGAGTATAACAGGTATGAGACTACCATTTCGGCTTTCTAAGCAGCACATCTAATAAGTGAAGTCATGATATGGCCATGGTGACCAATGATAAATCATAAGCATAATGATAATTATAAAACGTGAACCAAGGATTAAACCAAAGCCACGAGTTATAATTAAATATACCTGAATATGTATTCCATGGCGCATGCACCGAAGACCAGTATGATGACCGTTGACGCTTCTTTGCTCTTGGTGATGAATAATTGGTACTTTGATCATCTTCTAGCCGATTATTTTTCTTTTGCTCGGCTATTTTCTGATATTTATGTAATAATTCAGCAAAGATTGGCTTCTTCCTCATTACCTTTTCTTTTGAATCAGCTACTTTGTGATCATCTTGCCCCCCAACCGAACTTAATTGTTGTTCAGCTATATTGTTTAAAACATTATCACCATTGGGGGCATTTGGATCAATAGATCTAGCCGATGATTCTTCAATGTTCGGCTTTTCTATGTCTAGTGTCAAATCTGAATTTTTATTTAATCTACATCCTTTTTTATATGATAGACTTGTTTGACCACCTTGCGCTTATTTTTCTGAATAGACCGATTCTTTTGATCTAAACGGCCATTATGCATAGGTGGTGACTCATTTATTACCGGCTCCCTATATGTAATATAATTTGGACAAAAATATTTAGGAGTAGACGGCATTAACGAATTAAAAGACCATAGTGGACAAAAACAAGGCATGCTAAAATAAGGTCCATATGGTACATGCATAGACGATCCATATGCTGAAGTCGGCATTGATGTAGACAAATTATTCCCTTGCGGATTCCAATCATTGAATCGCTGTCTTGGAGGTGATTTGGATTGTTTGGAATTGTTAGGCCGACTAGCATCATTACTTTGTTTTTGAGATTTAGCCGGAAGCTCTCCAAGAACAGGCTTTGGCTTTTCCTTTTGATGCTTAGGACGACTTTTGGATTCAATGGTTTTCCAAACACCAATCTCGGGTTTCCTAGGCTTCAACATCTTTGGCTTAGATTTGTTGCATTGCCCCCCGAGTATAGGACTACTAGACGTGATCTTTATGCTTTCAGTAGATTCGGCTTGAGATGACCGAATTTCTTGATCAACAATTTGTTAATCATAACAAGTTGGTAAATCATTGTAAGAATAAATAATAACATTAGACGGCTTATCAATAGCCGACCTTTCAACAATGGGTATTGAGTCTACGCTATCCTCTATATCAATCAAAGATTTGAGTTTATTGCTCACAAAATTGGATAAGCGAGTAGATATAGTACCTGAAGATTTTAACTCCTTGAATATAGCAATTTCCGATGGTGGTTGCCAGTTTTTATTTATCTTCAGGATGCCTTGCTCTCGTATCAAGAGGCAAGAGAAAAATGATGCTTTACTGATTCGACGAGCTTCTTGTTCATATTCTTCACGTAATTCCTCGTCATCTTCATGCACCACCATATTGTTAGGGGTTGATGAATCGGCCATGATAGCCAGATCTTTCTTCCCCAACGGAGTCGCCAAAAATGTGTTGGCGTAAATTCAGGGCCAACACACGAGAGCACTAGCACGCGCAGCGAGCGGTGGCGCACGTTGCAGCGCCGTAGCTCAAAACCGGAACTTCCAGTTTCAGAAACCGGAACTTCCGGTTTCTGCTTGCAGCCAACGAGAATCCAAAGAACGCCCACCCGGGAGGGACCCCATCGGGGCAGACGCACCTTGGGTTGTTCTAAGGTCGGCAGGCCACCTAGAACGCCTCCTCATGCCATGGAGACAAGAGAAGAACAGCACATAGTATTGGAAAAGTAGGGCAAAGAGATAAAAACAAAAAGTTAAAAAGATAGATTGGTTTGATTGATTGTGATCCCCTCAATCGGCCGTGGCCTTTTATATTTATAGGGTGGGGAGGTCTTGCCCCGCAAGGAATCGTTTTATAAATACGAATCTAACACAATCTCCTAATTTTCTCGGAGTCCCTGCCAAAACAGGAAGTTCCGGTTTTGACTACCTAAGCCAATTTTGGTCGTCAACATTGTGTCCATGAACTATACCTTCTCTGACCTTAAAATGGCACTTCTCCCAATTCAGGACAAGGTCATGCTCTTGACATCGCTTGAGAACTCTATCCAAATTCTCAAGGCAATGTTCAAAAGATGTTCCGTAGACTAAGAAATCATCCATGAATACCTCCATGATTTTCTCGATTAGGT
This sequence comes from Digitaria exilis, assembly GCA_015342445.1. Lineage (NCBI taxonomy): Eukaryota > Viridiplantae > Streptophyta > Magnoliopsida > Poales > Poaceae > Digitaria > Digitaria exilis. The sequence continues at coordinate 427,927 of JACEFO010002182.1, forward strand.
CAGAGAAAATAGCCATCATACACCGTTGAAAGGATGTCGGTGCATTGCAAAGTCCGAAAAACATTCGCCGAAAGGCGAACGTTCCATAGGGCCAGGTGAAGGTAGTCTTACTTTGGTCATTGGGATGTATTGGAATTTGATGATAAACAGAATATCCGTCAAGGAAGCAAAAGTATGAGTGCTTTGCCAACCTTTCAAGCATTTCATCAATGAAGCGGAGTGGGAAGTGATCTTTACGGGTCGCCTTGTTGAGCTTCTGGTAATCACTGCACATTCTCCATCCTGTGATGGTCCGCTGAGGTATGAGCTCATTTCTCTCATTCTGGACCACTGTCATGCCTCCCTTCTTAGGAACCACTTGAATGGGGCTGACCCATTCACTATCTTGCACGGGGTAGATAATACCGGCGTGTAGTAGCTTCAACACTTCTTTCTTGACTACCTCCCTGATTGCATCATTCAGCCGTCGTTGATGCTCTCTAGACGGCTTATGGTCCGGTTCCATAGGAATGCGATGGGTGCATAAATTGGGACTAATCCCTTTCACGTCCTTCAGAGAGTACCCCATAATAGACCGGTACTTCTCTAGCACTGTCACAAGACGCTGAGCCTCATTCTCTATCAGTTGATCACTGATGATGATTGGTGTATTGCGGTTGTTGTGAAGGAAAGAGTACTTGAATCCAGAAGGCAGCGGTTTCAACTCAAGTGGAGGAGGCTGCGGTAACTCCTCCTTGTTGAGATTGTCATAACCGCCCAGTTCTGTCTCCTAAACGAAATTATGAGCATCATCAGCCGGTATAGGCTGAGTGTTCTCTTCCTGAATAATGCTCAATACTTCTTCCACTGGGTCTTGTTCTGATCTAGCCTCTACCATCATGTTTAATGATCGGATCAGGCTGATCGGAACGTATTCTTTGCCAACCCGGAGCTGGACAGTAGCTCTATCCTGGTTAGGATTGACAAGATGCTCTATTGGCTGTCCAATCAAGAAGAACTTTTCACCTTCATGGATATCGAAGACATAGAAATCCAGGAAACCTTGTTGTGACCTGTTTGAAGGGGCACAATGTAGAGAATACCCTTGCTTTCTAGTATCTGGTTGTTGATCCATTTCAGGTGCTTACGCGTGAAGGACAGGGGCTCGTCTAGTGCAATTCGCATAGCTAATGCACTGGATATGATGTTCACCCCGACCTTTGGATCGTAGGCTGCTTCTTGTGGTGCAGCGTCCCCAATAGCGCAGAAGACAACTCTGTACTCGTAGGAGGGTTGGATGACCCAACTACTTTCCTCAGCCTCTTCAGTCCATTCCTTACTCAATATCGCAGAAAGACCCTCAATCTGCAGCGCAACGTTAGGAATGAATGTTGTGGACTTGAAGCATGCGCACTTTGATTCAATTGGCATGTTGGAAACATTGCCAATCTCTAAGAATTCTTCCTCTGTGAAGATCTCAGGTATATAAAGTGGCAAATCTTCGATGAGTGGCTCTTGGTCCAAGGACTTATGTTCGGTGATCTCCTCTATGATTGATGGAGGGGGATCAGATGCAGCTGTAAGGGTGTGAACTTGTTGCTCAGTTGTGGGTGATATTGTTGGCTCTAACGGACTTGGATCGTTGAATACTCCCGTGCTCTGAGTGTTTGATAGGACTCTTGTATAGCCACGGTCTTGTATAGCACTGATCCCATGGATGTGACATCCATAAAGAATGCACTTGACGGTTTTAGCCCACCAACGAAATGTTGCATCAGCATCTCCTCTGGAATACCGTGAGGTACCCCTGAGTTTGCCATCTGCATAAATCTTTCCCACATTCCTCCAAGTGATTCATCTCCTTGCTCGAATGTCAGCAATTTGACTCTGAGTTCTCTCACTTTGGAGACAGAATAGAAAAACAGACAGAATTCATCCTTAAGCTTGACCCAATCTCCTCGAACTTCGCCTACTCTCCGGTTGTACCAAAATTTCGCTTCCTCCGCCAGAGAGAACGGAAAGAGCTTCCACCTCAAGGTGTCTTGGTTCATTTCAGGAATGTTGAGAATCGAGCAATTTCTCTCGAATTCCTGCAGGTGAGTATAGGGATTTTCGTCCTTCTTCCAGAAGGACTGTGCACAAACCATGGCTACGAGACTGAGATGGATCTCGTAACCATTGCAATATATGGGGTGGCATGATGGTGGCGGTTCCAAATACCCACGAGATGGAACTTCCGAATAACTAGGAGAAGACTCCATATGGAAAGGCGAAAAAGTGTACAGCTAGAAAATTCTAAACTAGTGTTGCTACCGTTCCCGGCAACAGCGCCAGAAAAGCTTGTTGGCACTCCTTAGCCTAACGAATTACTCCGCAAGTGCACAGAGACCGCTGTAGCCTTTCACCAGGGGAGTAAGAACCTGGATGTCAAATCCAAGGAACGGTAGACGCGACTAACCTAAAATCTCTAACCGGACCCACCAGGGAGCTATAGGTAAACAGGAAAGAGGTCTAACCTTAGTTAGTTTCCTCGATACTCACACAACCTACGAGTATCTAATCTGATCTGCTTCGACGGCTAGAGCGGAAGCAACTCAGAGTGGGGTGAGAAGGGGTTCCTCTAGGCTCAGCAACTACTGTTATGAAAACACCCGAACGTGGTGGACTGCAAAGGACGGACAAGGTTGTCACCACTTGCCGTCTACCACTGCGGTTCCGTGGGGTGGAACACAACCCAAGGTAACTATTAAGCACAGACACCACGTCTAAGCTATCAGCTACTGACCTCCACCTAACACGAAAGGCTTATGAGGAAACCCCAAATGAGTGTGTGTCACTCACGTAGACAAGGTATCCCGCAGATCACTACTAGATAAAAGTAAAGTGCTGAAAGTAAAGAGAAATACTAGCGAGATACCAAGGAAAGACGGGAAACTTACTTAGATAACTCTTGAAGCTTTATTTCCCTAGAGTGGCTACAAAGGCGAGAGGAGCTTGAGACAGGCCCCAAACTCTCCCTCTTAGGCTTGGCTGTCACCCAAGACCTCACTCCACTCTCTCTTCCTCTCTACTCTAAGAATGGAACAACTTGACACTAGTGGCTCTTCTCTCCAAAATGGTGTGTCTTGAATGGAGTGTAGGGGGTCCCTGTTATAGCTTCTATGGTCGGTTCAAGGTGAGATACCGACTTAACCAGGCTTGGCATCCAAAGAGCTGCATGCACGAGAAAGCAGGGCGCCAGACGTGCAGGTGGGAGGCCGATTGGCCACCCCTAGGACGATCGGCCTAGGGTTGGTGCCATCTGGCACTGCCTTCCTCGTGTGCGGTCTTGATCACCTCTGGACGTCGGTTGTATAGGATTTCTGGTGAAATTAGCTTTGCGGTGCACGCAGGTGGGCCCCTTCAATCCAAGTGAAGCCTTTCGGGGTCCTTGGATCAAACCGACTTGGAACTCATGGTTAGGATCGATGGAGGGTGTGTTTCTTGTCTCCTAGAAAGTGACGTGGCAATTGAGCCTGGTAGGAGGCCGATCGGCCATCATTGGGCCAAAAGGCCTGGCGTTGTGGCCTTTTGCCTTCTATTTTCTCCTGTATACTCCTTCTCTCGCAAATTCATCAAAACTTGTGGAACTCATTAGTAACAAATATTTTAGCATCGAAAGGCATATATGAGATATGAAATGCATGAAATATTGGTGGTAAATATGTGAAATATCGACCACCAACACTCGGATGGTGCCAGGAACCTCCGCTCAACAAGTCACAGAAGCTCAAACTCTACGCGATGCTCAGCAATCAGAGCAAGCAACCGAGGAGGCTCAGAGGGACATGCAAAGCCAAGACAAAAGGGCGAAGATCGTGGCTCTTCAAGAAGACCTCCCGGCATTACTCGAGCCCGAAGACCGGCAGCCACAGCCCCGAAGTGCAGAACCAATCGCGCGAACATAAAACAATGACATAAACTTGTGGCAGGCGATTCAAGAATTACAGAACAGCATATCCAACCTCCGTCGTGATTGCCGCGATGATCACCACTCAACCAGAACCTGGACCGAAGGATAATAGGTGGCCCAAGAACCCCGTTATCGTTGGCTCTCGAAGCCGAACCCTGGCCAAGGCAATTCAACTCCGCTAACCTCCCACAGTTTGATGGCAAAACTGACCCGAAGGATTTCCTCCTCAAATACGAAGCAATGGTAGAGTCTTGCGGAGGTTCGGATTCCATGAAGGCTAAGGCACTGGTCATGGCACTAAAGGGGACAGCTCAGATTTGGTACTCCAACATCCCCACAGGACACATTGAATCCTGGCCCCAGCTTAGAATAAAGATGTGTACCACTTTCCGAAGTATTCAGCCCAAGGAACTGACCCCCATGGGCTTGCTGCATGCATGCACTCAGGTAGAGAAGGAACCCCTTCAGGATCTACTCAACAGGGTCGTCAGAGTGGCGGCCAAAGCGCCGAGTGACTACGAAGGCAAAATAATTGACTACACCATCGCAAGCCTACCCATCGGTCCTTGTCAGGATTACCTGGACAGGGTCAGACCTCGTTCAATCACAAAACTCTTCGAGGTGCTACAAGAGTACTCAAAGTCCGACCGTGGTCGAAGGTGGAGAATCAACAACATGAACGCACAAAAGAGGTCCAGACAAGATCACTTGGCACTGCTCCACCCAGATGGGGTTCAACGAGAAAGGCCTTCGCAAGGCTGCACATCCCCTTTACGGCTTCGGGGGAAAATGAGTCCAAGCTATAGGCAAGAAAGAACTAAACGTAACGTTTAGCGAAGACCAGACAAGATGCATGGAACTGATTACCTTCGACATTGTTGACATTGAGTACTCATACAAAGTGATCTTTGAGAGATCCACACTGAACAAGTTTTCAGCCGTCATCCACCAAGATTACCTCTGCCTGAAAATCCCTTTGGCCGGGGCTGATCTCAGTTCATGGAGATCAACGAGAAGCACAGCAAGCAGAAAGCAACTTTTATACGGCAATCACCATGTCCATGTCATAGAACCCGAAGAGACATAATACAAGCAAATCGCCTCAGTACCAATGAAGCCCACACAAGACGAGAGAGTACAACCTCTCAGTCACACCAAGAAGGTGCCTCTCCACGAAGGTAATCCAGATAAAACTATTGTTATTGGCAAAGATTTATACCTCCTGGGGGAACTTGAACTGATGGCTTGCTTGAGGGAGCACGAAGACGTTTTTGCTTGGTCCCCGAATGACCAGCAGGGAATAAAACGGGAAAGGATCAAGCACAACCTTTAGGTCAATCCCAACGCAAAACCGAGAAGGCAAAAGCTTCGACCAATGTCAGAGGAAAGAAAAGCAGCGTGCAATGCCGAAGTTCAAAAGTTGCTAGATGCGAAGGTCATCAAACCCATAAAGTTTGCTGAATGGCTCTCGAACGTGGTAATGGTGCCCAACAAGAATCGAAAATAGAGAATGTGTATTGACTTCACCATACTGAACAAGGCTTGCCCGAAGGATGATTATCCCATGCCAAGGATCGACACGCTCGTTGATCAAGCCGCTCAGAGCGAAATGCTCAGTCTTCTAGACTGCTTCTCATGGTACCATCAGGTGCGAATGAAGCAGTCTCACGAAGAGAAAACAAGCTTCATAATACCTTCAGGTGTATACTGCTTCGTCATGATGCCCGAAGGGTTAAAGAATGCCGGATCTACTTTCAACAAAGCGGTTGATGAAGTGCTTGGAATCCAGAAAGGCAGAAACATCTCGGCGTACATGGATGATGTTATGGTAATGAGCAAAAAGAAAGAGGACCATGGCAGTGACCATAAGGAGACCTTCGCCAATTTGCGGAAGCATGGTCTCAAGCTCAACCCTGAAAAGTGCACCTTCGGCGTGACTAAGGGCAAGTTGCTCGGATGCTGCATCTCTCAAGCTGGCATCAAGGCCAACCTGGAGAAGGTGGCAGCTCTCCAGAATATGCAGCCTCCCAGAACAAAAAAAGAAGTCCAGAAACTTGCAGGAAGAATCGCATCCCTCAATCGCTTCATCTCAAAGTCGGCAGATTAGAATCTACCATTCTTCGCAGTTCTTCGAAGCGGGAACTCTACGTGGGGAGAGAAGCAGCAAAAGGCCTTGAATGAGCTAAAGCAGTACATGCAGAAGCTGACAACACTAGCAAGCCCAACTCTGGGAGTCAGCCTACTATTGTACATCGCAGCTTCGCAGTCCGCAATAAGCGGAGCCCTCGTGGAAGAAAAGCAAACCGAAGGGGAATCAAGCAAGTGTGACATCTCTGATGTAACAATGAAGAAAACACCTGTGAAACAGATTAAAGAGGGAAAAAGTGGTGATGGAATTCAAAAGTTCATCAAAATTCATATTTAAATTCAAAAACAAGGGTTGTTTGACACCCAACTAAAATCTCAAAAATTTTGTACTAAACTTGAAAATCTCCAAAAATAAAAGTTGTTTGCCATCACAAATAAGGCCTAGTCACTGTTTGGAACGTTTGAAAATTTTGCAGTTTAGTCCCTCAAAAACTCGAAAAACCGATCTGAACACCTTTTTGAATTTGGGTTGTTTGAGCTCGACAAATTTGAAATTTCAGGTTCACCCTAAAAAGAAAGTTGTGTCCCACCTCTCAAACTCCAACTTTTATTTTTACACTTTTTCATGTTCAGTTCAAATTTTTGGAGAAAATTCAAAAGGGGCAAAGGAGCTCCACGGAGCCGCCAGCTCGGCCCTGGCGCGCTCTGCGCCTGGCCGGAGCTCGGCCGCCACGTGGCCGGCGAGCGGCGGAGCCCGCGCCGAGCTGGCCAAGCCACGGCGTCGGGTGGCTCTTGTCCTCGAGCGTTTGTCCAAGCCCTCCGCGCCGTCACATTGCCGCTCGACAGCTCGCCTTGCCTGGCGCCGCGCGAGCGCCATCATGGCGGTCGGAGCGCCGCCGTGGCCGCGCGCGCGCGTCGCGCTGAGCCGCTCCACGGTAGATTCCTCTCCGCTCCGCACCAAGACGCTCTGCAGAGGATCTTCCACTCCCTCACGCGACGATCTCCGACACCCAACCGTCGCGCGCGCTCTGTTCGAGCTCGGCGCGCATCAATGGCGCGTCACGTCGTCCATCACTCCTCACGCGCGCTCCCGAGGCTGCATGACCCCTCTCTAGCGTGCCCAAGCACCCCACCGAGCACTCACACTCCTTCCCCTCAGTCCACACATAGCCATTTTCACTTCCTCGCGCTCGCTCCCGTCGTCTTCAACCTCGCGCCGCGCGGACCGAGCCGAGCTTCGAAGCGAAATTCGCCCTGCACTCTCCACCATTCCCAAATTCCTTGCGCACGGAGCTAGACCCCTTCACTAGCTTCCATTTCCCCCACTTCTCGCGAGCTCTCCCCAACTCTCCGGCGAGAAATCGAGATTTCCCCCAAATCTCCATTTTTCGGCCGCCGGAGCACCCTCACATCGAGACCCTACGCCGAGCCATCCCCGAGGTCAACCGAGCACGCCAACAGCTTCCCCGAGTTCCACTGGTGCTCTAGGACCCCTCCAACCCCGACGAGACCCACTACCCTCGCCGGAATCGAGCTCGCGGCGGCCGCACCGCCATCGCACGTCGCCGGCGAACTCCGAGCTTCCCCCGGCCTCCCAACCGCCACCAATCGACTCGTGGTGAGCCACTGGTTCTTTTCCCCCACTTCCCCGACCCTAGCTCGCCGTCGTTTGGCCGGCACAACTCCGGCGACGAGCCGAGGGCATATGTTCATCGTCTTCGTTTTTCCAGGGTTCCTAGTGTAAAAGTCAGGGACCTGTTCGCGAAGTTTTAAAAGTTCTAGGGTCTCCAGCGTAAAAAGATTCTTAAACCTAGATCTATTTTTCCCGAATCTTGTAAAATCCACCAAAAATCGTACAAAAATCAGAAAAATCCAATCTCATGTTAGCATGTATATGCTTTTGGTGAACCATTTTTGAATTAAAATTCAAACTGTAAATTTAGAAACTTGTGCACCATTTCAAATCCAGAGCTCCGCTAGGGCTGAGAAAATTTAGATATATTGTGTGCAGTGACTTTGGACGCCTTGTGTCCAAAGGGGACCTAAAAATATGGACTGTAGCTTCAGTTATGAATTAAATTGTGATTCCTGTCTTTTTGTAGTCCAGAAATTGTTAAAAATAATCCATGCAGCTAAAAATCACCATTTTTCTCCAGAGGCCTAAAAACTTGTTAGCACATCTGTTAAAAATGCCAAACTTAATTTTTGCTCTGTTCAGACTAGCAAATAAATAGATATGTGTTTTCAAATAAAAATTTATTGAGGACTGTCCAGGGGTTATTTTGAGCCACCACTTGGCCAGAGCCCTCCTTGCATTCATGACTAGCTCTGGTAGGAAAATTTCCTGATTTGGATGTATTTTTGATTTTAAATGAAATTCTTTCATTTCTGCAGGCAGCAGTTTGAACTATTTTTTAGTAAATTCTGTGTAGCTCAGATTTAGCTAAATTTTGGAGTGAGCCTAACTCTTATACTCCAGTAGCTGTCATAAAGTTTATAGATAAAAAGGATGAACAGAAACTGAGAAACAAAAATGAGAAGAAATTAAGGTGGAATTGAGTTATATAAAAGAATAGACCTTTTTGATAATTAATTAAAATAAAACATGGAAAGGTTTAAAATTCCAGAACAACACCCTAACTTCAAAATAATAAATGGAAATTCTTTTATATATGTACACAATCACCATCAAAGATGCGTAGAATTTTTCCACGCCCCTCCTCTAATTTTGTGAAGGAGAAAGTAGTACTTTAGCATGTCTAGGTGAATATGGCCTTCAAGGCCTTAGTTTTGGAATCAATAGGCAGCCACTATAAAGTTATGCATCTCATGTAGAAGGCGCTATTCCGGACGGCTTCTACCATCTCATCCCCGCCGACGGAGAAGGCACCCCGGAGAACGGTGCCGGCGAAGGAACAATCAACCCGGAGGCTAACCCCCAGCTAGAGCAAGAAGGCAAGCCCCGGAGCATGACCTAACCTTTAAAGTTTATGCATCTATGAATTCCCTATGCGTGTGCATTTATGTTTCAAGGAGTTGATTGAATACCTTAGCTGCACATTTCTAGTACCTATGACTTGCAACACTAGTATGAAAGGATCGATAGGGCATTGCTTTAGGTCCGTTACAAGTCGAGTGTTTTCCTGTCACTCGCGAGACATAGGAGTTGCTTGTCTTTACTTATGTTGGAATCATAAGGATTGACGGGCGGGATGGTAGATGTAGATCTCCCGTCCGTGTATGATAATGGATTTAAGGTCGAAACGTGTGGTTGAGTGTGTCAAGTTTTTGAACGTACCACATGCATGCCGATATATGGGAATCGGTAAACCCGGTACCAGATTGAAGCAGCTAGGACCGATAGCCATCTCTCCTTGGAAACTTTGTTTCCCCTGCCGTACACTTGTGGATATATGCGTGAGACTGTGAGTGAAGCAGTAAACATTTATCCTAAGGAAGGTGGATTCGGATCCGAATTGTGGATCGATGGGAAAGGTTGGGAAGTGCTTGTACCTTTTATAGCAAGCATTATCCGTGTGTGTTGGGTTTCCCCTGGCCAGGTAGCAAAATTCGGTTCGAACTGTCCGCTTCTCGTGGTTAATGAGACTGCTTGACCGCCTTGCTGCATTGAGTAACAAGTGAAACTATGAGATTGATGAACTTGTTGTATGAATTAAATTGTACTGCACCACTTGTATGCTTAGAGAGGATGCTAATCTAGAATGGTTAAATCTACTAGAATATTATGCTAAAACTATGAAAGCAAGGATCTACTCTTAGTTGCTTTTTGGCAACCAAACCCACCAGCCAAAAGCCTCTCATGTCTAGATGTCGGTGATGTAGTTATCCCTCGACGGGTAAGCCTTGCTGAGTATTAGTATACTCAGCCTTGCTTGTGGCTTTTATTTACAGGTACAGTGTTGGATGTGGCAGTCGATGCCATGACTTGGCCTACCCAGGTTCCCCCTGGATGGCACATCGAGTGGGTTCCGTCCTCTGCCGAGGAACGGGAGGAGTAGCACCATGGCAGGCTTCATCATGGTGTTACGTTGTATCGTCGTTAGTTTATTTTCCGCTGCAATGAACTACTTTATTTCCGCTGCAAGAATTTGATACTCTGATTTAAATTCAAACTCGGTTTGTAATAACTCCATGATACCCCTTTATGTTTGTGAATTTGTGGAATGTTGTAATCTCTGGAACTCACCTTCGTGTGGGCGTGCCTGTTGTTTCGATCGAGAAAAGTACGTGGTTAAATCGGGTTTAATCTGACGGCGCTCCAGCTTATTCCGGATTAAGTGCCTGACTACTCGATTAGTGGTCCCGGGGTACTTAACTTGGAATAATTTCGGAGTGGTCCGCCACAGCTGGCATCAGAGCCGAAACAGCGCACCGGAGAGAGCAACAAACCTTAAATAAACATTTTTGAAATAAAACTTGCCAACTCGTACTTTCGCCGCGCCTCGCGATGGAAGGTTATTCTTAGGACCGCTAAGGATGTTACCTAGAGCGTGAAGCCTATGTGGGTTAAGGGATCACGATATGATAGGTGGCAAATAATATATTATACTAACTTCCAGCACACTTCATTCTGTCATTTACTTTACGTAATGGTGGGCGCAAGGTACGGCGATTGCCGTAACGTACCACAGCACTATATGAAAATATAGTGGCGGCACATAGTCAATACGCTGTGATGGAGTATGAAAATAGAATAGCATGGTGGGCGCAAGGTACGGCGATTGCTGTAACGTACCACGGCACTATATGAAAATATAGTGGCGGCACATAGTCAATATGCTGTGATGGCGTATGAAAATAGAATAGTATGGTGGGCGCAAGGTACGACGATTGCTGTAGCATACCACGGCATCATATGCAAATATGATGGCGGCACAAAGTCAATAAGCTGTCTCATGAGCGTATGAAATTGTCAATATGTCGCCTTGGTGACATATGAACATTGCCCGTTCAATGTTAAACGTTCGGGTGCCACCTCTATAGTGGGTGGTAATGAATGGAGACGCTTTCGTGAGTGCTGGCACGAAAGGTTGATTATATATGCTCTGGAATGGAATTTTCTGCAGGTACACTAACCGCGATTCCGTATGATTGAACGGTTAGAAAAGTTCGGCTAGGTAATATAGGGAGAGATGGATATTGCCTAGCCACCGGCACTAACTTCGTAGGCCAAAGGTTTATTGGCATGAGTGTTGGCGAGAACGAATAGGCCGCTCATGCATTGCATTCACTGAAATAATATTGAACCTTAATACGTGACCAATCGAAACCGCCGTCGAAATTCAAATCACAACCCAAAATTCTGCTGAAACCAGTCTGTTTGCACCATTAATTCAAAACTGAAAACGCTGTCAAACGAAAAAGTGTTCAACATGAAAGTTGTCGTAAATGTTATCTAGTTTGTGCTGTGGAAATTTCAACGAAAATGGTTCAGTAGAACTGGAGTTATGCTTAAAATGGTAACCCCCTGTCTCCTGGAAATTTCTGGGGACAGTGAGATGCAAATTGAATTTTTACACCATCCTAATGACAGTTTCTGCTCAAACCTCCAACATGAAACTTGTTTGGAATTACTTAAACAATGTCCTGGACAAAGTTGGGAAATTTTGAGCTTGTATATTTCGAGTTTTGTAATTTTTACTACACTATCCAGAATCTGTTCTGTTTTCTTTGGCGCTAACCGGTTCACACTCTTGCCCTTTTCTTTTTGGTTCAGAATGGACCCTCACGCTGACTTGGCTAGCTACCCCAACGATGTTTCCTTTTCAGATTGCCTAGGATGGGAAGGTTTCCCTAGCATTCTGTGGTCAGTTTTGCAGGCGCTCGATTACCCTACCCCGCCACAATATGAGAGAACCCTCATCCGAGACCGAGGTGTGACCCGATCTCGTGTGCGTTTGGTGGTATATGTGGCGGACCACTCCGAAATTATTCCAAGTTAAGTACCCTCAGACCACTAATCATGCAGTCAGGCACTTAATCCGGAATAAGCTGGAGCGCCGTCGGATTAAACCCGATTAAACCACGTACTAAACTAGATCGTAACAGCGGCAGACCCACACGAAGGTGAGTTCCAGAGATTACAACATTCCACAAATTAAATTACACACATAGAGTACAAAGTTATTACAGACTGAGTTCAATTTAAAATCAGAGTACACAAGTTTTGCAGCGGAAATTAAAAGTGCATAACAACTGAAATTTAGAAGTTCATTGCAGCGGAAGTAAAATAATCTAACGACGGAACAAGTAACTCCGTGATGAAGCCTGCCACGAAGCTACTCCTCCCGATCCTCGCCAGAGGACGGGACCCATTCGATGTGCCAGCCAGGGGGAACCTGGGCAGGCCAAGTCATAGCATCCACATCCAGAATGATACCTGTAAAAAAAATATTGCCACAAGCAAGGCTGAGTATACTAATACTCAGCAAGGCTTACCCGTCGGGTGAAAACTACATCACCGACATCTAGACAATGAAAGGCTTTTGGCTGGTGGGTTTGTTTTGCCAAAAAGCAACTAAAGTAGATCCTTGCTTTCAAGTTTTAGCTTCACATTCTAATAAATTAAACCATTCTAAATTAGCCTCCTCTCTATGCATACAAGTGGTGCAATACAATTTAATTCATAGAACAAATTCATAATTTCAGAATTTCACTTATTACTCGATGTGACGTGACGGTCAAGCAGTCTCATTAACCGCGAGAAGCGGACAGTTCGAACCGAATTTGTGCTACCTGGCCAGGGAAAACCCAACACACACGGATACTCTGCTTGAGATAAAAGGTACAAGCATTTCCCAACCTTTCCCATCTATCCACAATTCGGAACCGGGTCCACTTCCTTAGGATGAAGGTTTACTGCTTCACTCACAGCATCACGCATACATCCACGAGTGTACGGCAAGGGAAAACAAAGTTTCCAAGGAGAGATGGCTATCGGCCCTAGCTGCTTCAATCTGGTACCGGGCTTACCGGCTCCCATATACCGGCATGCATGTGGTACGTTCAAAAACTTGACTTAGTATCCACACCTTCCGACCTTAACCAATTATCAAACACGGACAGGAGATCTACATCTATCCTCCCGCCCGTCAATCCTTATGATTCCAACATAAGTAAAGACGAACAATTCCTATGTCTCGCGAGTGACAGGAAATCACTCGACTTGTAACGAACCTACAGCAATGCTCTACCGAACCTTTCATACTAGTATTGCAAGTCATAGGTACTAGGAAAATATTGCAGCTACGGTATTCAATCAACTCCTAGAAACGTAAATGCACAAACATAGAGAATTCAAGTGCATAATTTAGTAAGATTTAGGTCATGCTCCGGGGCTTGCCTTCCTGCTCGGGCTGAGAGTTAGCTCCTGCGTTGGTCACGTCTGCACCGGCGTCGGGCTCCTGGACTTGCTCCTCTTCTGCGGGGACGAGGGTGTAGTCGCCGTCCGGAAGAACGCCTTCTACATGATATGCATAATTTTTAGGCGGCTGCCCTATTGATGCTAAGACTAGGGCCTTGAAGGCCATATTCACCTAGACATACTTAGATACTTGTATTCTCTTCACAAAAGCAAGTGTTGGTGGTGAAAAAGGTTTTAGTTGAATTCGATGGTGATTGTGTACATATATAAAAGAATTCTAGTTGTTTCTTCACAAAACAGGGTGGCTGTTTTGGGATTTTAAGTTACTCATTTTACTCTAACCAATTTAATCCGAAAAGGTTATTCCCTTTATATAATCCGATTTCCATCTAGATTCCTTCCCATTTTTATTTCTCCCTTTCTGTTCGTCAATTTTTGCTATAAACTTTATGACAGCTACTGGAGTATAAGAGCTAAGCTCACCCCAAAATTCAGCTAATTTCGAGTTACACATAATTTATTAAAAATGTTCAAACAGCTGACTGCAGGAAATGAAACAAAATCCTATAAAATTGAAAATTCATCTTTTTCAGGAGATCTTCCTACCAGAGCTAGGCATAAGTATGAGGAGGGCTCTGGCCAAGTGATGGCTCAAAATAACCCTTGGGTGGTCCTCAATATTTTTCTATCCAAAAACACATATTTAATTATTTGTCATCCTAAACAGAGCAAAAATTAAGTTTTTCATTTTTAACATGTGTACTAACAAGTTTTTAGTTCTCAGGAGCAAAATAACGATTTTTCGCTGCACAATTTATTTTTAACAATTTCTTTACTGCAGAAAGTCAGAAATCACATTTAAATCGATAACCGGAGCTACACACCATATTTTTGAGTCTCCTTTGGACACAAGCTGTCCAAAGCCTATATGCACAACATATCCAAAGCTCAACCCCAGCGGAGCTATGGATTTGAAATGGTGCACAACTTTAGGTTTTCCTAGTTTGATTTTTAATTCAATAACAGTTCGCCAAAAGCAATAACATGTCTAATAGAGATTGTAGTTTAGGTCCTTACGATTCCAGAGAGTATTTTTGCATATTTTTCCGATTTTTCTACGATTTTTAATCGATTTTACAAGATTCGGGAAAAATCAAATCTAGGGTAAGAATCTATTTTCACCGAGAACCCTAGAACTTTCAAACTTTCGCGAACAGGTCCTGCACTTTTGCACGAAAGACCCTAGAAAGAGGTAGACGATGAACAATGGCCCTCGGGAGCTCGCCGGAGTTACGCCGGGCAAACCACGGCGAACTGGGCTTGGGGAAGAGGGGGAAAAGGGTCCTTGGCTCACCACGAGTCGTTAGGGCACGGTTGGGAGGCCGGGGGTCGACGGAATCACGCCGGCGACGAGGAGGTGGCGGCGCGGCCGCTGCGGGATTTGCGCCGGCGAGCTCGGTGTCGTTCGCGGTGGGGGAAGAGGTCCTAGAGCACCAGCAGAGCTTGGGGAAGCCAATGGCGTGCTCGAGGAGGCTCGGGGAAGGCTCGGAGTAGGGTCTCGACGGTGAGGTGGTTCGACGGCCGGAAAAGTCGATTTGGGGGAACTTGGAAATTCGAGCTCGGGAGTGGGCAATGCGCTGGGGAATGTTGGGGGAAATGGAGCTAGGGATGCAAGCTAGCTCTGTGCGGAGTGGATTGGGGAATGAGGCAGTGTACGCGACGAATTTTGCGATGAACTCAAGTACGGCTCGTGCGTCGCGAGGAAGAAGAAGGAGGGGGAGAGCGCGGAGGGGTTCACTGGAGGTCTGAGCGAGCGAGTGGAGTGAGTGGGGAGCTCAGTGGGGTGCTCGAGTGCGCGAGTGGAGCCACTGTGAGCCTCGGGAGTGCGCGAGCGCGTTAATGCTCGACGCGACCCGCCATGGCCGCACAGTGAGCTCGGCGCGAGCGGGGAAGGCGTTGCAGGCGAGGGAGATCGCGGCGTGCTGCAGTGGGGATCTTCCTCAGTGGTTTTGGCGCGGTGTGGGCAGCTCCTAGCGCCAGCAGAGCGCCAGCGCAGCGCGCTCTCGCGCGCGCGACCATGGCGCGCGCGACCGCCATCATGGCGTCCGCGGCGCGAGGAGGAGCGAGGGCGACGGCGGCGACTTGACGGCTCCACAGTGGACGGACAAGCACTAGACGACGAGCGCCACGCTCCGCCGCGCCTTGGCCGCGTCAGCGCCGCCTGAGCCGCGCGTCGGCCGCGTGGCGGCCGAGCTCTGGCCGCCGCGGCGCGCGCCAGGGGCACTGTTCACGGCCCCGGGGAGCGCCGGGTTTGAATTCGAATTTTCTCCAAAAATTTGAACTGAACTTGAAAAAGTGCAAAAATAAAAGTTGTAGATTGGAAGATGGGACACAACTTCCTTTTTGGGATGAACTTGAAACTCGAAGTTTTTCGAGCTCAAAAAGCCCAAAACCGAAATGTGCCTAAATCGGTAATTTGAGTTTTTGAGGGACTAAACCGCAAAATTTTCAAAAATTCCAAACAGTGACTAGGGTTTAATTTTGATGCCAAACAACTTTTATTTTGGGAGATTTTCAAGTTTAGTACAAAAATCTCGAGTTTTCGGTTGGTGCCAAACAATCCCTGTTTTTGCAGTTTAAGTTTGAATTTTGGTGAATTTGGAGGGATTTTTGAATTCTAATCTTAATTCCCTGTTGCATTGATCTTAATTGCATCTTTTAGCTAATTTGACATCAGAGATGTCACAGCCTACCCCCCTTAAAAGGAATCTCGCCCCGAGATTCGATTACGCTTAATGGTAAAGAGGGGAAAAGAAGTACCTCGGTTTAAGAAAGTATGTTAGGGAAATTCTTCTTGAGATAATCCTCGGTTTCCCACGTGGCTTCATCTTCAGAGTGATGACTCCACAGAATTTTATACATTTTAACTCCCTTCCTTCGTGTCTGTCGCTCTTTCTCGTCGAGGATCTTGACAGGATACTCATCATAAGAGAGATCCGGTTCAACCGAGAGTTCCTCTTGTTCAACAACTTCGGTTGGAACACGAAGACACCTCTTGAGTTGAGAAACATGAAACACATTGTGTACCGCTGAAAGTCTCTCGGGAAGCTTCACTTGATAGGCTACCGGCCCACATTGTTGAGTAATTTCATACGGGCCGATATAGCGAGGTGCAAGCTTGCCTTTGAGTCCAAACCTTTGCACACCCTTGGTCGGGGAGACCTTAAGATACACATGATCACCAACTTCAAACTGAAGTGGCTTCCGCCGCTGATCAGAGTAACTCTTCTGTCGTGTCTGGGCGGTTTTCAAATTTTCCCGAATGATCCTAACCTTTTCTTCGGCTTCTTTCACAAGGTCAGGGCCATAAGTGTATCTCTCGCCTGCCTGGGACCAACACAACGGGGTCCGACATCTTCTACCATATAGGGCTTCGAAAGGCGCCATTTTTAAACTCGTTTGGTAGCTGTTATTATAGGAGAATTCAGCCAGGGATAAACATTTCTCCCAATTCTTCCCATAATGGATAACACAGGCTCGAAGCATATCTTCAAGTATTTGATTTACCCTTTCTGTCTGCCCATCGGTCTGTGGGTGATATGCTGAGCTGCGGATCAGTTTGGTGCCTAAGGCCATTTGCAATTGCTCCCAAAAGCGTGCTACGAACAGAGCACCACGATCTGAAATTATCGTCTTGGGTACCCCGTGTAGACAAACGATCCGCTCCAAATAAATCTCCGCGTATTTCTTAGCAGTATAAGTGGTGTTGACTGGAATAAAATGCGCGGTCTTGGTAAGGCGATCCACAATTACCCAAATGGAATCGTGGCCCTGAGGGGTCTTGGGAAGTCCAACAAAAAAATCCATACTGATATCTTCCCACTTCCACGAGGGAATAGGTAGAGGTTGAAGCGTGCCTGCTACCTTCAAGTGGCTGGCCTTAACCCGCTGGCAGGTGTCACATTCCGTCACGTACGTGGCAATTTCTCGCTTCATTCGAGTCCACCAAAAGTTTTGTTTCAAGTCTTGATACATTTTGGTGCTGCCAGGATGGATAGAAAATTTGGAGAGATGTGCCTCATCCATAATCTTCCTCCGGAGTTCCATATTTTTGGGCACCATGAGGCGGTGTCCAAACCACAGGACTCCTTGCCCATCTAACCGGAAGCACTTGTACTTTTCTTTCACTTTCTCTTTAGACAATTTTCTTTTGAGAACTTTAACGCCTGCATCATTTAATTGGGTCATAACAATCTGATCGTGCAGAGTGGGTTCCACTGCAATATGGTTGAAGTACCCGTGTGGAACAATCTCTAAGTTGAGCTTTGCCATTTCGTGACACAGGGTGTCAGCGTAGGACTCCACGGAAAGACAATGGCAACGAGCCTTGCGGCTGAGTGCATCCGCAACTACATTCGCCTTCCCGGGGTGATAATGCACACTGAGGTCATAGTCCTTTGCTAACTCCAACCATCTGCGCTGTCTCATATTCAGATGTGCCTGAGTGAAGACATATTTAAGGCTCTTGTGGTCTGTGTATATGTTGCAGGGAACACCCATCAAATAGTGCCTCCACATCTTGAGAGCATGAATGACCGCTGCTAACTCAAGATCGTGCGTGGGGTAGTTTTGCTCATGAGGTCGCAGTGCTCGAGAAGCATAAGCAATGACTCGGTTCTCTTGCATGAGAACACAACCAAGACCGGTGCCTGATGCATCACAATAAACATCATACGGCTTGGTGCAATCTGGTTGAGCCAAAACTGGGGCTGAAGTTAAAAGTCTTCGCAGGGTGTGGAAAGCTTCCTCACATTTGTCATTCCACTCAAATTTAACTCCCTTCTTCAAAAGTTCGGTCATAGGCTTCGCAATCCGAGAGAAATCCAGAATGAAGCGACGGTAGTAACCGGCTAATCCCAGAAAACTCCGAATCTCGTGAACTGAGGTAGGTGGCTGCCAATCTAGTACCTCTTGCACTTTGGATGGATCCACGGATATACCATCTTTGGAAATCGTGTGGCCCAAAAACTTCACGCTCTCTAACCAGAATTCACACTTGGAGAATTTGGCGTAGAGCTGGTGGTCTCTCAGTCGCTGAAGAACAATGCAAAGGTGTTCAGCGTGCTCTTCCTCATTCTTGGAGTACACAAGAATGTCGTCAATGAAAACCACCACAAACTTGTCCAATTCAGACATGAAGACCGAATTCATGAGGTACATGAAATAGGCTGGGGCGTTGGTGAGTCCAAAGGACATAACCAGGAACTCATAGAGTCCGTAACGTGTGGAAAAGGCAGTCTTCGGAATATCACAAGGTCTGATTTTTATTTGGTGATAGCCAGAGCGAAGGTCAATCTTGGAGAACACTCTGGCGCCAGCTAGTTGATCGAACAAGATATCAATTCGAGGTAGCGGGTACTTGTTCTTAATAGTTACCGCATTGAGAGGCCGGTAGTCAATACACAACCTCAAGGAATGGTCCTTCTTCTTCACGAAGATAGCGGGACATCCCCACGGTGACACACTTGGGCGAATGAAACCTTTATCTAGCAGTTCTTGGAGTTGAATTTTTAATTCAGCCAATTCATTGGGTGGCATTCTATACGGTCTCTTCGATATAGGTGCTGTGCCAGGTTGTAATTCAATGACAAATTCAACGTCCCTGTCCGGCGGCATCCCTGGTAAGTCATCCGGAAATACATCGGCATACTCACATACCACCGGAATGTCCTTTAATTGGGTTTCGACCATGGAATAAGCACACGCATCAACGCAAGTCCGTTGTGGCAGATATAGCACACTCGGGCCATGCGTAGGCGAGTTTATCTCAACAACTCGTTCCGCAACATCTAGGACAACCTTATGCTGAGTCATCCAATTGGCTCCTAATACAATGTCAATCCCTTCCATACCAAGCAGAATCAAATCAGTAGGGAATGTTTTGCTTCCCAGCCTGATCGGAACCTTGTGGGTAACTTGGTTGGATGCAATTTTGCCTCCCGCAGTTGATATCACATATGATGATTTGGTATGGTATGATTTTAATCCGCATTTCACATGGAATCTTGTGCTTATAAAACTATGCGTTGCTCCAGAATCAAATAATATCACAGCAGGTTGAGTGCAGATAGGGAAGATACCAGTCATGTCTGGGGCTCCCTCGGGTAAGTCGGCCAAGTTGGTGTAGTTGAGCCGTCCTTGGCGGACTTGCACACGCTGCTGCTGCTGCTTGCCCTTGCCTTGTTGATTCCCAGGGCGCTGGTTCTGCTGTCTGTTCTGTGGGCAGTCCTTGATAAAGTGATCTTTGCTCCCGCACTTGAAGCATTGATAGCCGGCTCCAGGACGAGATGGCTGCGATGTACTCTGCCTGGGTGCTTGCTGCTGCGGCGGTGGAGGGAAACGAGGCGCGTTAGGCTGTGGCGGCCTAGCAACCCAACCACCTCCCTGAGGTGCCCTGGACTGTCCCTGCTGTGGAGCCGGGGGAACCAGGCGGAACCTCTGGGGCTGCGAGCTAGACGGTCCAGCGGGAGTCTTCCTCTTCTTCTCCGCCTTGTGCACCGTATTGGCATCTTCTTGAGCAATGGCAAGGTTGACAAGATCACCGTACGTGGGAGCACGGGTAGTGGCCAACTGCGCCTTCAGCTTGGTGTTAAGGCCACGGCGGAACCTTTCAAGCTTCTTCTCGTCGGAGTCAGCATGGTGACCCGCATAGGGGCACAGACCGTTGAAGGCCTGAGCGTACTGCAGCACCGTGCGAGTACCTTGGGTCAGCGCCAGAAACTCGTTCAGCTTTCTTTCAACCAGACCGGCCGGAATGTGATGAGCTTTGAATGCAGCCTTGAACTCATCCCACTCAACTACGTGACCCTCCTGCTGCAGGGCCAGGTAGTTCTCCCACCAAAGGAGAGCTGGGCCGCGGAGCTGCTGTGCCGCGAACACGACCTTGCGACTGGCGGTGCAAGGCGTGGCCAGTATGGTGAACTTGGACTCAATGGCTCGAATCCATGTGTCGGCCTCCAAAGGTTCGTCGGCACGAGAGAAAATCGGCGGGTGTGTCGCCAGAAAATCCTCGTATCGAGCCACCTGAGGCTGAGGGGCTCGCTGTCCTCCCTGCTGCAGCATTTGCTGCTGCATCATCTGCTGCTGATGCTGCAGGTTCCGAAGAATCTCCGTTTGCGTGGCGTAGAGTTGGTTCCACGTAGGAGGTTGCTGCGGAGGAGGAGGAGGCGGTGGTTGCTGCTGCCCCTCAGGCCCCTGCTGGTTAGCATTGGAGCCGCTAGCATCGTGACCGCTGCGGGTGATTGCCATCTGCAGTAGGGACTTATATTAGCCACATTTCATAAACTTGCATAATAAATGACAAGGTAGAATGTGACAACATTTGAAGTATACTGCGCAGAACGACAAAACAGCACGCAGTTTGGGAGAAAATTCATATCTCTCAACAGGAAACAAGGCATAAGCTCCCATTCGGTCAGTAGCTCGAACATCTCATGCTCTACAACTTTCATGTTGGGCTCAATTTCAAATTCGGACTGGAACTAAGCCGAAAAATTCAATTCTCAGCTCTCTGCGTTTGCTGTTTTTCAGCAGGCCGAGCTGTGGTGTTTTCACTACCATTTTTATTTCGCTTATCCAATGGGTTTGCAATTTGGTGGTCATTTAGTTGGATAAATTTCAAACAACTTTCTAGTTCACATCACAGCCCAGAGATGAAAGGAAGAACCATGAATAATTAAAACGAAGGGAGGCTGCAGAATGTGTTCAATACAGCCCTTACATCACCATCAAGTTCCACACCATTAAATTTACAATGCCACAAAAGATAAAATGGGGAGCTCAACTCCATCTAGCCTATTACATCATGAAGCCAAACTCTAGGCCTAGCGGAGGAGTCATTGCCACTACCACTCTAAAAGTCATCAAGGTTGTTAGCGGTAGCCTCGCTGCCCATAGGGGAAGGTGGAGCGGGAAGGGGAGGCATGTCGTCCTCGGTGTCCATGTCGGAGTCAGGGGCCTCTCCTTCACCATCTATGTCCCCTCCTTGCGCATCAAAGAGGTGCTGAGCGTCGTGGGCAGCAAGCATGGCATTGGCATGCTGCAAGGTGCCATGTACCTCCTCAAGCTCATCCCTAGTCTGGGCTAACTCGTTCTGAGTGGCGTTGTGTGCAATCTGTAAGTCATTGAGTTGGCTCTCTAGGTCAGCAATCATGGCACTCCTAGTAGTTACCTCTATGGACAAGGAGGTCCTCTCAACCCCTATGTCGCGGGCACGAGCGGACATGTCCATGGCAGTGCGGAGCAACTCGCTCTGTGACCGACTGAGAAGTGCCTGCAACCTGTGATACGCCCGTATCCACCTCATCATCAAGGCGGCTGCTGCGACGGGACTCTCTGCCATCCTCAGAGGGGAACTCAAGTAACGCCTCATCCAGTGAGGGTCGTCCGGCTGAGTCGACGGGAACAAACCAAGTAACTGATGTTCCACTAACTCCTGGTTTTGAGCAACAAAAGAGCTAATGCCGTTCATGGCAGCTAGCTCGCACGTGGTCTCCATGTGGTGCCCATGCACTTCCACCGTCCAGGTGGGAGAGCTAGGACACGGCGGGTGGCGGTATACCACCAACCGCACGCGGGAGCGAACCACACCTCTCTCCCGGATGATCGTCCTCTCGTACTGCGGCGGTGTCGGGTAGTCCATAGCCTGAAGGACCGACCATAGGATACTGGGGAATCCTTCCCAGCCCAAACAGTCAGAGAAGGACACGTCGCTGGGGTAGCTAGCCAAGTCAGCGTTGGAGGCCATCTGAACCAAAAGAAAAGGGGCAAGGGTGAGAACCGGTTAGCGCCAAAAACAAAACAGAATCTGTGTAAGGTGGTAAAAATTACAAAACTCGAAATCTGTAAGCTCAAAAATTCTCAACTTTGGCCAGAATCTAGTTTAAGTAATTCCTAACAAGTTTCATGTTGGAGGTTTGAGCAGATACTGTCGTTAAGATGGTGTAAAAATTCGATTTTTATCTTACTGTCCCCAGAAATTTCCAGCAGGCAGGGGGTTACCATTTTTAACATAACTCCAGTTTTACTGATCCATTTTCGTTGAAATTTCTCCAACATGTACTTCATAATATTTATGACAACTTTCATGTTGAACACTTTTTCATTTTAGCAAGTTTTCAGTTTCGAATTGAGGGTGCAAACAGGCTGTTCTCAGCAGGAATTTTAGATTTTGATTTCAATTTCTTTGACGGCGGTTCAATTTGGTCAAGAATTAATTTTGAGATTAATTCAGTGAGATGCAATGCATGAGCGGCCTATTCGATCTCACAACACACGTGCCAGTAACTTTTGGCTTACGAAGTTAGTGCCGGTGGCTAGGCAATATTCGTCTCTCCTTATAGTAACTAGTCGGAATTCTCTAACCGTTTCGATATACGTACTCGCGGTTAGTGTACCTGCAGAAAATTTCATCCCAGAGCATTTATAATCAACCTTTCGTGCCAGCACTCACGAAAGCGTCTCCATTCATTACCACCCACTATAGAGGTGGCACCCGAACGTTTAACATTGAACGGGCAATGTTCATATGTCGCCGAGGCAACATATTGACAGTTTCATACGCTATGGAAATAGCGTATTGACTATGTGCCGCCATCATATTTGCATATGATGACGTGGTACGCTACAGCAATCGCCGTACCTTGCGCCCACCATCCTATTCTAGTTTCATACGCCATCACAGCGTATTGACTATGTGCCGCCACTATATTTTCATATAGTGCCGTGGTACGTTACAGCAATCGCCGTACCTTGCGCCCACCATTGCGGAAAGTAAATGACAGAATGAAATGTGCTGGAAGTCAGTATAATATATTCTTTGCCACCTATCATATCGTGATCCCTTAACCCACATAGGCTTCACGGTCTAGGTAACATCCTTAGCGATCCTATAATACCCTTACTTTGCAAAGCGCATCGGAAGTACGAATTGGCAAATTTTATTCAAAAATTGTTGTTTAAGGTTTGTTGCTCTCTCCGGGCTGCTGCTTCGGCTCTGATGCCAGCTGTGGCGGACCACTCCGAAATTATTCCAAGTTAAGTACCCTCAGACCACTAATCATGCAGTCAGGCACTTAATCCGGAATAAGCTGGAGCGCCGTCGGATTAAACCCGATTAAACCACGTACTAAACTAGATCGTAACAGCGGCAGACCCACACGAAGGTGAGTTCCAGAGATTACAACATTCCACAAATTAAATTACACACATAGAGTACAAAGTTATTACAGACTGAGTTCAATTTAAAATCAGAGTACACAAGTTTTGCAGCGGAAATTAAAAGTGCATAACAACTGAAATTTAGAAGTTCATTGCAGCGGAAGTAAAATAATCTAACGACGGAACAAGTAACTCCGTGATGAAGCCTGCCACGAAGCTACTCCTCCCGATCCTCGCCAGAGGACGGGACCCATTCGATGTGCCAGCCAGGGGGAACCTGGGCAGGCCAAGTCATAGCATCCACATCCAGAATGATACCTGTAAAAAAATATTGCCACAAGCAAGGCTGAGTATACTAATACTCAGCAAGGCTTACCCGTCGGGTGAAAACTACATCACCGACATCTAGACAATGAAAGGCTTTTGGCTGGTGGGTTTGTTTTGCCAAAAAGCAACTAAAGTAGATCCTTGCTTTCAAGTTTTAGCTTCACATTCTAATAAATTAAACCATTCTAAATTAGCCTCCTCTCTATGCATACAAGTGGTGCAATACAATTTAATTCATAGAACAAATTCATAATTTCAGAATTTCACTTATTACTCGATGTGACGTGACGGTCAAGCAGTCTCATTAACCGCGAGAAGCGGACAGTTCGAACCGAATTTGTGCTACCTGGCCAGGGAAAACCCAACACACACGGATACTCTGCTTGAGATAAAAGGTACAAGCATTTCCCAACCTTTCCCATCTATCCACAATTCGGAACCGGGTCCACTTCCTTAGGATGAAGGTTTACTGCTTCACTCACAGCATCACGCATACATCCACGAGTGTACGGCAAGGGAAAACAAAGTTTCCAAGGAGAGATGGCTATCGGCCCTAGCTGCTTCAATCTGGTACCGGGCTTACCGGCTCCCATATACCGGCATGCATGTGGTACGTTCAAAAACTTGACTTAGTATCCACACCTTCCGACCTTAACCAATTATCAAACACGGACGGGAGATCTACATCTATCCTCCCGCCCGTCAATCCTTATGATTCCAACATAAGTAAAGACGAACAATTCCTATGTCTCGCGAGTGACAGTAAATCACTCGACTTGTAACGAACCTACAGCAATGCTCTACCGAACCTTTCATACTAGTATTGCAAGTCATAGGTACTAGGAAAATATTGCAGCTACGGTATTCAATCAACTCCTAGAAACGTAAATGCACAAACATAGAGAATTCAAGTGCATAATTTAGTAAGATTTAGGTCATGCTCCGGGGCTTGCCTTCCTGCTCGGGCTGAGAGTTAGCTCCTGCGTTGGTCACGTCTGCTCCGGCGTCGGGCTCCTGGACTTGCTCCTCTTCTGCGGGGACGAGGGTGTAGTCGCCGTCCGGAAGAACGCCTTCTACATGATATGCATAATTTTTAGGCGGCTGCCCTATTGATGCTAAGACTAGGGCCTTGAAGGCCATATTCACCTAGACATACTTAGATACTTGTATTCTCTTCACAAAAGCAAGTGTTGGTGGTGAAAAAGGTTTTAGTTGAATTCGATGGTGATTGTGTACATATATAAAAGAATTCTAGTTGTTTCTTCACAAAACAGGGTGGCTGTTTTGGGATTTTAAGTTACTCATTTTACTCTAACCAATTTAATCCGAAAAGGTTATTCCCTTTATATAATCCGATTTCCATCTAGATTCCTTCCCATTTTTATTTCTCCCTTTCTGTTCGTCAATTTTTGCTATAAACTTTATGACAGCTACTGGAGTATAAGAGCTAAGCTCACCCCAAAATTCAGCTAATTTCGAGTTACACATAATTTATTAAAAATGTTCAAACAGCTGACTGCAGGAAATGAAACAAAATCCTATAAAATTGAAAATTCATCTTTTTCAGGAGATCTTCCTACCAGAGCTAGGCATAAGTATGAGGAGGGCTCTGGCCAAGTGATGGCTCAAAATAACCCTTGGGTGGTCCTCAATATTTTTCTATCCAAAAACACATATTTAATTATTTGTCATCCTAAACAGAGCAAAAATTAAGTTTTTCATTTTTAACATGTGTACTAACAAGTTTTTAGTTCTCAGGAGCAAAATAACGATTTTTCGCTGCACAATTTATTTTTAACAATTTCTTTACTGCAGAAAGTCAGAAATCATATTTAAATCGATAACCGGAGCTACACACCATATTTTTGAGTCTCCTTTGGACACAAGCTGTCCAAAGCCTATATGCACAACATATCCAAAGCTCAACCCCAGCGGAGCTATGGATTTGAAATGGTGCACAACTTTAGGTTTTCCTAGTTTGATTTTTAATTCAATAACAGTTCGCCAAAAGCAATAACATGTCTAATAGAGATTGTAGTTTAGGTCCTTACGATTCCAGAGAGTATTTTTGCATATTTTTCCGATTTTTCTACGATTTTTAATCGATTTTACAAGATTCGGGAAAAATCAAATCTAGGGTAAGAATCTATTTTCACCGAGAACCCTAGAACTTTCAAACTTTCGCGAACAGGTCCTGCACTTTTGCACGAAAGACCCTGGAAAGAGGTAGACGATGAACAATGGCCCTCGGGAGCTCGCCGGAGTTACGCCGGGCAAACCACGGCGAACTGGGCTCGGGGAAGAGGGGGAAAAGGGTCCTTGGCTCACCACGAGTCGTTAGGGCACGGTTGGGAGGCCGGGGGTCGACGGAATCACGCCGGCGACGAGGAGGTGGCGGCGCGGCCGCTGCGGGATTTGCGCCGGCGAGCTCGGTGTCGTTCGCGGTGGGGGAAGAGGTCCTAGAGCACCAGCAGAGCTTGGGGAAGCCAATGGCGTGCTCGAGGAGGCTCGGGGAAGGCTCGGAGTAGGGTCTCGACGGTGAGGTGGTTCGACGGCCGGAAAAGTCGATTTGGGGGAACTTGGAAATTCGAGCTCGGGAGTGGGCAATGCGCTGGGGAATGTTGGGGGAAATGGAGCTAGGGATGCAAGCTAGCTCTGTGCGGAGTGGATTGGGGAATGAGGCAGTGTACGCGACGAATTTTGCGATGAACTCAAGTACGGCTCGTGCGTCGCGAGGAAGAAGAAGGAGGGGGAGAGCGCGGAGGGGTTCACTGGAGGTCTGAGCGAGCGAGTGGAGTGAGTGGGGAGCTCAGTGGGGTGCTCGAGTGCGCGAGTGGAGCCACTGTGAGCCTCGGGAGTGCGCGAGCGCGTTAATGCTCGACGCGACCCGCCATGGCCGCACAGTGAGCTCGGCGCGAGCGGGGAAGGCGTTGCAGGCGAGGGAGATCGCGGCGTGCTGCAGTGGGGATCTTCCTCAGTGGTTTTGGCGCGGTGTGGGCAGCTCCTAGCGCCAGCAGAGCGCCAGCGCAGCGCGCTCTCGCGCGCGCGACCATGGCGCGCGCGACCGCCATCATGGCGTCCGCGGCGCGAGGAGGAGCGAGGGCGACGGCGGCGACTTGACGGCTCCACAGTGGACGGACAAGCACTAGACGACGAGCGCCACGCTCCGCCGCGCCTTGGCCGCGTCAGCGCCGCCTGAGCCGCGCGTCGGCCGCGTGGCGGCCGAGCTCTGGCCGCCGCGGCGCGCGCCAGGGGCACTGTTCACGGCCCCGGGGAGCGCCGGGTTTGAATTCGAATTTTCTCCAAAAATTTGAACTGAACTTGAAAAGGTGCAAAAATAAAAGTTGTAGATTGGAAGATGGGACACAACTTCCTTTTTGGGATGAACTTGAAACTCGAAGTTTTTCGAGCTCAAAAAGCCCAAAACCGAAATGTGCCTAAATCGGTAATTTGAGTTTTTGAGGGACTAAACCGCAAAATTTTCAAAAATTCCAAACAGTGACTAGGGTTTAATTTTGATGCCAAACAACTTTTATTTTGGGAGATTTTCAAGTTTAGTACAAAAATCTCGAGTTTTCGGTTGGTGCCAAACAATCCCTGTTTTTGCAGTTTAAGTTTGAATTTTGGTGAATTTGGAGGGATTTTTGAATTCTAATCTTAATTCCCTGTTGCATTGATCTTAATTGCATCTTTTAGCTAATTTGACATCAGAGATGTCACAGTATATCGCCATCCACCGTGTCCTAGCTCCCCCACTTGGAGTGTGGAAGTTCATGGACACCACATGGAGACTACTTGTGAGCTAGCTGCCTTAAATGGCATCAGTTCTTTTTGTGCTCAGAACCAGGACTTGGTGGAGCACCAGTTGCTTGGGTTGTTCCTACCGACTCAGCCGGATGATCCCCATTGGATGAGGCGCTATCTTAGCTCCCCTTTGTGGATCGCGGAGAACCCCGTCGCTGCAGCTGCACTTATGATGAGGTGGCTCCGAGCTTACCACCGCTTGCAGGCACTTTTGGGACGGTCGCAGAGCGAGATGCTCAACCTTGCTATGGACATGTCCGCCCGTGCCCGTGACATTGGGGTTGAGAGGACCTCATTGTCCATTGAGGTGAGCACCAGGGACGCCATGATTGCTGATTTGGAGAGGCAATTGAATGACCTCCACATCGCGCACAACAACGTCCAAAATGAGCTAGCCCAAACAAGAGAAGAACTTGAGGAGGTACACGGTACTTTGGAGCATGCTAATGCTATGTTAGCCGCCCATGATGCTCAGCACCTTCTTGAGCAAGAGGGAGAGCATGGGGAAGGAGAGGCCCCCGATTCCGACACGGATACCGAGGATGACATGCCGCCCCTTCCAGCTCCACCATCACCTATGGGCAGCGAGGCTACCGCTAACAACCTAGATGATTTCTAGAAGTGGTAGTAGCAAGATTACTCCTCCGCTGGGCCTAAATTTTGGCTTTATATTGTAATAGGCTAGATGGAGTTGAGCTTCCTTTTAAATCTTTTGGGACAATGTAATTTAATGGTGTGGTTGTGTGATTCCAAAACTTGATGAAGATTGTAATGGCTGTGTAGAAAACATTCTGCAGCTAACTTTGTTTTTATTATTGATGGGTTTTCCATTCATTTCTGGGCTGTGACGTGAACTACAAAGTTGTTTGGAATTTGTCAAACAAAATGTGCACCAAATTTCAACCCCATTGGTTAAGCGAAATAAAAATGGCAACCAAAACACTACAGCTCGGCCTGCCGTAAAACAGCAAACGCAGAGAGCTAAAGATTGAATTTTTCGGCTTAGTTCCAGCCCGAATTTGATTCTGAGCCCAACATGAAAGTTGTAGAGCGTGAAATTTTCGAGCTACTGACCGAATTGGAGCATTTGACTTGCTTCCTGTTGGGAGATATGATTTTTCTTCCGAACTACGGGATGACATGTCATTCTTACGCAGTAAACTTCAATATATTGTCACGTTCTATCTTGTCATCATTATGCAAGCTTATGAAATGTGGCTAATACAAGTACCTACTGCAGATGGCAATCACCCGCAGCGGTCATGACGCTAGTGGCTCCAATGCTAACCAGCAAGGGCCTGAGGGGCAGCAACAGCCGCTGCCACCTCCGCCACCGCAGCAACCTCCGACGTGGCAGCAGTTGTATGCCACGCAAACGGAAATCCTACGGAACCTGCAGCATCAGCAACAAATGATGCAACAGCAGATGCTACAGCAGGGAGGTCAACAGGCCCCTCAGCCTCAAGTGGCCCGGTATGAGGATTTCCTGGCTACCCACCCGCCGATATTCTCAAGAGCCGATGAGCCCCTGGAGGCCGATACGTGGATTCGAGCCATCGAGTCCAAGTTCACCATCTTGGCCACGCCTTGCACTTCCAACCGCAAGGTAGTATTCACGGCGCAGCAGCTCCGCGGCCCAGCTCTCCTATGGTGGGACAATTACTTGGCCCTGCAGCAGGAGGGTCATGTGGTTGAATGGGATGAGTTCAAGACTGCGTTCAAGGCTCATCATATTCCTGCCGGCTTGGTAGAGCGGAAGTTGAATGAATTTCTGGCTCTGACCCAGGGTACCCGCACGGTGCTCCAATACGCCCAGGCCTTCAATGGTCTGTGCCCATATGCGGGTCATCACGCCGACTCTGACGAGAAGAAGTTGGAGAGGTTCCGACGTGGCCTCAATACCAAGTTGAAAGCTCAATTGGCTACCACCCGTGCTGCCACATATGGCGATCTTGTGAACCTCGCCATTGCCCAAGAAGACGCCAACACGGTGCACAAGGCGGAGAAGAAGAGGAAAGCTCCCGCTGGACCCTCGAGCGCGCAGCCGCAGAGATTCCGCTTGGTTCCTTCGGCTGCACCGCAAGGACAGTCCAGGGCACCTCAGGGAGGTGGATGGGTTGCTAGGCCAACACAGCCTAATGCGCCCCGTTTCCCTCCACCGCCGCAGCAGCAACCAGCGCCAAGGCAGAACGCACAACAGCCAGCTCGCCCTGGAGCCAGCTATCAGTGCTTCAAGTGTGGCAGTAACAGTCACTTTATCAAGGACTGCCCGCAGAACAAGCAACAGAACCAGCGCCCAGGGAATCAGCAAAACAAGGGCAAACAGCAGCAGCGTGTGCAGGTCCGACAAGGAAGGCTTAACTACACCACCTTGGCCGACCTACCCGAGGGAGCCCCAGACATGACTGGTACCTTCCCTATCCACACTCAACCTGCTGTGATACGTTTGATTCCGGGGCAACACATAGTTTTATAAGCACAAGATTTCATGCAAAATGTGGGTTAAAATCTTACCATACCAAATCATCATATGTGATATCAACTGCGGGAGGTAAAATAGCATCCAACCAAGTCTCCCGAAGAGTTTCAATCAGGCTGGGAAGTAAAATATTTCCTACTGATTTAATTCTGCTTGGGATGGAGGGCATTGACATTGTGTTGGGAGCCAATTGGATGACTCAACATAAGGTTGTGCTAGATGTTGCGGAACGAGTTGTTGAAATAAACTCGCCTACGCATGGCCCTAGTGTGCTATACCTGCCACAACGGAATTGCGTCAATGCGTGTGCTTATACCATGGTAGAAACGCAACTAAAGGACATTCCGGTGGTATGTGAGTATGCCGATGTTTTTCCAGATGACTTACCTGGGATGCCGCCGGTAGGGACATTGAATTTGTGATTGAACTCCAACCTGGCACGGCACCTATATCAAAGAGACCATATAGAATGCCACCCAATGAATTGGCTGAATTAAAAATTCAACTCCAAGAACTGCTAGACAAGGGTTTCATTCGTCCTAGTGTGTCGCCTTAGGGATGTCCCGCTATCTTTGTGAAGAAGAAGGACCATTCTTTGAGGTTGTGTATCGATTACCGGCCTCTCAATGCGGTGACTATTAAAAACAAGTACCCACTCCCCCGTATTGACGTCCTATTTGACCAACTAGCTGGCGCCAGAGTGTTCTCCAACATTGACCTTCGCTCTGGCTATCATCAAATAAAAATCCAACCTTGTGACATTCCAAAGACTGCCTTTTCTACTCGTTACGGACTTTATGAATTCTTGGTCATGTCATTTGGACTCACCAATGCCCCAGCCTACTTCATGTATCTCATGAATTCGGTTTTCATGTCTGAGCTAGACAAGTTCGTGGTGGTTTTCATTGACGATATTCTTATATATTCCAAGAATGAGGAAGAGCATGCCGAGCACCTTTGCATTGTTCTTCAAAGGTTGAGAGACCATCAGCTCTACGCCAAGTTCTCTAAATGTGAATTCTGGCTAGAGAGTGTGAAATTCTTAGGTCGGTTAACAAGGATGGTATATCCGTGGATCCAACCAAGGTGCAAGAGGTGCTGGATTGGCAACCACCTACCTCTGTCCATGAGATTCGGAGTTTTCTGGGTTTTGCCAGTTATTATCGCCGTTTTATTCCGGACTTCTCTCGGATTGCGAAACCCATGACCGAACTCTTAAAGAAGGGAGTTAAGTTTGAGTGGAATGACAAATGTGATGAAGCTTTCCACACTTTGAGAAAACATTTAACTTCAGCCCCAGTTTTAGCTCAACCCGATTGCACCAAGCCCTATGACGTCTATTGCGATGCTTCAGGCACCAGACTTGGTCAACCGAGTCATTGCTTATGCTTCTCGAGCACTTCGGCCTCATGAGGAAAACTACCCCACGCATGATCTTGAGTTAGCAGCGGTTATTCATGCTCTCAAGATGTGGAGACACTATCTGATGGGTGTTCCATGCAACATATACACCGACCACAAGAGCCTCAAATATGTCTTCACTCAGGCACATTTGAATATGAGGCAGCGAAGATGGTTGGAGTTAGCAAAGGACTATGACCTTAGTGTGCATTATCACCCCGGCAAGGCAAATGTGGTTGCGGATGCACTAAGCCGCAAGGCTCATTGTCATTGTCTTTCCGTGGAGTCCTACGCTGACACCTTGTGCCATGAAATGGCAAAGCTCAACTTTGAGATTGTTCCACACGGGTACTTCAACCATATTTCAGTCGAACCAACCTTGCATGATCAGATTGTTGAAGCCCAATTAAATGACGCAAAGATTAAAATCCTTAAAAGGAAATTGTCAAAAGGGAAGGTGAAGGAAAAATACAAGTGTTTCCGGCTAGATGGGCAGGGAGTGATGTGGTTTGGACATTGCATCGTGGTGCCCAAAAACACGGAACTCCGAAGGAAAATTATGGATGAGGCCCATCTCTCTAAATTTTCTATCCATCCCGGTAGCACCAAAATGTACCAAGATTTGAAACAAAACTTTTGGTGGACTTGGATGAAGTGAGAAATTGCCATGTATGTGTCGGAGTGTGACACGTGTCAGCGGGTTAAGGCTAGCCACTTGAAGGTAGCAGGCACGCTTCAACCTCTACCTATTCCCTCATGGAAGTGGGAAGATATAAGCATAGACTTCATTGTTGGACTTCCCAGAACCCCTCAGGGGCATGACTCCATTTGGGTAATTGTGGACCGCCTTACCAAGACCGCACATTTTATTCCAGTCAATGCCATTTATACCGCTAAGAGGTACGCTGAGATTTATTTGGAACGGATCGTTTGTCTACATGGGGTACCCAAGACGATAATTTCATATCGTTGTACTCAGTTCGTAGCACGCTTTTGGGAACAATTGCAACTATCCCTAGGCACTAAACTGATCCGTAGTTCAGCATATCACCCTCAGACCGATGGGCAGACGGAAAGGGTAAATCAAATACTTGAGGATATGCTTCGAGCTTGTGTTATCCATTATGGGAAGAATTGGGAGAAATGTTTATCTCTGGCCGAATTCTCCTATAACAACAGCTACCAAGCGAGTCTTAAAATGGCACCTTTCGAAGCCTTATATGGTAGAAGATGTCGGACCCCGTTGTGTTGGTCCCAGGCAGGCGAGAGGTATACCTATGGCCCTTACCTTGTAAAGGCAGCGGAAGAAAAGGTTAGGATCATCCGCGAAAATTTGAGAACCGCCCAGTCACGGCAAAAGAATTACTTTGATCAACGGCGGAAGCCACTTCAATTCGAAGTCGGCGATCACGTGTATCTCAAGGTCTCCCCGACCAAGGGTGTGCAAAGATTCGGATTAAGGGGAAAACTCGCACCTCGCTACATCGGCCCATATGAAATTACTCAACAATGTGGACCGGCAGCCTACCGTGTGAAGCTTCCCGAGAAGCTCTCAGCCGTGCACGACGTATTCCACGTTTCCCAACTCAAGAGGTGTCTTCGTGTTCCGACCGAAGTTGTGGAACCAGAAGAACTCTCGGTTGAATCGGATCTCTCCTATGATGAGCATCCCATTAAAATCCTCGATGAGAAAGAGAGACAAACACGAAGGAAATGAGTAAAAATGTACAAAATTCAGTGGAGTCATCACTCCGAAGATGAAGCCACGTGGGAAACCGAGGACTATCTTAAGAAGAATTTCCCCGACATCCTTTCGTAAGCCAAAGGTACTTTTCCCACCTTATTCCTATGTTTAATCGAATCTCGGGACGAGATTCCTTTTAAAGGGGGTAGGCTGTGACATCTCTGATGTAACAATGAAGAAAACACCTGTGAAACAGATTAAAGAGGGAAAAAGTGGTGATGGAATTCAAAAATTCATCAAAATTCATATTTAAATTCAAAAACAAGGGTTGTTTGACACCCAACTGAAATCTCAAAAATTTTGTACTAAACATGAAAATCTCCAAAAATAAAAGTTGTTTGCCATCACAAATAAGGCCTAGTCACTGTTTGGAACTTTTGAAAATTTTGCAGTTTAGTCCCTCAAAAACTCGAAAAACCAATCTGAACACCTTTTTGAATTTGGGTTGTTTGAGCTCGAAAAATTTGAAATTTCAGGTTCACCCCAAAAAGAAAGTTGTGTCCCACCTCTCAGACTCCAGCTTTTATTTTTACACTTTTTCATATTCAGTTCAAATTTTTGGAGAAAATTCAAAAGGGGCAAAGGAGCTCCACGGAGCCGCCAGCTCGGCCCTGGCGCGCTCTGCGCCTGGCCGGAGCTCGGCCGCCACGTGGCCGGCGAGCGGCGGAGGCCGCGCCGAGCTGGCCAAGCCACGGCGTTGGGTGGCTATTGTCCTCGAGCATTTGTCCAAGACCTCCGCGCCGTCACATCGCCGCTCGACAGCTCGCCTTGCCTCGCGCCGCGCGAGCGCCATCATGGCAGTCGGAGCGCCGCCGTGGCCGCGCGCGCGCGCGTCGTGCTGAGCCGCTCCACGGCAGATTCCTCTCCGCTCTGCGCCAAGACGCTCTGCAGAGGATCTTCCACTCCCTCACGCGACGATCTCTGACGCCCAACCGTCGCGCGCGCTCTGTTCGAGCTCGGCGCGCATCAATGGCGCGTCACGTCGTCCATCACTCCTCACGCGCGCTCCCGAGGCTGCACGACCCCTCTCTAGCGTGCCCAAGCACCCCACCGAGCACTCACACCCCTTTCCCTCAGTCCACACATAGCCATTTTCACTTCCTCGCGCTCGCTCCCGTCGTCTTCAACCTACACTCTCCACCATTCCCAAATTCCTTGCGCACGGAGCTAGACCCCTTCACTAGCTTCCATTTCCCCCACTTCTCGCGAGCTCTCCCCAACTCTCCGGCGAGAAATCGAGATTTCCCCCAAATCTCCATTTTTCGGCTGCCGGAGCACCCTCACGTCGAGACCCTATGCCGAGCCATCCCCAAGATCAACCGAGCACGCCAACAGCTTCCCCGAGTTCCACTGGTGCTCTAGGACCCCTCCAACCCCGACGAGACCCACTACCCTCGCCAGAATCGAGCTCGCGGCGGCCGCACCGCCACCGCACGTCGCCGGCGAACTCCGAGCTTCCCCCGGCCTCCCAACCGCCACTAATCGACTCGTGGTGAGCCACTGGTTCTTTTCCCCCACTTCGCCGACCCTAGCTCGTCGTCGTTTGGCCGGCGCAACTCCGGCGACGAGCCGAGGGCATATGTTCATCGTCTTCGTTTTTCCAGGGTTCCCAGTGTAAAAGTCAGGGACTTGTTCGCGAAGTTTTAAAAGTTCTAGGGTCTCCAGCGTAAAAAGATTCTTAAACCTAGATCTATTTTTCCCGAATCTTGTAAAATCCACCAAAAATCGTACAAAAATCAGAAAAATGCACAAAAATACTCCTTGGACTCGTGAGATTGTAAAATCCAATCTCATGTCTAGATGTCGGTGATGTAGTTATCACCCTACGGGTAAGCCTTGCTGAGTATTAGTATACTCAGCCTTGCTTGTGGCTTTTATTTACAGGTACAGTGTTGGATGTGGCAGTCCAAGGAGTATTTTTGGCAGTCCAAGGAGTATTTTTGTAAAACCCACTCGATGTGTCATCCAGGGGGAACCTGGGTAGGCCAAGTCATGGCATCGAGTGGGTTCCGTCCTCTGCCGAGGAACGGGAGGAGTAGCACCGTGGCAGGCTTCATCATGGTGTTACGTTGTTCGTTGTTAGTTTATCTTTCCGCTGCAATGAACCTTTTTATTTCCGCTGCAATGAACTTGATACTCTGATTTAAATTTCGAACTTGTTTCGATCGAGAAAAGTACATGGTTAAATCGGGTTTAATCCGACGGCGCTCTAGTTTATTCCGGATTAAGTGCCTGACTACTCGATTAGTGGTCTCGGGGTACATAACTTGGAATAATTTCGGAGTGGTCCGCCACAGCAAGTCCCGATATATTTTGTCTCCGAAGCTCTGTCAGGGTCCAAACTCCTATATTCAGAGGTGGAGAAGCTAATTTATGCGGTGATTGTAGCAAAGAGAAAGCTCAAGCAGTACTTCGAAGCCCACAAAATCATTGTACCAACCTCGCTGCCAATCAGAGATATAATCTGGAATAGGGAATCCTCTCCGAGAATCGCGAAGTGGGCTGCTGAGCTATCAGAATACACTATCGACTTTGTTCCTAGAAATTCCATCAAGTCTCAGGTCCTCGCTGATTTCGTGGCAAAATGGACACCAACCGAGACACAAAACTCTACTCCAATTCCACAAGAAGTATGGGAAATACAGTGCGATGGAGCATATTGTGACAAAGGCGCAGGCGCGACCGCAATCATCACAACACCTTCGGGCACAAAGCTACGTTATGCAGTCAGGCTAGATCGTCAAGGCCATACCAACAATACTACTGAATACGAGGGACTGCTCCTGGTCCTTCGCAAAGCAAAAGCCCTCGGGCCACGGCAGATCATCATAAGCACAGATTCTGAGCTCATCGCCGGCCATAACGACAAAACTTACAAGGCTAGAAATCCAGAGCTTGTAGAATACTTAGCGGCAGTAAGGTCAATGGAGAAACATTTCTTCGGATACTCAGTGAAGGCATTCAACAGGCTTCACAATAAAGAAGCATATGAATTGGCCAAGGCAGCAGCAAGCCAGAATCCCCTACCCTTGGATGTTTTCTACGAAGTCGTAAAGACAGCCCCATTAAATCCTCACAGCAGCAAGTCTGCTACCTCAATGCTATTCACAGCGAAGATTGGAGAGCACAAATTACAGCCTTCATTAAGGGACACTTCGAGCCTGTGGACAGCAAGGAAGAGAAGAGCATGGCAGCAATAGCGCGAAACTACTGTATCATCGAAGGCAAACTCTATCGAAGCGGAGTATGCGCCCCTCTGCTCAGATGCATATCTATCCTCGAAGGCCAAGAATTGCTATAGCAAATCCAAAGCGACATGTGCTCTTCACATTTGGGAACAAGAAAGCTGGTGGCGAAGGCTTTCGGGCAGGGTTTCTATTGGCCTTTGGCCGTGGCAGACGCCAACAACCTCATACGCACATGCAGAAATTGCAGAAAGCATGCCCCCTACAAGCACTTTCCAGCGAATAAAGTCCAACTAATACCACCTGTTTAGCCCCTAGCACGATGGGGAATGGACATCGTTGGCCCATTGTCGAAAACTAGAGGCAACAATGCCTTCGCAGTGGTATCCGTTGATTGTTTTTCCAAGTGGATCAAAGCGAAGCCAATCCAAGTCATAAATGCAGCCTCCGTCCAAAATTTCTTCTGGCAGAACATTGTTTGTCGTTTTGGAGTCCCCAGAGAACTCACTATGGACAATGGAAACCAGTTTGATAGTTACACATTTCAGAGCTTCTACGAGCAATTGGGCACCAAGCTATGCTTCGCGTCAGTCTATCACCCTCAGTCCAACGGAGCAGTAGAGATGGCCAATGGACTCATATTCACAGGAATTATGAAAACATCACCGAATTACCAAAAAGCAGATGGGCAGACGAATTGCTGAGGGTCATCTGGTCTCACAACACCTCGTAGCCCCGTGCAACGAAGTTCTATCCTTTCAAACTGTTATATGGGGAAGAAGCCATGACACCAGAAGAGATAAAACTGGGATCGGTCAGAGCGGAAGGCAAGGAAGAAGAGCAAGACATGGAACCAACCATCGATGCATCGCAAGCCATTGCCAACTGCGAAGACTACCAAGATGAGACACGAAGGTGGAAGAACAAGAACATACATCCCAGGGGAATCCAAACAGGAGATCTGGTGCTCTGAAGAATCCCGAAGAATAGCAGGGGCAACAAACTGCAGTCAAAGTGGGAAGGCCCATTCCTTGCTGCGCGAACAGAAAGACCTTCGGCTTTCAGGTTACAAACCTTGGAAGGCG
The DNA here is from genome assembly GCA_015342445.1 of Digitaria exilis. NCBI lineage: Eukaryota > Viridiplantae > Streptophyta > Magnoliopsida > Poales > Poaceae > Digitaria > Digitaria exilis. The sequence continues at coordinate 465,573 of JACEFO010002182.1, forward strand.
AAGAAGACCCTTACTCATGGAATGAAGACAACCTCCAGAAGTACTTCGTGTAGAGAAGTAGAACCAGAAACTTTTAGGTTATTATCGTTTTCTTTTCCATCTGTAATTTTCTTTTCTCAAATGTTGCCCAAAGAGGCCTATGTAAGGATTCGTACTCTTTTCCTCATAGGGGTAACATTCGAAGAGCTTACTTAACTCTCGAAGGCGTGAGGTTTTTAATGAGGCGAAATCCAAATGTAACCTCTTGTGAAATATAAACAAGGTTCCCAAAGAAATGGAACACAAGAAATGACCCGAAGCTACAAAACCCTTCACTTGCGAAGGGATGTAGCTTTCGGGAAGACACTGGCATGCTAGTTAGGCAAGTGAAGTCTTGTCTCAAGTAAGGAAGGCACTCGACCCTTCGCCTTAACTCGCTGAATGACGATAGTCAATTACCACGACAACGTTCGTGAAGAAAGGATTACAAGGCACATCGAGCTCGAAGGGGATCCTGGCTTCTCGACCTCACGCACACCAAGCTCGAAGGGGGAAGTAGGCCTCCTGACATCACAATGATCGACATTCTAAAGGGGATCCGGGCTTCTCGACCTCACGGACCCATGACTCGAAGGAGGAAGCAGGCCTCTTTGTTTCACAAGGATCACGCTCCGAAGGGGATCTTTTCTGCCTGACATGCTCCAATTGTCTCAAGGGAAAGCAGTGCCCACAACCCTCAAGAATCAGCCTCGGACAAAAAAACGAAGTAGAAGAAGGGCTTCGTGCCTCGCCTGCATAAAATATTAGCAAATAAAACTAGCGAACACAAAGAAACACGAAGCTTTTCCTATACCATCTTGTCTTAAGGACAGAGATCACTAAAACTCTTCGAGAACTAAAGAAAAGAAGGAGACCAGGTCCTCCTGAATGACTGTTCATATTCCACCATATCCAAGGCACTCAGTGCTTCAATCGCTACATCTGCCCTCACATATATAGGGTTTTCCGAGGGCAAACAGTACCTCAAGAAAATAGTGCATAAGATACTATGCAAAGGGCAAACAGGGCCTCAAAAAAAATCATACCTTCAATTCTAAAGCACCGAAAGGAGGCCTCTCATCGGCCTTTGCAGACCTAGATAGGCCCGAAGGGGGGAGGCGTTCTGAAATAGACCAAACGGGCCTATCAGGGCCTACAAAGCCTAGATTCAAAGTCTTTGGAAGCCTCAGGGCTCACGGCTCTTTCATTACAACATCACAAATCTCACAAATCGCCTTGCGCTTCAGTCAGAGCAATGTCTTTGGCCATCTCACGAAGTTCATGATCGGTCAGCATTCGATTATAAGCAGACCCAGTATACCGAAGGTTACAACATCATATTCAAAACATAAATGTTACATGAATTACAACTCATTCAAACAATACAGGACCCTTAAACATATAGGACGAGGGACCAATGCCTTCGTCCACATCTATGGGCTCCGGTTTGGGATCAAGCAGCCCTGAAGGGGCCTCGTAAGCTATGCCTTCGTCAGTCCTACGAAGGCACCGAGCTTCTCTACGGGCGCGACGCTCTAACAGCACACGCTGATGCTCCAATCTATCGCTTTGGAATTACTGAAAGAACAACTTGCAACAAGCATTGCGTTCTTCGTATTTACGAATCTTATATTGCCAAAACTCCGAAAATGAACCCCAAGGACATCTCGAAGAGTATTTGGCCCAACAACCACCAGAAATGTAATATCCATCTTGGTGCATCAAAAGGGGTAACACACCTTCGGCCACCGGCGTGGGCTCCGCTCTGGGGACCTGCACGGCAACCGAGGTACAAGTCAGATTACAATCAACCAAAATACAACCCGCACATAGCAGTGCAGGGTTCTCACACCTCTCGACTAACATCCTCGGTTTGGCCTAGAAGTTGCGCGACGGTGAATACACCGTCAACAGGTGCAGCACGATCATCACCCACCAGGGCTTCGCGATCTAGCATCACACCCCTCAGGCCACCGAGATCTTGGTCTTCTGCTGAAGCATCATCTCTTGCTGGGGCGGCGTCGCCTACCGCAGCCTTCGTGCGACTAGCAAGGAGACCTTCAAGCACAGTCCGAATCTTGGCTTCGATCCGAGCACGGTTCTACGACAAAAGAGGCATTAGGCTCTAAGACATGAAATGAAGGTACAACTCCAAAAAAAATTGCCAAAGGTGTCCTTACGCGGCGAGCTTCCCTACCAACAAGTTCAAGACTGTTGGGGTTCAGAAGATTCTGCATGAAGTTGTTAGCAATAGCCTTTGCAAGACTTGGGAGGCGCGAGGGCTCCAGCATCTCAGCACTTGGCCACTGGTACCCAGGCTCCATCATGGCGCGAAGGTCCGACCAGCCGATAGTCTTCGAAGGCTCTTCAGCTGGCACGAGGGCACAGAAGCTAGCTGCAAGAGCGTGAGCTGCAACCTTAGCGTTTACCTCTCCCCAGATGTGGCCACAGCTTTGAAGAACCTCCAGGCTAGCTTCAAGCCAATCATAGAATTGCTCAATGCTACAAGCTTCCAGATCCACAGTAGGTGCGGGAATCCCGAAGGGAGCAAAAACTTGAGTGACACACTTTTGCACTATGAAAGCTCCGGTGAGGTGTGAAGCCTGATAATGGTCGAAGTCCCTGTGGAGTTCCTCAAAGTCTTTTTCCCATCCCTCGAGTGAATGTTTAAGCATGTTCTTCTCCTTTTCAACGGCTTCGAGCTGAGGACGGAGCCGTTGCTCCACCTCCAGATCAATATGGGCCTCCTCAAGTTTCTTCTTGACATTGTCGAAGTCAGACTTCGCAACAGTCATAGCCTGTTCGAGCACCTCCCGACGTTCACGCTCACGTTTCAGCTCCTCGGTTATGTCCTTCTTCTCAGCTTCGAGCTTTAGAATCTTCCCACAATCAGAGCTCTTCACATAAGGACGAAGGTTCTCGACGTCCTGGTGAAAAGACCGCAAAGCACATCGAGCTGCCACAAAGGTCTTCAGGGCCAAGTCCTCCACATTCTTAAGGATGGACTCAGTGCCCGTCTGGCATAACTCCTCCTCAATGAAAGAAAAGCAAAACCAATGGCCAACCTTGTGGCGGACCACTCCGAAATTATCCCAAGTTAAGTACCTTTGGACCACTAATCATGTAGTCAGGCACTTAATCCGGAATAAGCTGGAGCGCCGTCGGATTAAACCCGATTAAACCACGTACTTTTCTCGATCGAAACAACAGCACGCCCACACGAAGGTGAGTTCCAGAGATTACAACATCCCACAAATTAAATTACACACATAGGTAACATAGTTATTACAAACCGAGTTCAAATTTAGATCAGAGTACAAAGTTTTGCAGCGGAATTAAAAGTTCATAACAACTGAATTTAGAGTTTCATTGCAGCGGAAGAAAATAATCTAACGACGATACAAATAACTCCGTGTTGAAGCCTGTCACGAAGCTACTCCTCCCGATCCTCGGCAGAGGACGGGACCCATTCGATGTGCCAGCCAGGTGGAACCTGGGCAGGCCAAGTCATAGCATCGACATCCAAAGGTATACCTGTAAAACATTGCCACAAGCAAGGCTGAGTATACTAATACTCAGCAAGGCTTACCCGTCGGGTGAAAACTACATCACCGACATCTAGACAATGAGAGGCTTTTGGCTGGTGGGTTTGTTTGCCAAAAAGCAACTAAAAGTAGGTCCTTGCTTTCAAGTTTTAGCTTCACATTCTAGTAAGTTTAACCATTCTAGAATAGCATCCTCTCTAAGCATACAAGTGGTGCAATACAAATTAATTCATAGAACAAGTTTATCTATCTCAAACTTTCACTTGTTACTCAATGCAGCAAGGCGGTCAAGCAGTCTCATTAACCGCGAGAAGCGGACAGTTCAAACCGAATTTTGCTACCTGGCCAGGGGAAACCCAACACACACGGATACTCTGCTTGCTATAAAAGGTACAAGCATTTCCCAACCTTTCCCATCGATCCACAATTCGGAACCGGGTCCATTTCCTTAGGATAAAGGTTTACTGCTTCACTCACAGTCTCACGCATATATCCACAAGTATACGGCAGGGGTAAACAAAGTTTCCAAGGAGAGATGGCTATCGGCCCTAGCTGCTTCAATCTGGTACCGGGCTTACCGGCTCCCATATACCGGCATGCATGTGGTACGTTCAAAAACTTGACACACTCAACCACACGTTTCGACCTTAAATCAATTATCATACACGGACGGGAGATCTACATCTATCATCCCGCCCGTCAGTCCTTATGATTCCAACATCAGTAAAGACAGACAATTCCTATGTCTCGCGAGTGACAGGAAATCACTCGACTTGTAACGGACCTATAGCCATGCCCTAACGATCCTTTCATACTAGTATTGCAAGTCATAGGTACTAGGAAAATGTGCAGCTAAGGTATTCAATCAATTCCTTGAAACGTAAATGCACAAACATAGAGAATTCAAAGTGCATAATTTGGAAAATGTTAGGTTATGCTCCGGGGCTTGCCTTTTTGATCAACTCAAAGCTTGGGCTAAGGTAGGGTTAGTTTGACTTGTTTCCGCAGCATTCTCCCACCCTTCTTGTGGCCCTTCTTCGAAATCCGGGACGGGTACGCATGCTCCGGGATCTATACGAGATGCATATGCATAAGATTTACATTGATTTCAAAGTTCCAATAAAAGCACGGGCATTTGAGGCCATATTCAGCTAAACAAAAAGAATTCTCTTCTTTCACCTTTCAACACACTTGGAAGGTGCTAAAAAGGCCTTTTACTTTCGATGGTGATTGTGTACATATATAAAATTATACTTTTTATTTCTTCATTTAGCAACGCAGGTTATGTTTTTGGGATAATTTTAGTTTTTCCCCTAAATTTTACTTTCACGTGCGTGTGGTAAGGAATTGTTCTTCCTCTCTTCTTTTTATTGATTAAGCAAGATTCAAACTCCCATTTGTTGTCCTATTTCTATAATTCGAATGCTAGTGAAACTTCATAAATAAACTCAGGTCATTATGCTTATGTTTGCTGCAGGAAGGTTGAGCACATTTTATTAAGTAATCTAAGTTTTTGGATTTCCCTACAATTTCAACCACTTCAGCCGCTAGGAGATGATATTAAATCCTATAAAAATAAATACACAGGAAAATAAGGTGGACTATTTATAGGAGCAAAATAAGGTCATGTGTAGCTCATCTATCAAGTGGGTACTCAGTTTTAGTAGCAAACATGGGCCAAACAAATGCTACTTCTTTTTCTCACCCCAATTTATTTAAGCATGTTAGCAGAGCTAAAAACGGGGTTTAGCATTTTTCTAAGATAGCTGCTAATATGGATACACTACTGTACAAAGTTGGCTAATTTTTGTTGAAGGGAATAATTTCTAAAATTCAAACAATGTTTCAGCTGAGATAAACTTAAACAATTTATATCTGAAGCTAAAAAATATATCTCAGTGCAAGATTGATACTGCAAAGCATTTGTAACCAGAGTAATAACATATCCAAAGATCACTTTCATAGCTGCTGTAGTTTCGGAGCTATGCATAAAAGTGCATTTTCAAAGCTTGATTTTTAGAGACTGAACCAAGCAACAAAAGCATACACATGCTGTGTAGGAAATGAAATAGACATCACCAGGAGTACGAGGAATTTTGGTTTGCATTTTTATGATTTTTCTACGATTTTATATTGAATTTACAAGTTCACAGCCGGTACCCTAGATCTGCAGTTCCACTTTTCGATTTAGCCCCCGGAACTTTTCAAAACTTCACAGCTAAGCCCCTGGAATCTTACATTGGGAACCCTGCAGAAGGAAGAAGATGGAGGGAGGCCCCTGGCCGGCCATTGACGGCGCAATCTCGCCGCCGGCGAGGTCTTGGCGAGGGGGAAGGGCACGGGGAGCATCACCGCGACGTGGGCTTTCCATTCCCCACCTTGGACCGGGGGATTGGAGGCCGGGAAGGGGGCGACGGCGAGCAGGGGCGGCGTCGGCCTCTGCTGGCCATGGCGGCGGCGCTGCAGGTGGAGAGGGCGGCTGCTGGGCGGCTGGGCGTGTTGGAGAGATGGAGGGGAAGGTCAGGGGCTGCGCGGAGGAGGCCGTGGGGCAGCAGAACCCCGAGGCCGAGCTCGAGCAGAGCTCCCATGGCGGCAATGGGGGCTGCGGCAGGGGAGGGGAAAATGGCTAGGGTTTGGGCAGCTGAGAGCTTAAATAGGCGACGACCGGGAGGGGTAGAGAGGGGATTTCGCGTGGCTCGGGAGGAGAAGGGCGCCAGGGACTCGTGGCGCCACCGCCGGCGCTGCCCAATCCGCCCAGGAGAGAGAGGTCGGGAGGAGGAAGAAGGGGACTGACAGGTGGGGCCGGGCTGTAAGAGAGAGGAAATAAATTTTCAATTTAAAAGTTTTGCTCTAAAAGAAATAGCTCCCAAGGTCCAAAAATTATGAATAAATACATTTTAGAAACCTTAGAACATTAGTGTTACAATGGAGGTTTGAAAAGTTGCAAAACATTCTTGGTTTAGATGCAGTTTTAAATTCAAAAAGACTTGAATTTGAATTTGGTATGAATTTTTGGCCCTAGCAATTCAACTCCAAAAATATGGGGAAAAAAAGATGTAAATTCAACATTTGGGACCTAGTCTTTTATAAGCTTTTTACCCATCATAGTTATATTAGAGAATTTGGGCTTTCTTTACAAGTCATAATTTTAATCCAAATTCAATTTCCATAATTCGAATTGCTTCCAAAGATATTTCGAACAAGGTAGAAAAGAGGAGGTGTTTTATTTGCATACTAATCCACCTTTGTAAGACCAAAACTCAAGTCTTAAATAACTTCCTCATTTGGTAGTGTTAGTCCAAGTTTTCTCCCTTTTTCAACAGGTTGGTAAAATCATAACTTCCTTTCCATTGCATTGTCTTATCTTCCCAATTCCTTTTATTAATTATTTTATTTCACCTCTCCCGCCTTTATTAAACCCTTCTATAGTGTCACTAAACATCAGAGGTATGATACTCAAAGAGAATTTTCAATTTAAAGTCCTACCCCCTTTTATTCTGGGAGTAAAATCTTATTTTAACTTAAAGTTAAAACATGGACACATACATGGAGGTTAACAGCTTATTTATTTCATATGCTCAACTTTAATTATGTCACTAACAACATAACTTATATTAAAATATTAATTAATTTACATCCTTTGTTCTTTATGAAAGCTCATGTTGTGGACAATTTCCCATTTTATTACTAAAACCACAAGATTGCCACATGTAGGCCATGATTAGACTGCAAGCTTTATGTGGCGGACCACTCCGAAATTATTCCAAGTTAAGTACCTTAGGACCACTAATCACGTAGTCAGGCACTTAATCCGGAATAAGCTGGAGCGCCGTCGGATTAAACCCGATTAACCACGTTCTTTTCTCGATCGAAACAACAGCACGCCCACACGAAGGTGAGTTCCAGAGATTACAACATTCCACAAATTAACTTACACTCATAGATAACATAGTTATTACAAACCGAGTTCAAATTTAAATCAGAGTACAAGTCTTGCAGCGGAATTTAAAGGTTCAAAACAACTGAAATTAGAGTTCATTTCAGCGGAAACAAACGAACTAACGACGATACAATATAACTCCGTGCCGAAGCCTGCCACGAAGCTACTCCTCCCGATCCTCGGCAGAGGACGGGACCCATTCGATGTGCCAGCCAGGTGGAACCTGGACAGGCCAAGTCATAGCATCCACATCCAAAGTTATACCTGTAAAATATTGCCACAAGCAAGGCTGAGTATACTAATACTCAGCAAGGCTTACCCGTCGGGTGAAAACTACATCACCGACATCTAGACCATGAGAGGCTTTTGGCTGGTGGGTTTGTTTGCCAAAAAGCAACTAGAGGTAGATCCTTGCTTTCAAATTTTAGCATCATATTCTAGTTCATTTAGCCATTCTAGATTTGCATCCTTTCTAAGCATACAAGTAGTGCAATACAAATTAATTCATAGAACAAGTTTATCAATCTCAAAATTCCACTTGTTACTCGATGTAGCATGGCGGTCAAGCAGTCTCATTAACCGCGAGAAGCGGACAGTTCGAACCGAATTTCTGCTACCTGGCCAGGGGAAACCCAACACACACGGATACTCTGCTTGCTATAAAAGGTACAAGCATTTCCCAACCTTTCCCATCGATCCACAATTCGGAACCGGGTCCATTTCCTTAGGATAAAGGTTTACTGCTTCACTCACAGTCTCACGCATATATCCACAAGTGTACGGCAGGGGAAAACAAAGTTTCCAAGGAGAGATGGCTATCGGCCCTAGCTGCTTCAATCTGGTACCGGGCTTACCGATCCCCATACATCGGCATGCATGTGGTACGTTCAAAAACTTGACAACGCATCCACACCTTCCGACCTTAACCAATTATCATACACGGACGGGAGATCTACATCTATCATCCCGCCCGTCAATCCTTATGATTCCAACATAAGTAAAGACAAGCAATTCCTATGTCTCGCGAGTGACAAGAAATCACTCGACTTGTAACGGACCTATAGCAATGCACTATCGATCCCTTTCATACTAGTATTGCAAGTCATAGGTACTAGGGAATTTGCAGCTACGGTATTCAATCAACTCCTTGAAACGTAAATGCACAAACATAAGGAATTCAAAGTGCATAATTTGGTAGAGTTAGGTTATGCTCCGGGGCTTGCCTTCTTTCTCGGACTGAGAGTTAGCCTCGGGGTTGGTCACTTCTGCACCGGCGCCGTGCTCTGGGACTCCTTCCTCGTCTGCGGGGATGAGGGTGTAGTCGCCGTCTGGGATAGTGCCTTCTACATGATATGCACAGTTTAAGGCGGCTGCCTTAAGATCCTAAGACTAAGGCCTTTAAGGCCATATTCACCTAGACATGCTTAGGCATTACTATGTTCTTCACAAAAGCAAGGTGTAGGTGTGGACAAATTTTATTGATTTTGATGGTGATTGTGTACATATATAAAAGAATTCTATTTATTTCTTCACAAATTTGGGTGCTGTTCTGGAATTCCAGATTCCATTCATTTATTCCAACTAATTATCCAAAAAGGTTTACTCTTTTATATAATTCAATTTCCACCTAGACTTCTTCCTATTTTTGTTTTTTTTCCATTTCTGTTCATCATTTTTAGCTATAAAATTTATGACAGCTACTGGAGTATAAGAGCTAAGCTCACTCCAAAATTTAGCTAATTTTGAGCTACACATAATTTATTAAAAATGTGCAAACAGCTGACTGCCGAAAATGAAATAAATTCATAATAAATTGAAAATTCATCCATTTCAGTAGATTTTCCTACCAAAGCTAGGCATAAGCATGAGGAGGGCTCTGGCCAAGTGATGGCTCAAAATAACCCTTGGGTAGTCCTCAATATTTTTCTATCCAAAAACACATATTTATTTATTTGCTAAACTAAACAGAGCAAAAATTAAGTTTTTCATTTCTAACATGTGTGCTAACAAGTTTTTAGTTCTCTGGAGCAAATTGGTGATTTTTCACTGCACAGATTATTTTTAATGATTTCTGCACAGCAAAAAGTCAGAAAACCTAGTTTAATTCATAACAGGAGCTGTAGTCCATATTTTTGGGTCCCCTTTGGACACAAGCTTTCCAAAGCCACTACCAACCACATATCCAAAGCTCAACCCCAGCGGAGCTCTGGATTTGAAATGGTGCACAACTTTAGATTTTTATAGTTTGAATTTTAATTCAAAAACAGTTCATCAAAAGCAATAACATGTCTAATAGAGATTGTAGTTTAGGCTCTCACGAATCCAGAGAGTATTTTTGTGTATTTTTCTGCTTTTTGTACGATTTTTGACGCATTTTACAAGAATCGGGAAAATTAAACCTAGACTTAAGAATCTTTTTATGCAGAGAACCCTAGAACTTTCAAAACTTCGCGAACCAGTCCTGAACTTTTGCGTAGAGGCCCCTAGACAAAGGTAGACGATGAAGAAAGGTCCCTGGGACCTCGCCGGAGTTGCGTCGGGCAAACCACGGCGAACTAGGCACGGGGAAGTGGGGGGAAATGATCCTAGGCTCACCACGAGTCGTTTGAGGACGGTTTGGAGGCCGGGGGAGGTCGGAGTTGCGCCGGCGACGTGGAGGTGGCGGCGCGGCCGCTGCGGGGTCTACGCCGGCGAGCTCGGGGTCGTTCGCGGAGGGCTGAGGGTTCCTTGAGCACCAGTGGGGCTCGGGGAAGCCAATGGCGTGCTCGGGGAAGCTCGGGGACGGCTCGGAGTAGGGGCTCGGCTTGGGGGTGCTTCGACGGCCGGAAAACTCGATTTGGGGGAAATCGAAAATTCGAGCCGGAGAAGGGGTAATTGGTTGGGGAAAGTTGGGGGTTTTGGAGCTGGTGGAGTGGACTAGCTCCGTGCGGAATGGATTTGGGAATGGTGGAGCGTGGACGAGGAATTTCGCGATGAGGCTCAACTCGGTTCGCGCGTCGCGAGGAGGAAGAAGAAGGGGGAGAGCGCGAGGAGCCGAGCTGAGGCAGTGAGCGAGTGATTGGAGGGTTGGGAGTGCGCGGTGGAGTGCTCGAGCACCCAAAGCAGCCACTGTTGAGCCTCGGGAGCGAGCGAGCGCGTTAATGCCCGACGCGACGCGCCATTGCCGCTCTGCAAGCTCGGTCTGAGCGCGAACGGCGCGGTTGGCGAGGGGAATCATCGCGTGCTGCTACGGGATCGTCTACAGGGCATGTTGGCGCGTAGTGGAGGAGGAATCGCGGCCTGCAGCGCTCAGCGCAGCGCGAGCGCGCGCGCGACCGCGGCGGCGCGAGACCGCCATGATGGCGTCCGCGGCGCGAGGCAGTGCGAGGCGACGGCGGCGAGTTGACGGCTCGGGAGTGGCGAGACAAACGCTAGACGACACGCGCCAACTTCTGCCGCGGCTCGGCCAGCTCGACGCCGCCTGCGCCGCTCGCCGGCCGCGTGGCGGCCGAGCTCTGGCCGGCGTCAGCGCGCGCCAGGGCCACTGTTCCTTGCCCGTGGAGCTCCGAGTTTGAATTCGAATTTTCTCCAAATATTTGAACTGAACTTGAAAAAGTGTAAAAATAAAAGTTGTAGTTTGGAAGATGGGACACAACTTTCTTTTTGGGATGAACTTGAAATTCGAAGTTTTTCAAGCTCAAATGACCCAAATACAAAAAGGTGCCCAGAACGGTAATTTGAGTTTTCGAGGGACTAAACTGCAAAATATTCAAAAGTTCCAAACAGTGACTAGGGTTTATTTGTGATGACAAACAACTTTTATTTTGGGAGATTTTCAAGTTTAGTACAAAAATCTTGAGTTTTCGGTTGGTGCCAACAACCCCTGTTTTTGGAGTTTAAATTTGAATTTTTGATGAATTGTTGAATTTCACCATAATTATCTGTTGAATTGATCTTGATTGCCCTTTTAGATTAATTTGACATCAGAGATGTCACACTTTATTAGTCCAAATGTTTAACCCTAACATTAAATCAGTAACAATTATTTTACTAAGAACATTAGGAGCACTCTAAAAATTATTTTATTTATAGCCCGAAGTGTGCTCCCTTAAAAAGGGTGTGTGGTCGTGTGTTTTTCATTTCATGGTTAAGTTGGTCTTTCAACTTGATTTCCTATGTTTGGTGGATAAAGCATCTGAGTTATACATAACTCACCAAGGTTGCAAATGACACATTTTTATATATACCCAACTTCCATTTGAGAAAGTGGTTTGGTTTTACAATTAGAAATTACTTTCCCAAAGAAAGGTGTTTCAAAACAAGAAAAGAACTACAACCTTTCATAGGCGTTTGTGATGTGCACAACTCTTATTTATAAATTGAAATTAAAACCTTGCCTTCAGAAGGTCATTAATATCTTTAGTTGGAATTATTTCATGTGTTAGACTTCATATGAGCCATTAGTCCTTTAAGACCTTTAGGGACATAGAAGCATTACTTAATTTGCCGTACAATCCTGACTTCTTTTTAGGAGATTTGTATGCGTCGTCTCGAGAGCATGTATTTAGAGTTTTGCCGTGCAACTTGTAAGAGAAGATTTTTAGATTTGTACTAGAAAAGTTTTTTTTTGTAGGGTTCAAATTTCAAGAACCAATGCACGAGTACAAACTTAACACTCCTCATGTGTAATTCTCATTCCAACTAGTGATTTAGTTTCAGGGTTTATAGTGCCTTAGTTTGTTTAATCACTCTTATTTATACGCTTTAAACACCAGGGGTGTTACAAACCTCCTCAAGGAATTCACGTTCATGATCGCCGCTTTGAAACTGAAGTACACCCTTCGCCTTCCCCCCGATGACCTTCGTGTCACCAGAGCAACCCAGACGAGCAACAACTTCAACAGGGTCGCCAGTTGCCACGAAGAAGCCACTACTGGTTTCTTCCTTCTCCCCCTCCTCCACAGCCTTGTCAGCGCTGCATTCCCCAGAATCCTTCGAGCTAGTTTCGCTAGAGTCAGGGGAGGAACCGCTGCCGCTCCCAGACACCTCCGGAACCAGGTCCGTCGTTTCCATGACAATGTCATTTTTAGTGTCCTCGATCTCCACCTCGGCCTCGCTGTCTTCGACGTCGCTATATGGAACATCGAAGGGATTAGAAGACTTAGCAGGATCAGCCCGCCTCTTAGCCACAACAACCGGCAGACTCTTGTCAACTTCCACGGGCGGTGCACACATTTACAGGGGGTTCACCGGGAGGGGGGACTCGGCGGCTGGGAGCTCCTCATCCTCATCAATGCTCCCGAACCAATTTGTCTTTTGATGCTTCAGGCCCTTGCGACGCCCACCACGGCCTCTGCGGCCTCGCGCAGTATCTTCGCCAAACCGGCCCTCGATGGTGATGAGAACATGACACCATCGGACACGAACATTGGTCATAAGGTGAATTTATTTCTCCATTTGTATAATTATTTATTGTACAATTCACTTGGTTCCACATGTCCATGTCATTATTTGACTGAAGGTACAAATATATTATTACAATGTCTTCGCGGGCTTGTTATTCACACATGGGACCCAGGATTAAGATGGAGTAGGCCCCAGACATATGGAGAGATCTTCAAAGATGCTCAAGGACGTCCTCCACCTTGGCCGCCACCTTAGGAGACCAGCAAGGGCGCCCAAGTAAGATGGAGGCCCATTACAACTCGAGTTCGAGTCCACCTCGGAGTCCAGGAACAGTCTGGAGTAAAACGGACGCCCAGGCCGCATACGGACTCGGATTTCGACGATCCATATATGGTTGGAAAGAAGATTTTATAGAGCTTCCAATGGAACCAGAACCAGGCCCAAATTCACTATGAGTCGACGGGAATCGTCCGAGGAAGGTGGCGTCCAGAATCTGTCCCGGTGCTGCGTCACCGATATTTGGCCTTTGGGCCGTGTATCTTCGTTGAGCCCATTAGGGGCGCGTGTAGGGGGTCGACCACGACCCTAACTTCTATATATCAGTAGCCGCCACCCTCGTTAGGATTTGGGTTTTGCTTAGATTAATCTGTCTAGAACAGTTTCGCCGTCATTGGTTTGTGAGACCCCAACTCGTGAGATTAATCATTCATCTGCAATTGTGTTGCATCTTTCTGTGTTCTTGCTTGTGTTCTTCGATTCGCAGGCAAGGATTAGCCTTCTGGGCGAGGTCGACTTAGGTCGATAACCTGAGGAGACGTGGTGCTGCGATTGCGGGGTTCAGGACGTGTTGTTCGGAAGCCGGATCGATTTGTGTCGTGACTCCGCCAAAATCGTCGCTTATCTGAACCTTTCGGAAGATCGGGAACCCTAGTCCACATCAGTTGGTAGTCAGAGCTTCAGGTTTACCGTCAGGTTCACCCTTATCCTAGTTTAGTTTGTGTCATTCTTCCTAAAAATCCAGAAAATTGCCCTACAAAAATATATGTTCTTCATTGTTTCCGCTGTCCTATAACCCTCTGTGCCCCTCAATTTTTCTTTTCAGATTGCTTTTCTGAATTTTAGTCCCTCGTTGTGTCGTTGTGTTCGTCGTGTCTAGGTCTTGTTTCTTGTCTAGTCAAGTAGAGTAGGATTTTGGTTCTGTTTAAGTTGTCATTCGTGTGGATCTTTGAAGGGAAGACAATCTGATCCAAGTGCTTGTCTCATGCTCCATGTTAATTAATAACAGCACAATATATTTTTGCATCCTATATGCATGTTGCAGCTAAGATATTGGTTTGCCGTGTACCTTTAAAAAATTAGAAGGCAAAGGATAGTTGATTGGTGCATCCTGCACGTTGCTGTGAAAATTTTTGGCAACCTCCAAAAATTCCATCGTCCATTGTGACATATCTTGCGGCACATTCTGAGTAGAAAAAAAGAAAAAGGCGAGGTGCAAAAAAAAAACAAAACAAAAGAGCGCACCAAAGAAAAAAAAAAGAAAGACAAGAGTAGAAAACATCAGTATTGCTGCATCCTGTGAGTCCTTGAGCTAAGTTGTATTATTACTTGCTTGAACTAGGTTTGAGACGAGTTTAGGCCGGTGACATAGACTAGCTTGGGACTAATTTTCAGCTTTGCAATTTCTGAATTGAATAATTGATATTCCTTGCTACATATTTTTGGCCTTCCTATAGCTCCACATATTACTTTTGGATAACACAGTTTTTGACCCTTGCAATCGCTGGATCACATCTTCCAGGTAATCTTTTGCTTTGCTGGTAAGAACCTTGTAAGACCATAGTAACGTGCTTCCTTTTGTTGTGTTGATTGATTGAGAGGCACCATCACACCTGCATAGGAGATTATTAGGAATAATTAATTGTTGTCAATCTTCTATGACTAGTATTTTGCAGGACAATATGGATATTATAGAACAACATGTGTTCAGTTCTCAAATGCAGAAGGCGGAACGAAATCAAGTCAACAATTTATTCCAAACTTTCTTTGTTGTGAGGAATCGACGTTGTCGTGTCATCATTGACCGTGATAGCAGCCGCAACATTGCAAGTTTAGAGTTGGTCGAGAAGCTTGGCTTGACCACAGAGCCGCATCCATCTCCGTACTACATCCACTCGGTAAATTCTTGCGATATCATAAAGGTAGATAAGATTGCACGTATAGAATTTTTTATTAATGTCTACAAGGATAGTGCAGAATTTGATATAGTACCTATGCAAGCATGCAATTTGTTATTTGGTGAACCATGGATATCTGAAAATAAAGTTGTTCATAATACAATTGCTAATGATTATTCTTTCAAATATAAAGGAAAAAACATTATTCTTAAACCTATGAGTATTGCTGAAATTTTAAAAGAAGATCTCATGAGGGCAGAGAGAAGAAAGAATGAGCCTTTTAGAAAAGAATGGGCAATTTTAGATGTTACAACACCTACATCTAAATCTGAAATTTTACAAAAAGATCATGCTATTTTGCCTCTTGTTGGAACTAATGTTTTGCAGCACATACCCAAACAAGAAGAAAATGAGGAGCTGACAACAACATATGAAGATTCAGGACCTTTTTGTCACAATGCACCGTTGGCTACTGCTGCATATGAGGCCAAAGCTGTTACACATGGTGCTACAATCACCGAAGGTGAAAATTGTGCTATGCTGAATTTTTCCACCGATCATGCTAATATAGAGCAACTATTAGTGAAACCTACTCTTGATTTACCTTTGTCACAAGATGATTGGCTTGATATTTCTTGTGATAAAGAAGAGTTGTGCACAAATGATTCATATATTGCTATGACACAACTAGTCCATACTAATGATAATCATGCTTTGGAGTCATATACTTGTGCTGAAAATAAAATGTTTGTTCCTATTACTTGTGCACATGCCGAACAAAAATTGCTATCTTGTTTAAATACTTTGGGTTATATCGAATTTGATGTTCTATGTAATCTAAATTGTTTGAAGGAGAGACTTTTTGCAAATTTTGAATTGCCATGTTTGAATAGAAATACATATCACTTTATTGGCAAATATAATCATAAAGGAGAATATATGGTGCATCGAGTTTATATTTGTTCAAATCTGAAATATTCTTTGATGGGACAACAAGGAGATCAATTTGAGGATTGCAATAACACTAAACATACCGAATCCAGTTGCTCTAGTTTTGTTTTCAAGAAACAGGCAAATATTCAAGAAGGGGAGCACTGTTGGGTGTCACCTAAAACATCTTCTACAACTACGGCCAAACCGAGGACGGTTTGTTTTCAAGAAGGGGAGGATGATGAGAACATGACACCATCGGACACGAACATTGGTCATAAGGTGAATTTATTTCTCCATTTGCATAATTATTTATTGTACAATTCACTTGGTTCCACATGTCCATGTCATTATTTGACTGAAGGTACAAATATATTATTACAATGTCTTCGCGGGCTTGTTATTCACACATGGGACCCAGGATTAAGATGGAGTAGGCCCCAGACATATGGAGAGAGCTTCAAAGATGCTCAAGGACGTCCTCCACCTTGGCCGCTACCTTAGGAGACCAGCAAGGGCGCCCAAGTAAGATGGAGGCCCATTACAACTCGAGTTCGAGTCCACCTCGGAGTCCAGGAACAGTCTGGAGTAAAACGGACGCCCAGGCCGCATACGGACTCGGATTTCGACGATCCATATATGGTTGGAAAGAAGATTTTATAGAGCTTCCAATGGAACCAGAACCAGGCCCAAATTCACTATGAGTCGACGGGAATCGTCCGAGGAAGGTGGCGTCCAGAATCTGTCCCGGTGCTGCGTCACCGATATTTGGCCTTTGGGCCGTGTATCTTCGTTGAGCCCATTAGGGGCGCGTGTAGGGGGTCGACCACGACCCTAACTTCTATATATCAGTAGCCGCCACCCTCGTTAGGATTTGGGTTTTGCTTAGATTAATCTGTCTAGAACAGTTTCGCCGTCATTGGTTTGTGAGACCCCAACTCGTGAGATTAATCATTCATCTGCAATTGTGTTGCATCTTTCTGTGTTCTTGCTTGTGTTCTTCGATTCGCAGGCAAGGATTAGCCTTCTGGGTGAGGTCGACTTAGGTCGATAACCTGAGGAGACGTGGTGCTGCGATTGCGGGGTTCAGGACGTGTTGTTCGGAAGCCGGATCGATTTGTGTCGTGACTCCGCCAAAATCGTCGCTTATCTGAACCTTTCGGAAGATCGGGAACCCTAGTCCACATCAGATGGCCTCACTCTCCCGCGAAGCAGCCCGGGGTGGAGCAACCTTATTCAAAAACTCGAACACGCGGTTACACCGCTGAGTGCCAAGAAGCCTTCGGCTCTCCTTGTTCTCCTTGGAAGTCTTCTTTCCCAAGATGTGATTTGCTTGTTCCTCAGCCTCATCGCCTTCGAGCAAGGCCTCGGTAATCCCAAAGCACTGACGAAAGTCAGGGATGGGAATCCCATTCAGCGATTCTATAACAAATGAGGACACTTCCCAAGAGGATTGAACAGGGAACACCCCGTAGATGTAATACTCCTCCACGAGGTCTCGAACGGACAGATACTTGAAATCTTGCGAAGCATATCTGCCAATTGAACCCCTTCAGAGCAGCTCTCAGTGTGGGCTTCAAAGGGCTCTGCAAGCTTCCCCAGTGCCTCGCCAGTCAATCTGGAACCTTCGGGTTCAATACTATAGTAAAACCACGAAGCCCACCAATCATCGGACCACCTGTTCTTGTAAGCGGTAACAAGCGCAAGTCAGAGTGATACACGAAGTTTAGACACCCGAAGTGTCCTCTCCGGACTACAGTCCCATCCTTACGGGCTAAAGCGACCGACCAAGGCTGCTTGTAAACGCGATGGGTAAAAGCAAACCCCTTTGCGCTGGCCGGAATTACTGTCATCTTGCAGATCCACAGGTAAAGGCTCAGCCGAACGAAGGCGTTCGGCGTAAGCTGGTGCAGCTTGATCTTGAAGAAATCCAAGATGTCCACAACAACAGGGTGGAGCGGAAACCGAAGGCCAGCGTCGAACATGTCGCGAAAGACCATAACCTCTCCAGGCGGAGGGGCCGGCTTGAAACACCCCGATTCAGGCAAACGACACTTCGAAGAGTCAATAGCTTCGCCCAGACGCTCGAAAGTCCACAAAGAGACATCAGACTCCCCGAAGACCAGGGTGTGCCCCTCGAGGGGTAGAGCCAAAGATCGACCATCGCCTGAAGCTTTACGCTTTTGAGTCATCCAAAGTCCTCGTCAACCGAGAAGATCTGAAAAATAACTCTAGTTTCAAAACTTGAAGCAATGGTTACGAAGGTAACTAAAGTAGGAAAATTTACATAGGTAAGACAAACTTCAGTCCACAAAATGAGGAGATGAACTTGCAGCTTGTTCACGAAGAATGAAAGTGACCCCTCCTTTGGGTCCCCCAAAGGTCTTATATAGGGCAATTCCCTTTCTGACCATTGCAAGGAGCAGAATGGCCATTTTACCCCCACCACTTCAAAAAATTTTACCCTTGGCAGTCCGAGGGAGGCGTTCTGAAGGCCCGAAGCCGCGCATCACCGAGGGTTGGCGGTTCGGCCCAAAAGACTTGGTCCTACCCGCCAAGGGGCCGCTATTGGGGATGCGGCCTTCGGGCCTGAAATCTAAGGGATTGTTAAGCGCGCCTAACCGCTTATGCAGGATTTGGAGTCAGGGTTCTACGCAAGCCCTTCGGGAACCTTCGGCCCTCGGGCGAAAGAATTCAAGAAGCAAAGGCTAACGGGACCTGAAGAGGCCAGTGAAGGCTAAAGGGGCCCGAAGGGGCCTGTGAAGACAATAGCGCACGGAGCCAAGCGCGTCCGAAGGGGGCGGCGTCTGTGAACTTAGCCGAAGGGAGCAGTTGAGTCAACGTGTCCCGGCGCGTGTGTTTGTACTAAAATGCCCATGTAAACCAGGGAATATTCCCCCCGTTGTAAGCAAAATACTATAATGACATCAAGGCCCATGAGCCTTGACTATATAACGAAGAGAAATGCACAGTGCAGGGGACGGTTAATTTTCCCCTGGTGAGACCTTTTTACACTCGTACCCTTACTTTACCCTTCGGGATTTACATTTCCAACTGTTGGTGGCGTCTTCTGTTCTGGGTCCGCCCTCCACCCAATAGCATTCTGTTTTACCCTTCTCTATCATCACTCCGTGCGCCCCCCTGTTGCCTCTGTGGTTTATGTGTGCTACTTTCCATCACCCTGTTGTGCCCTGCCCCTGATTTTCTGAACAGAACCTTCCGGTAGTCTATTAATGCCTTTGTTGCTTATCACACCTACAAACCATCATGGTGTCATCAGAGTCCGTGTAGTGTAGATAGCTTAATGAAACTCATATTGTAACCAGGTTCAATCCCGGTGATGTTAGCCACACGTATTCGTATCAAATTCTATCACGATGCAGCCCAAGCAAAGTGTTGATGCTTTTTCTGGTCAACACGCGGCAAGCGCTTGATCACGCGGACCGCAAACGAACCAGATCACAGTCAGCCTACGAAAACCAGATGTTCCGGTTTTGTAAGGTTTCGCTGGAATCGGTCGTTTGAGAGGATAACTACCACACTTACGTGGTAGAGGACGGCTAGGTTTATGAGCAAACCAGCAAAGAGATAACCAACGCATTTACGTAGCGAAGAACGACTAGTTTACGAGCAAACTAGCAAATGCCGTCGATGCTCACACCCGGGAGGGACCCCGTCAGGGTGTGGAAGTCGCCGGACGTGCCCTAGGTCGACCAGCAAGCCTAGAACGCCATCAATGGCTGTGGAGATCACGATGGACAACAAGAGAGGTTGGAAAAACTCAGGGTTTAGAGATGAAAAGTAGATGCATAATGTTTGATTCGATTGGGATCACCTCAATCGGCCATGACCCTTTATATTTATAGGGTGGGAAGGTCTAGACCTAGTAGGAGTCGACAATTATACAAATCACGTGCCTAAATACATCTCCTCATTCGGAATAGACTGTAAATCCCAAAAGTTCCGGTTTCCAATCCGGAAGTTCTGGTTTTACCCGGGTGCAGTTACTCCCGAGGTCATAACTCTCTCGTCCGAAGTCCAAATCGGACATTCAATATATGCATTTTGATCGTCTCGGTGAGGCCTACGCATTGGTGAAGTCCAATCAGCATTTGGAGAACTTTATCACGAACGAAAGTTCCGGTTTGAGCAAAACCAATAAGTGCTAATTTCGGTTGTCAACATAGGCCCCCCTGTTTCTTGGTAAAGCTTAGCGTATCAAGAAATATTCTTTATGAACCAAAATTGCATAAGAACGATGACTAAAACTAGTACATCGATCATGTCTTGCTCTTCAAGCACGTTAGCATCTATCGGCTAATACTCTGATTTTAGCTTGCTGCATGCTGCTGATACATTTTGTGTGAGAAATAAGCCTGAGTGTAAAATTCCTCGGCTGTAAATCCTTGAAATATTAATTTCAAAATCATTCTCACATATATAAAATATTGTGAATACATAAAGCAACCAAATTATTATAATATCAATTGGTCTTTGCAAATACTCAAAACTGATGATGGCTAGATTACTCTTGAACCTCACTTATTTGCTTTTGGTTTGTCCCTCTATGCATCTGTCAGATCGTCCTCAATGATGTTCAAACCAGTTCATCCAGGATACACCCTTTAATATTGCTAAACACCAGTGCCTATTTGGACTGACCCGATGCTCATTGTTCCAGAGTGACTATCCTGAACTTTGGTGTCTAGAGGTATGACATGTAATAAAACCAAGATAACCCACTAGACATCTATCATGAAAAACATTCAATGATCCATTTAGACATAAATACTACCTGCACCACCAGCAATGAATCAGCAAACACTCATGCATACTCATGAATTGTAAATCTTCTAGCCTGAATTAAGAAGCTCCTATTCGGCTTAATTGCTAATGTTGAATCTTTCAATTGGCTAAAGGTCTCAAAATAGTACAATTTAATGAAAACATATTTGATACCTTGAGCACCCTCTGCAAGCCGATTCATTGAACAAAAACTCATGGGCAAATCATCAACTTTGCTAATATCCTGCCCCCCGAGCATTGAAAGCACATAAGTAGTATCTTACCGGGGGGCTATTCACTTTAGGACGATGACTAAAGATATTCATCGGCTGTTTATGTTGCCAAGGACGATATAAAATATCATCCATAGTGAATTCATCCATAATAGTACGCACAACCAAAATAAAGTGTAGAGAAAGATATAAATAATGGAATTAAAATCTTCTCTATGAACTATGCATTTTAACTTTTGAAAATTAAGAGCAATGCTATTCAAATTAAACACATGCATGATAATTTGGCGAAAACCCTCCATGATATAAAGACCCATATGGCAACCAAGGATCAAAATAAGAATGTGAGGGATAGTCAAGCATACCATTGGATGAACTCCATGACATAGGCATATATGGCATTTGAAAATCAAATGGATGATGCAATGACCAATAATTTCGATGATTTGGTGCAAACCTTGCATTTGAAGATCGTCTCTCATACCTATTCTTCTCCTTCAAATGTGTTGCACCTTTTGCTTGAACATCATCCTTGTCTTGAGTATGAATCTTTATTTTAGGAATTTCTTAATTCTTGAGCACTAAGTTCTTGTAGCTTCTTCTTTTGCCAATTCGATAAATGAAGTAAGCACCCTGATTTTATTTCAGTTTTGGACAGCTGTAACACCCTAAAAATGCCCAATTTAAAATTTAGTAATTAATTGGTTTTCCTTTTTGAGTGCTCATAAATAATGTAGGAAAATAAAATTTTTGAATAATTAAAATCAAATATAGGAAATAGAAACATTATTGTTGCATTCATGCTGGTGCATTTATTTTTGATTGTTGAATTCAAATTTGAATTTGAATTCAAATGAGTGTTTGAACAAAAGAAAAACCTTTTCTTTTTCTCTCTTTTTCTCTTTCTCCTTTCAGCCCGCCAGCCCAGCAGCCCTTTTCTCCTTTTCTCGCGCGGCCCGTCTTCTCTCCTTTCCCCGCGGCCCAGCTGCGCAGCAACCAGGCCCAACTCCCCTTCCCGCAGCCCAGCTCGGCCGGCCCGTTGCGCAGCCCATCTCGCAGCCCAGCAGCCGCCAGCCCGCGCTCTCCGCTCGCTGCCACTGACCAGTGGGGCCCACTGTCAGTTCCACCTCCCACCTCCAGCCGTACGCGGCTAGAGCTCCACCGCGCCGCGCCGCCGCGAGTCCTCTCCGCCCACGCCGCCTCCCTCACGACTTGGCACGCACGCCAAGGAGCTCGAGGCCCCTTAAATAGCGACGCAGCCAACCCCCCCTCGGCCTTGAACCCGCAACCCTAGCCGCCGCCTTGACCTAGCTCCGAGCGCCGCCGAGCTTCCACCAACTCGCCGCCTCGCCGCCGCCTAGCCGCCAAGAGTTGGCCTCGGATCTTCGCAAGCCCGTAAGGAACATGCCGAGCCCCCTCTCTTCCTCTTTCCCCCTCTCCTCCGCGCGAACGAGCTCGGCGGAGTCTCGTCTCCGCCGCCGAGCGTCGCTAGCCGCCTCCACCGGTCAATCCCCTTCCTCGACCCCCAAATCGAGTTCCCCTCCCTCTTCTCTATCTCTAGGGTTTTTCGCGGCGAGGTTTGGAGCTTTCTAGCCCCCAGCGAGCCATCTCCGGCCAGCCTTCGGCCTAGCGCCGCCGCGCTCCGGCGACCGCAGCTCTCAAGCGCTCCTAGCCCTTGATTTTGAATCTGACGGCCCAGATCTAAACTAGGTTAAACCGAGCCGGTTTTCGTGAACCGCGGTTCAGGCCGGTTCACGGTTCGGTCCACGGTTCGGTCAGCCATGACGTCAGCTCACGTCAGCAACCACCGCGGCCGTGGCGTTTTTGCAAAAGAGCCCCTCTGTTTTTCAAAAATTAACCCGCGGTCCATCTCTATTCAAAAGTATTTACAACTAAGTCCTTTTTCTTTCGTTTTAGCCCCTGTCCTTTTGAAAAATCTTGCCCGCTGTCCTAGATGGCAGTTTTACACCGCAGACCTTGAGTTTTTATACAAAATTATGTTTTAGGTCCCTGGTTTCTTTCAAAAACACCCCTGGAAGCCTAAAATCTTTACCAGCAAGCCCCTAGAGCCCGTTTTTAGCGTAGTTTCTCCGTTTTAACTCCGATTTGAGTGTTTCTCGCGCGCACGTGTTCGTAGTGAAGCGTAGATTAGATCTAAAACTTTCTTTTCATCTTTTGTTTATGTTTGGTGTACTGTTCTAATTAAATAATCTTGTTTGCATGTATGTGTGGATGCTTGTTGGTGATTGATGTGAGTAGTTGCCGAGCCGTTCGAGTACGCCGACGACTCCGTTCCTGAAGATCAAGTGCAGCAGCAGTTTTCTGAGGAAGGCAAGTATAACACGGACCATCCTTGTTACCTATACACCGATTAATCACATCAATCATATGCATGTGTCTAATACTGTTAGCCATTAAGGATGTTCCTAGTCTTTACCCTATTCCTTGTTACCCAGGTTTTTATGCATTATGGTTAGTCTATGCTACGCGCTGCAACCAACATTTATTTTCAATGTCAATATTGAATTAATGGTTCACTCCAATGATGATTAAAAGATGCTTTTTAGCAACATGGTTCGGGGAACTAGAGCATGTGCTGTGTGCTTTGTTCTAGTGTCTCTATAAGGTTTGATCTAGGGAATTAGAGCATGTGCTTTGTGCTTTGTTCTAATGTCTCTCCATAAGGTCCGGTTCTTAAAGCGACAACCCAGGAACCTGTTCGCCGCCGTTGGAACTATAATGGCTCTGGTCTTGGATAATTAACTTGTACGTCTCTAGCTCGCCAGTGGTTACCGAAAGGCGTATGTGGGGTGCATGGGTGAGAGTATAGTTTGATCCATCGAGGACGGTTTTATCCGTTGGCTATGCCTCGTTAGGCAAAGTCCCGTGATGTAAGCGCCCGATGTACGGCAGCTTCACACGTTGCGATGATTGCGCTCTCGCTCTGGACGCCATT
This sequence comes from Digitaria exilis, assembly GCA_015342445.1. Lineage (NCBI taxonomy): Eukaryota > Viridiplantae > Streptophyta > Magnoliopsida > Poales > Poaceae > Digitaria > Digitaria exilis. The sequence continues at coordinate 489,539 of JACEFO010002182.1, forward strand.
GACCCCCTCACGTTGCGCCCTGAGCGTACGTCAATCTCGATGCCTTGGGTTATGCTGCCTATGTTGAACCAAAACGGCTACTGTGCTTGTTAGGGTGTTTTGTGAAAGTCCTCGTAACATAAGTTCTTTTGGATTTATGCGACCGGCGGGTAAAGGGCGAAACCTCTGCAGAGTGTTGATCTATCATGATAGCCGTGCTCACGGATACGAGCGGCCTGGATCCTTTTTGATTAGAAGATGATATTAGTGGTTGTTATTGGTTTGTTCTATAATCACTTATACCTTATTAATGGGTTTATACTTGGGATTCTACTCATTTGTAGTAAGTTGGATGATAATAAAAAGAATCAACTAAAAGTGCTAATGCAGTATAACCGTGTCAAGCCTTTTGTCCTTGCATAACCCGTGTTATACTTGTTAAGTAAGATGGTTTACTTACACTTGCAATTATTCAACAAAATCCCGGATGGGTAACAGATGGAGCATTGAATGATCAATCGCTTGCTGAGTTTCCGGAGGATCTGCCGTACTTCTAAGCTGTGTTCAACCAGTCGGTGTCCCTGTGGATTTGAGGCTCTACTTAGTTGAAGCGTTTAATAGTATTAAGTCTTCCGCTGTGTTATTTGTTTAAGACTATGTCTTGTGTTAAACTCTGATATAAACTATTTTATTCGAGCATTGTGTTCTCTGTGATTCAATATTTGTAATCTATATGTGTTCTGTGGACATCCTGGGCACACATATGGAAGCATTCGGATTTCTTGGAAATCTGGGAGTTACAAAGTTGGTATCAGAGCCGTGCTGACTGTAGGATCACAGCCTAGATAGAACGGTCGATTAGAACCTGCTTAACCCTTGCTCTAAAAATTATTTTACATCCTAGAGTTGAGTTCTATTGAAAAATGGTGTTCTATTCTACCTCTGTCCTTTGTGAAAATTTTCTAGCCCTCCTCTAGTTTTCACCTCCATAGATGGCTCGACAGAGATAGATAGTCCGTAAGAGCACCGATGGCTACCTTCCACCCGCATTGATGAGTACCCGCTGGAGGCACGCAACCTACAAGGAGCTTGTTAGGCAGGAGGCCGAAGAAGGGAACCCCGAGGAGCCGCACCACCATCGACCCTAGATGCTAGTAGAGATCAAATAGAACGTTTTTGAGCCAAAACTAGTCTAAGAGTGTCGGGTCTTGTGTGAACCTTGTCCTTGAATGCTTGAATGAATTGTCATTATGCTTATGTGTGATTTGGATCTCTGTAATGATTGTGATGAGCGCAGATAAAAGTCTGCAATCATCTAGTATTGGATTAAGGTATAAGGTATTTAGTGGATAGATAGATGGGTTCCTGATCTCTCCTTTGTACATCATCTATCATCTTTCCTATCACCTGAGTACCTTATCTTGTCAATGGATTGCTTCTGTTCTTGAGACTGGTCCAGACATGACTGTGATTATGAATGTTGGGATTTTGATTTATGACAGATGGTTGGGACAAGAGGATCGATGGGTGGTGGCAACCAGAACCAGAACCAGAACCCGAATCAGAACCAGAACCAGCCGCCCACCATGGAGGATCTAGTCCGCTTGCAGACACAGACGATGCAACAGTTGACTCAGGCCATAGCTTTGATGCAGCAGAACCTGCAGAATCCACCTGTTCAGCCACCTCCCCAGCCCATCCGGGACAGGAGGGGAGAGTTCTTGAAGGGGCGCCCGCCAAAGTTTTCCCGCGCCAAGGACCCGATGGAAGCTGAAGACTGGATCAAGGCAGTGGAGAGACAGCTCGACATTGCTCAGTGTGATGACAGGGAGAAGGTGCTCTACGCTTCTGGACAATTTGAAGGAGCCGCTCTCGACTGGTGGGTAGCATACCAATATGCGCAACCCGATCGCAACCAGATCACCTGGCAGCAGTTCAGTGATGCCTTCCGTGCTCACCATGTGCCTGAGGGACTGACGGTCCTAAAGAAGAGGGAGTTCCTAGCCCTGACGCAGGAGGGAATGAGCGTCACTGCCTACCGTGACAAGTTCCTCGAGCTGGCCCGCTATGCACCAGATGAGGTGTCGACAGATGAGAAGAGGCAAACTCGCTTCCGGAATGGACTCCAGGATGTTTTGCAGCTACAGTTGATGTGCATCACCTTCCCCACCTTCGGTGCTTTGGTTGATGGTGCCCTGATGGTGGAGCACAAGCGCCGTGAGATTGAGGACAAGAAGAGAAAGTTCATGAACCAGCAATCTAGCAGCAACGTCCGCCCCCGCTACAACCCCCAGCAGGTGAATCAGCAGCGCACTCAGGGACAATCAAGCCTTCAGAACCGCGGTCAGAACCAACAACGTCCCCAATATGCATCACCCCAGCAGCAACAGCAGCGCTACCAGAACGTGCAGCAGAACACTCAGGCTTCACGCACTACCCAGGCTAACACCACTCCTGTCGGCCCAAGGGTATGCTATCACTGTGGTGAACAGGGACATTATGCTAACTTTTGTCCCCGGAGGGTCCAGAATTCCACCGGTCAGAACAACAACCAGAAGGCAGGGCCACAACAAACTCAGAATGGGAATCAGCAGCAGGCACAGGGAAACCGTGGTCAGCAGAACTACGCCAGGGGCAAGCTCAACCATGTGGGAGCAGAGACTGCAGAAGTAGCCACAGATGTGGTAGTCGGTACGTTCTCGGTCAACTCACAACCTGCTACAGTTTTGTTTGATTCTGGAGCTTCGCGTGCTTTTATATCTGTGGCTTTCGTGAAAAAGAACTTGATGCTTATGCAACCTATGGGGAATACCATGTTAATTAACTCACCGGGGGGAGAACTTCGGGCCACATTACGTTGTCCTAATATAGCAGTTAACATAAGGGGGGTAGACTTTTTGGCACACCCTATAGTCCTAAACTCTATCGGGATGGATCTGATTTTGGGAATGAGCTGGTTAGCAAAGTACGATGCCGTCATACAGTGTTCCAAGCGTGCAGTTCAGTTAGTGACTCCATCAGGGGAGAAGATTGAGTATCAAGCAACCAAATCCACAGAGCCCGGTCAGGTCAATCAGGCTGAAGGCACAGAGTTGAAGGACATTCGAGTGGTGAACGAGTATCCAGATGTGTTCCCAGATGAATTGCCAGGTATGCCTCCGGAACGTGAAGTTGAATTTGTTATTGAACTTATGCCTGGCACAGCACCCATAGCTAAAAGACCATATAGAATGGGGGTAAAAGAATTAAAGAAACTTAAAGAAGAATTAAAGGCCCTACTAGCTAAGGGGTATATTCGTCCTAGTTGTTCGCCTTGGGGAGCTCCAGTATTGTTTGTTGATAAGAAAGACGGGACACAGAGGATGTGCATAGACTATCGAGCTCTCAATGAGGTCACTATCAAGAATAAGTACCCACTACCAAGGATCGATGATCTCTTTGACCAATTGAGAGGAGCTTGTGTGTTCTCGAAGATCGATCTCAGATCAGGCTATCATCAGATGAGAATCCGGGTGACAGATATCCCCAAGACAGCTCTCACTACCCGGTACGGTTTATATGAGTTCACAGTTATGTCCTTTGGATTGACTAATGCACCGGCCTACTTCATGTATTTGATGAACAGCGTGTTCATGGATTATCTTGACAAGTTCGTCGTGGTGTTCATCGATGATATTCTGGTTTTCTCCAAGAATGAGGAAGAGCATGAGGAACATCTGAGGTTAGTAATGCAGAGACTCCGAGAACATCAGTTGTATGCTAAGTTGAGCAAATGTGAATTCTGGCTGAAGGAGGTATCATTCTTGGGTCATGTGTTGTCAAATGGAGGTGTCGCAGTTGATCCGAAGAAGGTTAGGGATGTTCTCAACTGGATTCCACCGCAGAATGTCAGTGAGATCAGGAGTTTTCTCGGAATGGCAGGCTACTATCGGCGTTTTATTGAGGGATTCTCCAAGATTGCCAAGCCCTTGACATCATTGCTAGAGAAGAATGCCAAGTTTGTGTGGACACCGCAGTGTCAAGCTAGCTTTGAGGAGTTGAAGAAAAGACTGACCACTGCACCAGTCTTGGTACTGCCAGATGTTACTAAGAGTTTCTCAGTGTATTGCGATGCGTCTCGTCAAGGATTGGGATGTGTACTCATGCAGGAAGGTAGAGTTGTGACATATGCATCCAGACAATTAAGGAGGCATGAGCTGAACTATCCGACACATGATTTGGAATTGGCAGCCGTAGTACACGCGTTGAAGATCTGGAGGCATTATTTGATTGGACACAAGTGCGACATCTATACCGACCACAAGAGCCTTAAGTATGTGTTCACGCAATCCGAGTTGAATATGAGGCAACGCCGTTGGCTTGAGAAGATCAATGACTTTGAACTGGAGATTCACTACCATCCAGGGAAGGCTAACTTAGTGGCCGATGCTTTGAGTAGAAAGAGTTATGCAAATGTGCTGACGAGACAGGATTTGCCGGAAGAACTTAGTCGGGAATTTGAACGCTTGAACTTGGGTATGGTAGCCAACGTGACTGAGCTAGAAGTGGAGTCAACTCTTGAACAGGAAATCCGGAAAGGTCAATTGGAGGATGAGGAAATCAAGGAGTTGATTAAGAAGGTTGGGACAGATAAAGCGCCAGGATTCCGATTGGATGATCAAGGAACAGTGTGGTATGGTAACAGAATAGTGGTGCCAGATCAGCAGCATATCAAGGATGTTATCTTACGGGAAGCGCACGAGTCAGCATATTCCATTCATCCGGGAAGTACCAAGATGTACTTGGACCTCAAGGAAAGATTTTGGTGGTATGGTTTGAAGCGCGATGTTGTAGCACATGTAGCTCTTTGTGATGTATGCCAGAGAGTCAAGGCCGAACATCAGAGACCCGCAGGTTTGCTTCAGCTATGAAGATACCAGAGTGGAAATGGGAAGAAGTGGGTATGGATTTTATAACAGGATTGCCCCGTACGCAGAAAGGTTATGACTCTATATGGGTGATAGTGGACCGATTGACGAAGGTGGCTCACTTTATTCCGGTAAAGACTACATATTCTGGTGCCAAACTAGCAGAATTGTATATGGAGCGGATTGTATGTTTGCATGGTGTACCGAAGAAGATAGTGTCAGATCGAGGCAGTCAGTTTACGTCGCACTTTTGGCGCAAGTTACATGAGTCCATGGATACTAAGCTTCATTTCAGTTCCGCTTACCATCCGCAGACAGACGGTCAGACAGAGAGGACGAATCAGATACTGGAGGATATGTTAAGGGCATGTGCATTGCAGTATGGGAGTAGTTGGGATAAGAGTTTGTGCTATGCAGAGTTCTCGTACAACAACAACTATCAGCAGAGTCTCAAGATGTCACCATTTGAGGCGTTGTACGGAAGGAAGTGCAGGACACCGTTGTTTTGGAATCAGACCGGAGAAGGCAAGGTATTTGGACCTGAGGTCTTGAAGCAGGCAGAGGAACAAGTGCAGGTTATCAGGCAGAATTTGAGAACAGCTCAGTCGCGGCAGAAAAGTTATGCAGATGTAAGGCGACGAGACCTCAGTTTCGAGATTGGTGACTTTGTGTACCTCAAGGTGTCACCAATGAGAGGTGTGAAGAGATTCAATGTTAAAGGCAAGTTAGCACCCCGCTACATTGGACCATTCAAGATATTAGAACGGAGAGGTGAAGTGGCTTATCAGTTAGAGTTACCAGAGAAACTGGCAGGAGTGCATGATGTGTTCCATGTGTCTCAGCTAAAGAAGTGTTTACGAGTGCCAGAGGAACAGATTCCATTAGAGGAGCTGAATGTGCAGGAGGACCTTACTTATGAGGAGTATCCGGTCAAGATCTTAGAGGAGTCCGAGAGAGTCACCAGGAACAAAGTGATACGTATGTGCAAAGTTCAGTGGAATCGTCATACAGAGGATGAGGCGACCTGGGAACGGGAGGATGATCTCAAGGCAGAATATCCACATCTCTTCCAATCCACGTCCGAATCTCGGGGACGAGATTCATCTTAAGGGGGGTAGGTTTGTAACACCCTAAAAATGCCCAATTTAAAATTTAGTAATTAATTGGTTTTCCTTTTTGAGTGCTCATAAATAATGTAGGAAAATAAAATTTTTGAATAATTAAAATCAAATATAGGAAATAGAAACATTATTGTTGCATTCATGCTGGTGCATTTATTTTTGATTGTTGAATTCAAATTTGAATTTGAATTCAAATGAGTGTTTGAACAAAAGAAAAACCTTTTCTTTTTCTCTCTTTTTCTCTTTCTCCTTTCAGCCCGCCAGCCCAGCAGCCCTTTTCTCCTTTTCTCGTGCGGCCCGTCTTCTCTCCTTTCCCCGCGGCCCAGCTGCGCAGCAACCAGGCCCAACTCCCCTTCGCGCAGCCCAGCTCGGCCGGCCCGTTGCGCAGCCCATCTCGCAGCCCAGCAGCCGCCAGCCCGCGCTCTCCGCTCGCTGCCACTGACCAGTGGGGCCCACTGTCAGTTCCACCTCCCACCTCCAGCCGTACGCGGCTAGAGCTCCACCGCGCCGCGCCGCGGCGAGTCCTCTCCGCCCACGCCGCCTCCCTCACGACTTGGCGCGCACGCCAAGGAGCTCGAGGCCCCTTAAATAGCGACGCAGCCAACCCCCCTCGGCCTTGAACCCGCAACCCTAGCCGCCGCCTTGACCTAGCTCCGAGCGCCGCCGAGCTTCCACCAACTCGCCGCCTCGCCGCCGCCTAGCCGCCAAGAGTTGGCCTCGGATCTTCGCAAGCCCGTAAGGAACATGCCGAGCCCCCTCTCTTCCTCTTTCCCCCTCTCCTCCGCGCGAACGAGCTCGCCGGAGTCTCGTCTCCGCCGCCGAGCGTCGCTAGCCGCCTCCACCGGTCAATCCCCTTCCTCGACCCCCAAATCGAGTTCCCCTCCCTCTTCTCTATCTCTAGGGTTTTTCGCGGCGAGGTTTAGAGCTTTCTAGCCCCCAGCCGAGCCATCTCCGGCGAGCCTTCGGCCTAGCGCCGCCGCGCTCCGGCGACCGCAGCTCTCAAGCGCTCCTAGCCCTTGATTTTGAATCTGACGGCCCAGATCTAAACTAGGTTAAACCGAGCCGGTTTTCGTGAACCGCGGTTCAGGCCGGTTCACGGTTCGGTCCACGGTTCGATCAGCCATGACGTCAGCTCACGTCAGCAACCACCGCGGCCGTGGCGTTTTTGCAAAAGAGCCCCTCTGTTTTTCAAAAATTAACCCGCGGTCCATCTCTATTCAAAAGTATTTACAACTAAGTCCTTTTTCTTTCGTTTTAGCCCCTGTCCTTTTGAAAAATCTTGCCCGCTGTCCTAGATGGCAGTTTTACACCGCAGACCTTGAGTTTTTATACAAAATTATGTTTTAGGTCCCTGGTTTCTTTCAAAAACACCCCTGGAAGCCTAAAATCTTTACCAGCAAGCCCCTAGAGCCCGTTTTTAGCGTAGTTTCTCCGTTTTAACTCCGATTTGAGTGTTTCTCGCGCGCACGTGTTCGTAGTGAAGCGTAGATTAGATCTAAAACTTTCTTTTCATCTTTTGTTTATGTTTGGTGTACTGTTCTAATTAAATAATCTTGTTTGCATGTATGTGTGGATGCTTGTTGGTGATTGATGTGAGTAGTTGCCGAGCCGTTCGAGTACGCCGACGACTCCGTTCCTGAAGATCAAGTGCAGCAGCAGTTTTCTGAGGAAGGCAAGTATAACACGGACCATCCTTGTTACCTATACACCGATTAATCACATCAATCATATGCATGTGTCTAATACTGTTAGCCATTAAGGATGTTCCTAGTCTTTACCCTATTCCTTGTTACCCAGGGTTTTATGCATTATGGTTAGTCTATGATACGCGCTGCAACCAACATTTATTTTCAATGTCAATATTGAATTAATGGTTCACTCCAATGATGATTAAAAGATGCTTTTTAGCAACATGGTTCGGGGAACTAGAGCATGTGCTGTGTGCTTTGTTCTAGTGTCTCTATAAGGTTTGATCTAGGGAATTAGAGCATGTGCTTTGTGCTTTGTTCTAATGTCTCTCCATAAGGTCCGGTTCTTAAAGCGACAACCCAGGAACCTGTTCGCCGCCGTTGGAACTATAATGGCTCTGGTCTTGGATAATTAACTTGTACGTCTCTAGCTCGCCAGTGGTTACCGAAAGGCGTATGTGGGGTGCATGGGTGAGAGTATAGTTTGATCCATCGAGGACGGTTTTATCCGTTGGCTATGCCCCGTTAGGCAAAGTCCCGTGATGTAAGCGCCCGATGTACGGCAGCTTCACACGTTGCGATGATTGCGCTCTCGCTCTGGACGCCATTGACCCCCTCACGTTGCGCCCTGAGCGTACGTCAATCTCGATGCCTTGGGTTATGCTGCCTATGTTGAACCAAAACGGCTACTGTGCTTGTTAGGGTGTTTTGTGAAAGTCCTCGTAACATAAGTTCTTTTGGATTTATGCGACCGGCGGGTAAAGGGCGAAACCTCTGCAGAGTGTTGATCTATCATGATAGCCGTGCTCACGGATACGAGCGGCCTGGATCCTTTTTTATTAGAAGATGATATTAGTGGTTGTTATTGGTTTGTTCTATAATCACTTATACCTTATTAATGGGTTTATACTTGGGATTCTACTCATTTGTAGTAAGTTGGATGATAATAAAAAGAATCAACTAAAAGTGCTAATGCAGTATAACCGTGTCAAGCCTTTTGTCCTTGCATAACCCGTGTTATACTTGTTAAGTAAGATGGTTTACTTACACTTGCAATTATTCAACAAAATCCCGGATGGGTAACAGATGGAGCATTGAATGATCAATCGCTTGCTGAGTTTCCGGAGGATCTGCCGTACTTCTAAGCTGTGTTCAACCAGTCGGTGTCCCTGTGGATTTGAGGCTCTACTTAGTTGAAGCGTTTAATAGTATTAAGTCTTACGCTGTGTTATTTGTTTAAGACTATGTCTTGTGTTAAACTCTGATATAAACTATTTTATTCGAGCATTGTGTTCTCTGTGATTCAATATTTGTAATCTATATGTGTTCTGTGGACATCCTGGGCACACATATGGAAGCATTCGGATTTCTTGGAAATCTGGGAGTTACAAGCACCTCTTTCTTGATCTTCGACTTCTTCTCCCTTTTTTGTTCAGATTTGACACTTGGAGGATCAACGGTAGTTTTTTCCTCTCTTTTACCATTAGTAGCCGAAGTGTTTGACATATCAATCGGCTTTTCATTAATTGAATTCAGATCTGAACACTCATCCTTGCGGCCATCCCTTTTTACTCGATAAACTTGCTTGACACCCTTTTTCTTGATTTGAACTCTAGACCGATCCTTTTGCTCCAAACTGTCATTTTCAACATATGGTTGTCTTGCATTTGATGGTCTCCTTGGAGCTGCATACTCAACATGATATGGTCTGAAATACGAAGGAGTATGTGCCCATAAATCATTACACCCCCATGATGAATGAGAATAAAAATTAGTGGGATATGGAGTATATGGAATTGGCATCAATGGCCGAGAAGGAGAATATGATGTTGTTGAATGAAAATTCTTCCTTTGCCAATTCCAATTCCTAGGATTATGCTTAGGAGACAATCTTGATGATCTGATATCATTTGACCGATTAGCACCCTTGGCCTCATTATCTCTTTGATATTTACCCAAAAGTTCATTGAAAGTAAGCTTCGGCCTTTTGCCCTTGTGCTTAACACGGTCTTCACCTCCATCCACTCTAGGATATTCACATTTAGATATAGGTGGATCTTCTATATTTGAGTCGACCTGATCAGTTTTGGAGATCGGTCTTTCTTGTTGGTTACAGGCGGTCCGACCTTCTGTCACAGACGGTCTCACCTCCTGTTTCAGCACAGCAGGAGTAACAGTAGGTTCTTGATCTGATGAAGAAAAATTAATTTGCCCCCAGTAACTTCTGAGATTTTGATAGATTCACCATCCTCAATAGTTGCTTGAAGTTGTAATTCATGGACAATGTTCTCCTCATCAATTGGGAGCTTTGAATCTTTCTCTTTAGCAATTGAAATAAAGTCTTCAGATAAATCGGCTAACTTCAACCGATTTACTGACCCTTTGCCCTCAAGACCAATTGTAGGCAACTGGTCATCCTCTTGTGTTTGAGAAAATCTCAATCGTCCAATGTTAATGGCCGATTGTATAAATTGACAAAACAAATTGCATTCACTAGCATTATGACCAAAAGAATTATGCAACTTGCAATATTTTCGATCCTCTAGCTCAAGAGGTGATGGAATAACTTTGTGATCAGATAGCTTAATAAGATTATTCTCTAGCAAGATATCAAATAAATCACTTCTTTTTCTCTACATGACGCTTTTGTGGAGAAGGTTTTAAGGCCAAGCAAACAAACGGTTCAGATTTACCATCGACCCATTCGGCTATACCTTTCTTTGCACTTCCCATAGCCGATGCTTTGAAATTAATCGCCAAATTAGCATCAGCCTTCACAATGCTTCTCAACTTTGGTCTTTTGTTTTTAATTCCAGAATGACCACAAGTAAGCCATGTAGAGAAAAACTTTGGCAATGATGCTGAAGAAAATTTAAATGCCAAAGTATCGCTATTGCCAGCCTTTCTAATTCTTAGAATGCATTGGCCGAAACTATCTGAGATTATTATTTTGCTGGCAAGTAAATTATTTTCTTCAATCGATCTTTCAGAATTATTTATCATAATATTGTTAATAGGTGTACTAGCTGAAACCATATGATCAGATTGAGAATTAAACAAATTAGTTGTGCGGCATACCTTGTCAAATATGTTGGAGAGGCGAGGAATCTTGATGTGGATGATGTCATACTTCTTCTCTTGATGACAGCCCACATCCACATCCTGCACGAGCCGTTCAGACCGACCCTTACACCCGGTCAGACCGGTGTTCACAGAGTTGCTGAAAATCTCCTTGTGTTGACACGCTAATGCCTTCTCCTTGCTTCTAGACTCATGGTGATTAATGTCATTGATGGGTCCTTGTTTAGCCTGAAGTTGTTGCTTATTTGTGATGTGAGAACCAATGAATAAATGCACAACACCTTCGGCTTTAGAAAAATCAAGAATAGCTGTTTTCTTACTCTTGTCATCATTTTGTACAGCCAAACTTGTTTCTTTTGGTAGAACAGATCTAGACCGCTCGGTTGTTGTAATAACCGAACAAATGTTCAAATCTGAATTATTCTCCTTTTCTTTCTTCATTCGGAACTCGAGTAACAAAGCCTTTATATATATTTGCGCAAACGAATGAAAATTAGAATAATCTATTCTATCTCTTATAGATGACCTTAAACCTTTTAGAAATACATCAACAAGATCCGTATCAGAAATTGACAGATTAATGCAACGGCTTTTCGTTTCAGTGAATCATGCTTTATAAGCAGAAACCGATTCATTTCCACCTTGTTGAAGATTATAGAAGTTGGTAACACATGATGTCTGAGAATATCTGGCCACATGACTAAAATTAGCATGACCAATCTTCTCACTCATCGGTATTTTTTGTGGTGCAATCACATATTGTGAATTTACTGCTGATGAACGGACATGTGAAACACCTTGCTGAATAGTATGAAAATTACTAGCATGTGATGTTTCATATGAATTGTCCAAATTCACCATGTTAATTTGGTCCTGATAATTGCACATCGGCATGTGAACTTTTTACTCTGCCGATGTATGAAAAGGTGTATGTTGTATGCTGCTAATATCATTTAAATTCAAACCATGTATACTATTTGACATTGGCCTTTGCATATAATTTTCAGAATTATAATTTGCATAATTAAAACCATTATCGGAATAATGACTAGCCGATGCAATATGAATACTATCATTATATCTAGCAACATCAACATGAGGATTTATGGTACTCGCAAAATAATCAGTAGAAACATGTGATGTATTCGCATGCTGTACCTCAGGCGTGACGTAGTAATTTTGTTGTAGAGTGTACTGATAGCCCGCCATAATAAATCTTGATGCTCCTGGTCTTGTGATAGAGAAATCCAGATATTCTTGATGACCCAAGCAATCAATGACCAATACTTTACTTCTCTTTTAATCTTCAATCTGCAGTAGCAAGCAAAGAAGGATGCAACGGTTTGAACAAACTGATGCACACAAGAACAAATGCAACGGTCTTCAAAGACCCGATGCAATATCAATGGCAAGTCAAAATAATAGATTAATGAGGTACTTGGCTAGGGTTGAGTAGAACGGTTATAAAACCAGATCTTCTTCCCTAGCGGAGTCGCCAAAAGTGTGTTGACGCTTTTTCTGGTCAACACAAGGCAAGCACTTGATCGCGCGGGCCGCAAACGAACCATCACAGTCAGCCTACGGAAACCGGATGTTCCGGTTTGTGAAGCCGGATGTTCCGGTTTTGTAGGGTTTTGCCGGAATCGGTCGTTTGAGAAGATAACTACCACACTTACGTGGTGGAGTACGGCTAGGTTTACGAGCAAACCAGCAAAGAGATACCAACGCATTTACATAGCAAAGGACGACTAGTTTACGAGCAAACTAGCAAAGGTCGTCGATGCTCATACCCAGGAGGGACCCCGTCAGGGTGTGGACGTCGCCGGACGTGCCCTAGGTCGACCAGCAAGCCTAGAAAACCATCAATGGCCGTGGAGATCACGATGGACAGCAAGAGAGGTTGGAAAAACTTAGGGTTACAGATGAAAAGTAGATGCATAATGTTTGATTCGATTGGGATCACCTCAATCGGCCATGACCCTTTATATTTAAAGGGTGGGGAGGTCTAGACCTAGTAGGAGTCGACAATTATACAAATCCCGTGCCTAAATACAACTCCTAATTCGGAATAGACTGTAAATCCCGAAAGTTCCGGTTTCCAATCCGGAAGTTCCGGTTTTACCCGGGTGCAGTTACTCCCGAGGTCATAACTCTCTCGTCCGAAGTCCAAATCGGACGTTCAATATATGCATTTTGATCGTCTCGGCGAGGCCTACGCATTGATGAAGTCCAATCAGCATTTGAAGAACTTTATCACGACCAAAAGTTTCGGTTTGAGCAAACCGGAGGTTCCGGTTTTCCTGGACTGGTAGCAAAACCAATAAGTGCTAATTTTGGTTGTCAACACAAAGTAGTGTGGGCTAGAACATATGATCAGCGATCAAATTTATGAACAATTTTGCTTGACCTTTCATCAGAGTTTAGAATTGCGTACCTCATTGGCGATCCAAGGTGCCCTGAACCTCTGCGGCTCCTTGATTTTCAGCAATAGAATGCACAGATGTTGCAACGATCAATCGTACTGAACATCTGCCAATCAGAAACGAAAGCTCTTTTAATTTCTTTCATCAAATTCCAAACCACAGTCTTTTTGCCATACACAGACGCCTCCACAGACAGCTTGTACAACAGTTTAGATAACTGCTGTCTCTTTAGCTGTCTACAAGATTATTAATTTATTTTTTACACGTAAAACATAGTGATCTAGTATAATTTGATCTTTGTAGCCATATTGATGCTTACATAGAAGAAGCCATGATACATTCAAATAATTCTCATAAATCTCTTAGTGAACCATATATACAATGTACATCATAATCACCACTGATTAGATGATTCAGCAAAGGGTTTGAGAGGAAAGTTCACACAAGAATCGAAATTTGATTTCATGATTTATTTCAGGCCCTCTTGGAAAGGATTGTGCCACAAACGTGCTAGGAAAAAAATCAGTCCTGTGACCAGACCAGACTCTGCCTCATCGCCAGACAACTTCTGTCATGCTTATCCCCATCTGACCATCTCTGGAGGTCTCGATCTCTCGTGCACTCCCGGCGGCCAGCGGGAGCAAGCAGCTAGGCAGGTCTGCGCAACGTCTGGTGGCCGGCGCACCTCAATAGGGCGCGGGGAGGTGTCCAACTCTGGAGGTCTCGATCTCTCTCATCTTGATCTCTCTCGTGGACTCCCGGCGGCCGGCCGGAGCAATCAGCTTCGCATGAGCCGCGTCGCGTGGTGGCTCGGCGCCAGCGGCGAGCAGCAGGTGGGTCGGCATACGTAGTTCGCGACGAGGAGCTGGCCGCCGGGCAGCACGGATTTGCTTGCCATGATTCCATCGCTATTTTTCCTAGCAAAAGGAGTTCCACGGTGGTGGATCAGGCGCGCCCACACCGGATCAACTTGCGCCATCGTCGAGAGAAGACGAAAAAGTACAACGCATCGGCGTCTTCTCGGAGCACGGACCGTAGCCGTCGTCTTGCGAGACGACAGCTCGAGTCTCTCTCCTCATTTATTGATGTACACGTCAGCTCTAGTTTTGCTTGTGTGGCAGTATAAAGACAGTTGCTGTCTCATTGTTGTACATGCCCTTAGCTTTTGAGGCATGCGCTTACTGAAATTCAGATCAGATCGTAGGCCTTTATCTCCCCTCAGCACATCATCGGTGTTGTTCGTTCCCTTAGATGCTGCCCCTGTCCGCATTTTCTTGGCTGCTCCAGGCCTACTACCACCGCTTCCGGCCTTAATCTCTTCACCACTTACTTGCACCTGTGGATCTTCTTTCTCTCGCTCCCTCGGTCTACTCTTCTTCCTCGTCGGAGACCGAGCAAGGTTCCTCGTCGCTGGAAGTTGTCGCAAGGGCGATTTTTTCTTCCTGTGAGAAACTCCTCTCGTCTGAAACATGGTTGGGGCCGATGACCAATCGCTGGACGTGGGACTAAAAAACGGGGTGGGTTTCTCGACCGTAATAAACCAGGAGCCGGAAGGGGCGAGGAAAACCGAGCGTCGGGGTCGCTCGGTGGCGGGGGCGTACAAGGGAGGGGCGGGGGTTTGTAACGTCCCGTCACTTTGGGGTCGGGCCCGTCTACCCTGGCAGCTCTCTAAGATCCCAAGAAGGCCCCCACAGACCAACACATGTATTTTCTGCACACTTTGTCCTAACTCATACGCACACGGGAAGGACTTCCCGGTCGGTCACCCATCCTGAATTGCTCCGGGCCAAGCACCCTTAACCTCGGAGTTCTTTCAGGATGAGCTCCCAAAAAAGAAGTTGTAACTTGTTGGTATCATTATTCTTGTCAATCCTATTAAGCCCTAGGCTGAGGTGTTACATGGGGTCGGGTATGGAATAGTTATTCCGTACCCAAGGTATCAAATAGCGCTGCCCTATATATAGAGAGTATATATATTGGGAGCCTATAGGCTTCCAATAGTTATTGGAAGCCTCAGCCACCCTAACAAGCCAAGCAGACCAGCCAGCCATTTGGTGCGACCCAACCAACCAACCAACCAACAAAACCAACCTATACATGTGTGGGTCCCACAACGGTCAACAAATATCAGCCGCCCCCATCCCACCCCGTCCCTCCTGTTCATTTCAAAATTTCTTTTCTCTCTCCTCTCTCCCTCCTCACATCGTGAAGCTCCGGTAGGCCGCGGCGGCATGGGGGAGCTCCGGCAGTGGCGGCGGCTCGGTGCAGATCCATCGCTTAGGAACGGCGCCCGCGCGGGATGCCTGCCACTCAGGCCACCGCGCACCACTAGGGGTGCTCTGGAATCTCCTGCTGCTGCTCGTGGCCATTGTCGCCACAGCCGTGGTGGTGGCCGACGACTCCGCTTCTCTCATCATCATGCAGGACATCATCACTGCAGTGCTCGCTGTAGCGGCCACTGTGCTGCGTTGGTTCCGTCGTGCTCGTCGGCCTGCAAGCGTCGGAGGACTGGAGCGCAGCTTCCCAGCCTGGTGTACTGGTGCCTCCTTCTCACCTCGAGTGCATGCTCTATGTTTGTGTAAATGGCTCATAAAATCTGCAGCCTAGTGCAGCTAAACATTACTCGTTTTGCTCTTTGGATTGTGCTGGTCTGCAGGATCTTTGCTCATATGCTCACTGAAACCCAGTGCTCATTAATACTTTCCTATGATTTCCTCCTACTAATTCTATGATCTAATGTATATAGTTTATATGATGTACTGGGTAGTTTATATGATGTACTGGGTAGTTTATATGGTCTCGACATGATATTCTATTGAACTGCTCCTGTGTTTTATATGCTTCATCCCCTGGGTTATATGATATATGTTGTAGTTTGTAGGTTGTGGGACAACGAGGAGCAGTCGCGATGGCCCAGACCGGCCACCCGACGATGACCAGACATGAGCGTGACAGCGGTAGCCCGCGTGACAGACCCGAGGAGCCAAGCGCACTGACGGTTTCGTTGTTTATATGCTCCATCATAGAAATCACGAAAAAGAGCATATAAACCATCACTACACGCATACAAAATGGATCTCAAAATAAACCACCCAAAATATTTATATGACATACATCATGTGACAGATATATGACATTCTCTTAACTTTATATGATACATTCACTATTGTTATATGACCTTTGGTTTACTTGGCTCAGGAGGACACCGACGACCTTAGACGTGAAGCACTTAGCTACCTGATGTTCCACCACTACAACGATGTTGATGACCTCCCGCCAGCGTTATTGAGCTTCCAACACTAGAGGGATAGTTGATGAACATCTATACTATGAGAATGATGTTGTTGTATGACCGATAATAATATGGCTACTTCTGTTAACTACTAGTTTACTACTTATGTAACTTGGCTACTTATGACCATGCACGTTTGCTAGTCAATGATATATTTGCCATTAAATGTGTATGGTTCTCCTATGACCAGGCATGGAATTTCCCCTTACTGCTACTTGACACACTCCTCGTTATTGCAGAGCCACCGCGCACACTATACCAGTGCTCATATAAACTCCAACCGTGGTCATATAAACCTTCAGCGTACCTCCTATAACGTAGACCAAACATCATAGACACCAGCTATCTCATTGTCCACAACATACAATCCACGGAATATAGCATATAACCCAAGGGATGGAGCATATAATCTAGGAAACTTAGAATAGAAGCATAGTAGTCAGAACTCGAGAGCATATTAACCACCCAACACATCATAGAAACCACGGAGAAGAGCATATAAATCATCATTACAATTTCTACTATGGTTTCAGTATGTTTCTATGATCTTGAAAAATTGAACTTGAAAAATTCAAAAAAATATATTCACAATGGTTCTCAAACTGTGCATAAAAATGTCATGAGTCTTGTGGTATGTTGGCGCTCCTTAGCAACACACTTTTGGTTCTATTTAGGTGGAGGTTTTGGACTAATTCATATACTAACCCGCCACTTGGCACTTGAAATAACCCCATGTTCGCATATGCACATATTTCTGGAGGATGTTGGTTTATGCAGGTTTTTGAGCTATAAATGAGCACTTTTGGACAACAAAGATCAAGATCGTGACCGACCACCAAGGATGTGCATGGGCAAAGGCTTGAAGAACACACTCGGATTTCTTCGGGGTCAAGGGAAATCAAGTGGACATTTGGAAGATCCAATCTTATGATGAAGTAAACAACGTAAAAAGGCCCACAAATGTCAAGGACATAAGCTAATAAAAGATCAAGGAGCTCACACACGAAAGAGGAGGACGAGATGGGCCAAAAAAGGCCCAGGCTGGTTGGCCCAATAGGCCCCTAGCCAGCCGGCCCAGCCTATTTGTGCGCCGCCTCGACCTCCCCTTCGAGCTAGGGTTTCCTTGGACTATTTAAAGCTCGGACCGTGAAGGAACAAGACATGAATTGTAACCAGAGAGACGCCAAATCAAGGGACACACACCAAAGGAAGCCGACGGTTGCTGTACTCAACATTGCCTAGGAGATGGTTTAGGCTAGACCCTAGCCACCACGGTTGGCCCTGCGTGGTGACGCCATGGTGGGATTCCGAAACCGTGCCTTGATGTATCAAGGCACATGTACATTGAATGATGAATCAATCTAATCTTATCTTGTTGTTTTGATCTTCTAAGATGCATGCTTTATCTCATATGTCTTTCTAGCTTTTGATTAGATGTAATCGTGGTGATTAGTTTATAAGTTTAGCTAGCATACGCTCTTAGTGAGATTAGATCTAATCGTGGTGATTAGTCTAAGTCTTGTGGATACATCTTAGTGGTGGGCAGGAAGCCGGTCACTGGGATCCCTCGTGTAGTGATAGTATGCGGGAGGAGTAGGACTGGTGGAACATGTATTGTGGAGCCATATCCCCTTATAAGTTCTCTTTGTTTGATGATTGACTACTCCTAATGCTGTGTGACAAGTGTGGGAGGGAAAGATGCTTATGGAACTTGGTGGGATTATGTCCACTTATCAAAGTACGAGATAGGTTAGGTTATCACTTAGGCCGGAGTTGCAATGAAGGAGACGGTGGGCTCGTGCTACCGAAGGTTGTGTTATCTCGAGGAGGTCGGATGTGATCATTCACAATGTGTTCACATTCATCGCCTCAAACAAGGTATATGTTCTGTTGAGTATACAGGAGGGAATCCACGAAGAAGAGGCAGGAGCAACATGATGAGAGCAAGATAAAGGAGATGACGATGCCAACGATGAAGAGGAGCATGGGTGATGCTTTCATCAAGCGTACATGAACAAATTCAGAGGCTTGGAACAAAAGAAGGACCCCAAGATCATTGTCAAATAAGGCAAGCGGTGTATCTATGACAAATGAATATGTTGCAATCAAGAGGCGACATCAAGCTGCATGGACACTTCGGATTCTTACACGAAGGACCATGGCTTCGCGACAATGAGAAGGTATCTGAGAAAGTCGAGCTCTATGACTTTAAATGAAGTGCTTTGCAGGAGGCAACCTGGTCTTTGGTGTATTGAGGTCTTTTTCTTTGTGTCTTTTTAGAAAGATTTATGAAGCGTGAAACCTTTGTATATCTGTCGACCAATAACATGGCTTCTAGGAGTACAACCTAGTTTTGTTTTTATTTTCAATAAATAATTATCACCATCATCTTGTGCTCACCACGATGATACCTCGATACCTTTTTCTTATGGAAAAGTGATGAATGTTGCCACCATATTTTACCTACGCTATGTTGTATATGACTTGACTATTTGCTCTCAATTAAATGGAATTAAAATGATCAAATACCGGCTCTTTTATTTGTGGAGGTTAAACGACTAAATTATAAGACCCACATATTCATGTTGTTCTTTGATTTAAGTTTACCGATGACCTTACACCTTGTATTGTTTTATTGAAAATTAATTCTTATGCTATTTTACATTTGTGAATCTCTTGCATAGTTCTACCTACCAAAGCCTATACACATATGCTCTTTATGATAAAAACCTTTAGATTGCAAACTTGTATTTTGATGAGTTAGATTAGGATTGATTTCTATGGTATGAGACTAAGAAGCTGGTCATTCCTTTGTATAAACTTTTTTTATGCTAGCCTTTTTGTCCATGCATTGTGAGTTTTCACATTGGAAATACACAAACTTCGTTGGGCATCCACCCAAAAACCTAAATATCTTTTTGTGATTACCTCCTTGACCACAACCCAGTTTGAGTATGAAATAAATTTCAGATAAGTAAATATATGTTATACTTACCTCGATGGTCATTTCGCTCTCTTTTATGCTCGAGGACGAGCATCATTCAAGCATGGGGGAGGACTTATCGCCGAGTAAGTATCATGTTGTGAAAGTTCTAAGGAGCTAAAAAAAGAAGAAAAAAAGGAGAAAAATAAAAAATATAATAAAGATGCATGCCCAAAAAAGGTATGCCACATGCTCACAAAGCATGTCTAAATAAAAAAATAAAAAAAAGAATAAAATGCTCCTTAGTTCTTTTCACTCCATTTAATTCCCAAGTACTTTGATGACAAATCCATACTCAAATATTCCAACCATGTGCAATCCGATAACGAGAACTTCATTGTATCTTGGGATCACGCATTTGCCACTTGCACATGTCCACTTATCTAAAAAGTGTGAGTTCCATCTCTCCCCCTCTCCAACATTTATTTTCCATGACCTTTTTGACTAGTCTCGGTAATTCCAATAGACCTCTCTTAGTGTGACAATATTTGAAGTATAATGTTTTGCTAGGATTGTTTTTACCTACCAAGCTCCACATATGCCTTCCACTTTCATATATGAGTAGAATAGGTTGAAAACAATTAGTGTAGGCTTGAGTGACTTGATGAGATGAGTATTTCCATGAGCTATTGCAAGAGAACCTCACTTATGTTTGATATGCATCTTTTTGAAAAAAATTCTTCACGATGTAACAAGGTAAAGGTTTGAAGTTCACTTAAGGTTGAGAGCATTGCATTTATTTCTCATTGTGGCTCGTTCTTTATTGCTAGTCTATCTTCCATAATAAAAAGTAGCCGGTCACAACATAAAACCTAAATGTTAAACACTTGAGAGAGCCATATGTCTTGTTGTCTATGACTAGTATAGGGAAGACATGGAAGGGCAACGCTGATTTCTTTATTAAGCAAAGCTCTTGGACTTACTCGAGGACGAGCAAGGTTTAAGCATGGGGAGATTGTTGGTTTATGCAGATTTTTGAGCTATAAATGAGCACTTTTGGACAAAGACCAAGATCGTGACCGACCACCAAGGATGTGCACGGGCAAAGGCTTGAAGAACACACTCGGATTTCTTCGGGATCAAGGGAAATCAAGCGGACATTTGGAAGATCCAATCTTATCCCAAAATAAACGACATCAAAAGGCCCATAAATGTGAAGGACATAAGCTAATAAAAGATCGAGGAGCTCGCACGTGAAAGAGAAGGAAGAGATGGGCCAAAAAGGGCCCAGGCCAGCCGACCCAATAGGCCCCTAGCTGGCCGGCTCACCCATTTGTGCGCCGCCTCAACCTCCCCTTCGAGCTAGGGTTTCCTCGGACTATTTAAAGCTCGGACTGTGAAGGAGCAAGATGCGAATTGGGACCAGAGAGCCGTCGAATCGAGGGACACACACCAAAGGAAGCCGACGGCCGCCGTCCTCGTCATTGCCTAGGAAATGGCTTAGGCCAGACCCTAGCCACCATGGTTGGCCCTGCGTGGTGACGCCATGGTGGGATTACGGAGCCGTGCCTTGATGTATCAAGGCACATGTCCATTGATTGGTGAATCAATCTAATCTTATCTCATTGCTTTGATCTTCTAAGATGCATGCTTTATCTCATATGTCTAGCTAGGTTTTGATTAGATGTAATCGTGGTGATTAGTCTATAAGTTTAGCTAGCATATGCTCTTAGTGAGATTAGATCTAATCATGGTGATTAGTCTAGGTCATGTGGATACATCTTAGTGGTGCGCGGGAAGCCGGTCACTGGGATCCCTCGTGTAGTGACAGTATGTGGGAGGAGTAGGGCCGGTGGAACGTGTATTGTGGAGCCATATCCCCTTATAAGTTCTATTTGTTTGATGATTGACTACCCCTAGTGTTGTGTGACGAGTGTGGGAGGGAAAGGCATCGGCTTATGGAACTTGGT
The DNA here is from genome assembly GCA_015342445.1 of Digitaria exilis. Lineage (NCBI taxonomy): Eukaryota > Viridiplantae > Streptophyta > Magnoliopsida > Poales > Poaceae > Digitaria > Digitaria exilis. The sequence continues at coordinate 510,923 of JACEFO010002182.1, forward strand.
GGGATTATGTCCACTTATCGAAGTACGAGATAGGTTAGGTTATCACTTAGGCCGGAGTTGCAATGAAGGAGACTGTGGGCTCGTGCTACCGAAGGTCGTGTTATCTCGAGGAGGTCGGCTGTGATCATTCACAATGTGTTCACATTCATCGCCTCACACATGCACGTGTTCAACACTATATGCAATATGTGCTTCATGCTAGGATTAGATCCGTTGAGCTAGATAGAAAACCCTAGTAAGTTCATTGCCGATCCACGGATTGATAAACCTTGGGGTATACTCTAAGGGAAGAGCTACAACAGACCCGTGCGCTTGTCGTACATAATTGACGCGGCTAGGCGCCATCAACATGGTGAAAACCGTTTGTGAGTTGTATCTTCGAGTGAAGAATTATAGCCAAAAAACTAAAAGGAAAGGTGGGTAGTGGGTTTGCATGCATGCGTCAAGTGTGGCAGGTGCGTCAGGTTGTATTGTCAGCTGTGTTTACTTTTCCACTTGAGATTTCTATGACAGTGGGCTAGAGTTCTATGACTAGAAGAACATGTTTCTATGACAGTGGGCTGGAGTTCTATGACCAAAAGGACATGTTTCTATTACGCTCAAAACAGGTTTCTATGGAGCATATAATCATACATATGCTTGTGCATGGTCATACATATATGTGTGCTCGATCGTACATACTTCCTGACGTGGTCATACATTATATATGCTCATGTCCATATGTTTCTATACTTGAAGCAGTTTCTATGATCATCTCTATATGTTTCTATGATCGTATAAATTTGAATTCAAAAAATTTCAAAAAAAATATTCACAATGGATCTCAAACTGTGCATACAAATGTCACGAATCTAATGGTGGAAACCTGTAACACCCTAAAAATGGCCTTATTTAAAATTTAGTAATTAATTGGCTTTTTATATTCAAGTGCTCATAAATAATGTAGGAAAATAAAAATTTTTGAATAATTAAAAGCAAATATAGGGTATAGAAACATTATTGTTGCATGCATGCTGGTGCATTTATTTTTGATTGTTGAATTCAAATTTGAATTTGAATTTGAATTCAATTGAGTGTTTGAATAAAAGAAAAACCTTTTCTTTTCTCTCTCTTTTTCCCTCTCTCTTTTCAGCCCAGCCGGCCCACTTCTCCTTTTTCTTTTTCTTTCTTTCCCGCGCGGCCCAACTCTTCTCTTTTTCCCCTGCGCAGCCCAGCTCGGCCGGCCCACCTCCGCGCCAGCCCACCACCGCAGCCAGCCCGCGCCTTTCTCCTCCGCCCCCGCAGCGACTGACGACCAGGGCCCACCTGTCAGTTTCGCCTTCTTCCTCACGACGTGCGCGGCCGGGACTCTTCCCCGAGCCGGATTCCGCGCCGCCGTCGAATCCGCGTCGCCGTACCGCGCCCGGACTCCCCGGCTTGGAGCGCACGCCAAGGTTATCCTAGCCCCTATAAATAGCGCCGCCACCTATCTTTTGCGCCACCAGTGCCCAATCTCCCAAACCCTAGCTGCCGCCCTCGATTTCGAGCCGCCGCCGCCAATCCGCGTGTTCGCCGCTCCATTGACGCCTAGACCCGCACCAGGAGCTTTGCCGCGGGGTAAGCAACACGCCGAGCCCAAAACCCCTCTCTCTCTCGCCTTCCCGTGTTCGCACGACCTCACCGGAGCCGTCAACCCGCCGCCGCTCGTCGCCAGCCTCCACCTTTGCCCAATCTTCGAGTTGTACCCCTAAAATCGACTCCACGTCGTCTCCTCTACCTCTAGGACCAAACGCGGCGAGTTTTGGAGCATTGTAGCCCCCAGCCGAGCCAACTCCGGCGAGCTTCGGCCTAGCGCCGCCGCGCTCCGGTGACCCAAAGCCCCCAACGCGTTAGAGCCGTTCAGATCCAATCCGACGGTCTAGATCTAAACCTGCTCCGGTTCACCGTGGACCCGTGGACCGCGGTCTACGGCCGGTCCACGGCACAGTAGACGGTGACGTCAGCCGACGTCAGCATCCAGCAGCCGCCGTGCCCGTTTTGCAAAAGAGCCCCTGCAGTTTTCGAAAATCAATCCGCGGTCCAGCGCAGTTCAAAAGTATTTACAACCAAGTCCTTTTTCTTTCGGTTTAGCCCCTGCTCTTTTGAAAAATAGTGCCCACCGTCCTGAAAGTCGTTTTTACTCGTTAGACCTCGAGTTTTTATACGAAATTATGTTTTAGGTCCCTGGTTTCTTTCAAAAACACCCCTGGAAGCTTAAAACCTTTACCAGCAAGCCCCTAGAGCCCGTTTTAAGCGTAGTTTCTCCGTTTTAACTCCGATTTGAGTGATTTTCGCGCTCACGTGTTCGTAGTGAAGCGTAGAGTAACTCTAAAGCCTTCTTTTCATCTTTTGTTTATGTTTGGTGTACTGTTCTAATTAAATATCTTGTTTGCATGTATGTGTGGATGCTTGTGTGGTGATCGATGTGAGTAGTTGCCTAGCCGTTCGAGTTCTCCGACGATCACGTTCCCGAAGAGCAGTTGCAGCAGCAGTTCACTGAGGAAGGCAAGTATAACACGGACCATCCTTGTTACCTATACACTGATTAATCACATAAATCATATGCATGTGTCTAATACTGTTAACCATTAAGGATGTTCCTAGTCTTTACCTTATTCCTTGTTTACCCGGGGTTTTATGCATTATGGTTAGACTATGCTACGCGCTGCAACCAATATTTATTTTTAATGTCAATATTGAATTAATGGTTCACTTCAATGATGGTTAAAAGATGCTTTTTAGCAACATGGTTCGGGGAACTAGAGCATGTGCTGTGTGCTTTATTCTAGTGTCTCTATAAGGTTTGATCTAGGGAATTAGAGCATGTGCTTTGTGCTTTGTTCTAATGTCTCTCCATAAGGTCCGGTTCTTAAAGCGGCAACCCAGGAACCTGTTCGCCGCTGTTGGAACTATAATGGCTCTGGTCTTGGATGATTAGCTTGTACGTCTCTAGCTCACCAGTGGTTACCGAAAGGCGTATGTGGGGAACATTCGTGAGAGTATAGTTTGATCCATCGAGAACGGTTTTATCCGTTGGCTATGTCTCGTTAGGCAAAGTCCCGTGATGTAAGCGCCCGATGTACGGCAGCTTCACACGTTGCGATGATTGCGCTCTCGCTCTGGACGCCATTGACCCCCTCACGTTGCGCCCTGAGCGTACGTCAATCTCGATGCCTCGGGTTATGCTGCCTATGTTGAACCAAAACGGCTACTGTGCTTGTTAGGGTGTTTTGTGAAAGTCCTCGTAACATAAGTTCTTTTGGATTTATGTGACCGGCGGGTAAAGGGCGAAACCTCTGCAGAGTGTTGATCTATCATGGTAGCCGTGCTCACGGACACGAGCGGCCTGGATCCTTTTTGATTAGAAGATGATATTAGTGGTTGATGTTGGTTTATTCCATAATCACTTATACCTTATTAATGGGTTTATGCTTGGGATTCTACTCATTTGTAGTAAATTAGATGATAATAAAATGAAACAACTAAAAGTGCTACTGCAGTTCAACCGTGTCCAGCCTTTTGTTCTTGCATAACCCGTGTTATATTTGTTAAGTAAGATAGTTTACTTACACTTGCAACTATTCAATAAAATCCCGGATGGGTAACAGATGGAGCAGTGAATGATCAGTCGCTTGCTGAGTTTCCGGAGGATCTGCCGTACTTCTAGCTGTGTTCAACCAGTCGGTGTCCCTGTGGACGTGAGGCTCTACTAGTTATGAACGTTTAATAATATTAAGACTTCCGCTGTGTTATTTGTTTAAGACTATGTCCTGTGTTAAACTCTGATATAAACTATTTTATTCGAGCATTGTGTTCTCTGTGATTCAATATTTGTAATCTATATGTGTTCTGTGGACATCCTGGGCACACATATGGAAGCATTCGGATTTCTTGGAAATCTGGGTGTTACAAAACCGTTTATAAATTGGATCTTCGAGTGAAGAATTATAGTGTAAAACCAAAATAAAAAGTTGAAGAACAGGTGGGAGGTGGGGTGGTGTTGTACATGCATGCATGTGGGAGGTGGGATGACGTTGTGTGAGGCTGCATGCATGCCTGCGTTAGGTGGCTGGTGGGATGTGGTGTGTCTGTGTCCGCACAGCCTAGTCCTTGGTCCCAGCTCCAGTCATGTGTCTGGGCTCCGGCCCGATAACTATTGGAAGCCCTAGGCTCCCAATAGTCGAGCGCTAGGATGGATTTATCCTATAAAGGACGAGTTTTTTCTACATATGCGTGCAGCTACTCCCTCCTTTTTCTGGGTTTGCACCCACAGGCAGCACCGGCTAACAAAGTCCGTCGGTGAGCTAGTTTTCAGGATCTGGGATGCGCCCATGCGTGCGTGCCTGCACACACTGGATGCACGCAACTTCCGGTTTGATTTAATTAACCAATTAAAAAAATATGTGAACGCTGGCCAGTATTCTTGGCTGTGTACGTTTTTTATCAAGATTTTCATAGTTACTACATACTTGTTCATGGCTGTGTACGTTTTTTATCAAGATTTTCATAGTTACTACATACTTGTTCAAAAGATGCATACAGAAGTCAGCAGGTATATATGGATTAGACTATGCATGCATACACATCTATTTCGCATGTATGACAAGGAAGTATCTGTAGCGGCCTGTCCCAAAGTAATTTAGCTCAAACACTGTCAAGCCGGGTTCACCTAGCTTAACCAATGTTTCAACCAAATTAACCGAGATGCCTCGGGTTTAACGACCCGATTAAAGCTACCATTGCCAAGGATCGGTCTCAACATCACACGAAGGTGACTTCTCAGATAGAACCACATACGAGAGAACGCCTCCCTCCAGTACTAGGCTTCGTGGTCCCATTAGCCTCTAAACTGTTGGTACATTCAAAAACTTTCCCCAACATACTGCCACATAAGAGTACGGTCCTTAGTTCCGATTCACTATTGCAGACAGGGCAACCACCAAGATGCCACGCATCCCCAGCCTTGCCCGCCATGTCTTAACAACCCTTCCCCTTTTTCTTCAACACAGCAGAGGCCCTAATCTCGCGAATGGCAGGAAGCCATTCGACTTCTATCAGTCCTATTTAGCGAAGCATTTCTACTCGACCCTGTCATCTATGGTTCCAATCAACTCCTAGAACCTATGTGCACAATACATATAAGAAACGGACTCGACTGCATTTTAGGAAAACTGGGTTATGGACGGTGCTTGCCTTGTTGGGCTGGTTCTACAGCGCGAAATCGGAGACCTTGATCTGCTTGGGCTCCTGTCTGCTGCTGTGGCTCCAAGGCTGCTACGGGCACTGACTCCACCAGCTCATAGACGCGGTCGGCCAACACGTTTTCTACACGGAATGCATGATATGCAAGGTTAGCCACAGAGCAAGTCGGCCTAAAGAGCAGAACTTTGACTAGCGATAAGGAACAGCAAGAGCAAAGGAAGGTTGGTCACTTTAACAAGTCCTACTATGTTTTTCTAGGTGACACCGATTCATTTTACAGCTCTGGTCAGGAGCATTTGTGTTCTTGACTCTTATTGACATCTAGGTGGGTTCTTTATCAACCTTTTATTAATGCAACACAAGATGTCGTGCATGGCTCGGAATGGAGCAAGAACAAGGAGGTAAGTACACACCTTACCACAAGGATCTAAGCTTAGAATGGATCTACACCAGAGAACTAAGGAAAACTGGTGTAACTCTAAGGCTTAGGCAAGAACACTTTGGCTCGGTGGCAAGGAAACAAGAACAGAGATGACAATGGAGTGAGCCGCGCAGGCATGAATAAGGAGGAGCGCTGCACCGGTATTTATAGATGGAGAAACGGCTCGGCTCATATGGAAATCGGCTGGAGCCAGAGAGGACTAATTCAACGGCTAGGTGCAAGTGGGAGCGCAATCGAGTGCTGCCACCGGTGGAGGATGGAACGGGAGAGAAGAAGCATGGGAGACATGTTAGAAATTGGCGGAAAGGTTCTGAGTGCTGCAATGAAAAGTGAGGAAACGTTACCCTGTGGTGGAGCGGCGCACAGAGGATCCACGCAGTCCGTGGTGGACAAACGGATAAGACAAAACTAGAGTTGGAGGAGAGGATCCAATGCTAAAGATTTAGTTGACTTCCGAGGGCAAAAGGAACTCGGAAGGCTATAGTGAAATCCTGACAGAACTAGGGCGCCCTAGTCAATCGGACCGGTTGAGGAACAGGTAAAATCGAATATTCGTAGAGAAGGCGAAATCGGCTGGGATTCCGATTTAGCGCGGGGCTGAATCAGCAATGGATTCTGATTTGCGGATGAATAGCTGCGCAGAGGGCTGAATCGGCAATGGATTCCGATTCGCCGATGAATAGCTGTACCGAGGGCTGAATCGGCAATGGATTCTGATTTCGCGGATGAACAGCTGCGCTGAGGGCTGAATCGGCAGTGGATTCCGATTCGCGGATGAACAGCTGCGCTGAGGGCTGAATCGGCAGTGGATTCCGATTCGCGGATGAACACCTGCGCTGAGGGCTGAATCGGCAATGGATTCCGATTCGCGGATGAACAACTGCACTAAGGGCTGAATCAGCAATGGATTCCGATTCGCCGGTGAATAGCTGTAAGGGTTCCAGATGGAGAAGAAATCTAAGGATTCGGGGCTGTGGTATCCAAGGCAAGAAGTCCGATATCGCAGGGTTCTTACAGGAAATTGGATAGGTCGGGTTCTCGGAATCGGACGGGTACTTAGTCTGGTGCTCCAAGGAATCAGGGTTCTTTGAGAAACGAATCGGTATCGGGATTCTTTTGGAAACAAGTCGGTCCACTAGTCGGAACTAAGAAGGTTGAAAACAAGGCTGTGGCCGACTCGGGATGGGATGTACAGCTCGGCAAAGATCGGGAAAACAAGGGTTACCCGTCGGAGAGGTTTAAGCAAGGTTGATTAACTTTAAACAGGAACAGTAACGACTGGGTCGCTACAGTATCAGTCCATACATCGTTCTGAGAGTATGAATATATACGTGCCTACATGATGTATATATATAGCATGGTGTTGATGGCAAAAAATGGCTTAAAGCCGATCAGGCTAGGACAGCCGGTCTAGACCGCCTGTACATGCGGTTAGACCGGCTGGGCCCTGTAGCCGATCTGGCAATGTGCCAGGCGGTCTCACCGCCTGTCACAGGCGGTCTGACCGCTTGTCCCCGAGTCCGAGTCAGAAGCGCGTCAACACATGGGAGGGTATGGGTACATGCAGTATGTATATGCATACTTTAGGGAGCACGCAACTTTTTTTACGAAGTGTAAATACAAGCGAGTATGTATATATACAATTTTTTTGAGAAGAGAATATGTGTGTACATGTACTAAGTAATTTCAAATGCGTATAATAATATACTTCAACAACTGGTACACAGAGTTTGCATTATTGGTGAATTGCCACGTAGTTTCACAATGTATCTAGTGAAAGTGATACTCATGATCTGGAAGAAGGTATCAAGTGATACTCAAATATGAAAGAAGGTATCAAGTGATTACTAAAATCTGAAAGAATGTATCATGTGATACCCAAGAAAAAATAATTCTTTGAGATCGATTCAAAGACCTAGCCATATGTGTGTGTGTGTGTGTGTGTTAGCTCATCTATTCGAGCAATGCGCAAGATCTCTGAAATCATCCTCGCATCTCTGGTTTAGCCACACCAAGCCTGGTGACCTTCCAAGTTAAAAGAACCACGAGAATAAACATACAGTTATAGGTACTGACATATATGCACATTGCCGGAGATGAGAGGCCGGCCCGGGTGGCGCCGATGGCTAATCTCCGTCGTCGCAAGCAGCGGTATGCCGGTATGGTTGCAGTCTACCAGTCGGAGGGAAGAACTTCATTGCCGAGGCGCCGATTAATTGGATAGCTAGCCAGATCAGCGATGCTCGCGTCCATGATCGATCATCTTCCACGTATGACGGCGGACGGCGGCCGACCATACTGGTTTCTTTCCGACGGAGGCTGGATAGTGGATATAGATGGACCGAGATATCAGATCCTATTTGCACGGAGTACATCCACTTTTTATTTCTCTTCCGTATATACAGTCGGTATTTTCCGCCAGGCTATACGTGCGTCCGTTTTTCTCTACTCATAAAAGGAGTGGAAGGGGTAGTCGCGTCGCTTCCGTGGTGAAGCCGCGACTCCGTGCCGTCGCCCCCACCCTTTTGCGTCCCGATTTTCCCTTCCATCCGCGAGACCGCGACCACCCCCTCCTTCCTTCCATCCAACTGCAGCCGCAACAACCGCTGATGTCCCCTCGCAAAAGAGTCCATGCGACATGACCTCGCCGCCAGATCGCCCTTCCGTGCCCATCCCACCAAAAGGCGCTGCCAGATCGCGGACGGCATCGTGCATCCACTGTGGCCTGCCATCCTCCGTCCTCATCCACCGCACCTCCATCACCGTCGTCGTCTTCACTCCATAGCCGTCGTCGTCTTTACTCCATCGTGAGCGCCTCCATCGGTGTCGTCATCTTCACACCGGCCACGATTTCCGCTGATACGACGGCCGCTGTCCACGACTTCGTCCGCACTCAACTCCGTCTCCAGTTATGCCTTGCCTCGATGGGACTCCGCCGCGGACCCTCGACACTGAATTGCCGCTACTCCGAGCGGAGTCACGCTGCCAGCAGCCTTTCCCTCCATGCTCATTCACCTCACGGCAAACCCTATCCCGTGGCCGGTGTTGTTCCAGAAGCGACACCGGAGCCACAGGACAACCGACGCCGACGGCCCACGGATCACCATGCCGCCGTTGCAGGCGCGACATCATCCTCACCTCTGCCGCTGGAGACGATGCGGAAGTGCTACGCATGTGGAGATCCTGATGTGGCGGCAGAAGTGAAGAAAAGCTCGAGCCCAAGAACGGCAGTGGAGACTCTGCTCGTCCCTTATCGGGTCAGACGTGCAGGCAGGGATGGCGGGGACGAGGCCATCGACAAGGCCGTCAGCAAGTGCGCGATGGACATCGGGATCTCCGATGTATGCTTCTGCATCTGAGACAACAAGACGCCTGTAATGGTCGGTTCCCTCACACAGTTCTGATAATTCACCTCATTGCAACTGAATCGTACATAATTTGTTAGTGCTTGATTAAGGCCTACGAGTGTCTTTGCTCAAGCACAACTCAGCTATCTTGCATTGCTTATTTTCAGTGCAAAGGATCTCCCTTTAGTGATTTGTCTTTCTCAATATTATTAGCGAGCACTTGGACTGATATATCTACTCTTATTTAGCATCATACTACTTTTGTTGGCTTTAAGATACTACGTACCATCAATTAACATTGTATCCATTTGTGATATCAATGTGCCACAAATGCTTGTAGCTTGGTGATATATATGCCAACAGAAGAAGCTATGGGCTGTCGCGAGATGTTCCCTTAACTGGTGGGTTGTAGGGTCGGCAGCGGTAAATGTGGTTATTATGTCCTTATCATCCATACTTTTGCTGCAATCTGTTGAGTAATCAGCTGAAGAACATGGCACTTTCATTTCGTGAAAGCTCTTTCCAGATTAGACATGTACACTATTTGAAGTAGCAGCTAAGACCAAATTCTCAATGTGGCACATCGAAACTTCAGGACAGAAGATTACTTGAAAGGAGACGGCCTAATCTGATTATTCTTGTTGAGGTTAGGTCTGTGAAACCCTAAATTTCTTTGGCATGCCAGATTAGGCTTTTTATATTAAGAGATCTTTACTTCAATGTCTGAAGAGAAACTCAACCTGTTCATCAACCTTGCAATATCATGATAATAGGTAGTTTAAGTAAAACAATACTACTACCTCCTAATTATCTTGAATCGTTCAAACGAATGTCTTGAGCATGAGAAGGAGGAAGAGATGGACAGATGATGGTCAACAATATCTGATCCTCAGCTAAGCAATAGTGGAATTTGTACTGCAACACACTAATCTATAAACTGTTTAAAAACTGAATCGGAATTTATGACAATGTATTCTTAAAAAAAATCATATTTACAGAGGAACCATTGACGCCAAGGAAGGATGCCTTGATTTTTTTATTGAATTTCTCCATGCCTTCACTATGATGGCTGCATTTCTTTTATTGAATCCATGACTAAAAATTTCTCCATGCCTTTTGCTTGGGAGACACAAGGGTGGCTTTCAAATTCCGGAAAGACAAGCAAACCCAGTAATCTGATTTTTTTTTCTACTGATTGAATGCCTGAGTGATTTTGTCAGTTAAAGACATCTAAGCTCAACTGCAGGTTTCTTTACATGGCATTATCTGATGACAGGCAGAGAATTATGCCAATGCCCTATGACTGATTACCTTCTAATGGTAAGGCATTAGTATACCCTGAGATCATGGCTCTTGTGGGATTGTTTGCATTATGAAAAAATGGTAAATACTAGAGAGATAATGAGAATATCAAGAATGCTTTCACAGCTTGGAGACTGGGGAAATAAGATGTTGCCGCCAAGAGTCCAAATCATACGCACCCATTGCGTTGGATATAATGCAATCCTTGTGCATTCTGATTCCTCAACAATCGTCAGTCCTTTCTTGCCAAACATACATTGCATTGCCCTTTTTTCATAACTGAACAATTCTTGCTTGGAATGTAAGTGCTTATTTCCTAATACTTACGCAAATAAGAGATGAGCTCACTTAAAAATTTTACAAATTACAACCATCGTCCTGCCGTGCAGTCATGCGAATTTGTGTTTAATATAAATTTTGGCTTGGTCATGGCAATTTTTACCTTTGAACACATAATTTCTTCGTCGTATCTTTGATATAAATTTTTAATAGAGTAAACTGTTTTGTTTTACCAAAATAAACAGTGAATTATTGTCTTCTGGAATTTTCAATATAATTTCTTACACAATTGTTGCCGTCCCGTAGCAACGCACGGGCACGATCCTAGTTTAAGGAAAAGCCCGTTAACACAAGGGGTGTGAGGGATTTGGCTGGAGTAGCTACACGCTTGTGTAGAGAGGATTTTATATATTTATATATAGGATAAATCTTTTCTACACAAGCGTGTAGTTACACCACTGTCAAAAAACTATCTTGGGGATGTGTACATACTCATTTATCTTTTTGAGTATGTATACATACCTAAAATAAGATTTTTCAAAATGATAACTATGAAAAAATTTGAGCGGAACTTATATTTTTTTACACTTTATGATATATTATATTTTTCTGTATGAGTATGTCCAAATACTTCATGAATAAAAAAATATATGACTACATACCACTTTTGAAAATCAAGTATGTGTACATACTTTATTTAAAAACCTTAAGTAAAAAAAAATATCTTATAATTTGTGAGATATAGACACTTATGTAGCTACACGCTTGTGTAAAAAAAACTCGTTATATATATATATATATATATATATATATATATATATATATATATATATATATATATATATATATATATATATCCGTAGCTTACATAATAGCTTATTCTGTGGCCAAGCCTCTATACCTACCGCCGGCCGAACCAGCCCCTGAACCAAATGTGCGGTTCCACCTCAACCCGAAATAATTACCATTTAATTACCGTGAGCCGAGCCGTAAGCTCCAGGCTTGCAGCCGAGCCGGCGAGCCCCACCCATTGACGACCACGCCCAATGATTACTGGTAAAATCAACGTGGCGCCATTTGAGGTACATGCAAGTATACGTGTACATGTTTATATATTAGCTATCACTGGATTGTTGTTTGGTTACGATAACATACAACGTACCTGGGTTAGAGTGCATACGTGCAAGCATACTTACGAGAATGAGTAAGACGATACTACCCATGGTAAATATGCTTTACGTGGTATGATAAATAACCATAACATACATGTGGTAAATATCATACTACTAACCATGGTAGATTTTTTAACAAATTTGTACTACAAAAATATTTTGCTCAAATCCTATACCAGCGTGCTTAGGAGAATGAGTAAGATGATACTACTAAGTACTACCCACGGTAAATATGCTTAACATTCTACAGGATTAGGTGGTGTATATGGTAAATAACCATAACATAATTATCTGGTATATATGGTAAATATCCATGCATGATACTATTGTCATGGTATTTTTTTGCACAAATACTATATATACCAGCGTAATGGCATGGTCACGATTTTACCAATTGGGTTACGCTCGATCGATCGAGGCGGGATACTGTTGGTAACGAGCCGTACATGATCATCATTATACTGATAGCGTTAAATATTTGTCCGGCATATTCCCGTCATTAACTGTACCATGATCAAAGGGGGACTGGCTGAGCGTGCCAATCATTACACCATTAAGCGACCTTTGATTTCTTTCTCGGCTGAGGGCAATTCACAAATCACAACCATCCTTGTTGCTTAGTCATGGTGCCTCACGCTCCTCCACTGTCCATCTCCAGTTTCGATCAAGCTTTCATGGATTTCATAACGTCAGCAGGGCCGGAGACGATCAGCGCGCCATCTGGATTGGCGGCAGAAACGCCAGAGCCGGAGTCGACGGTGGTCCGGTGTTCAGCCCCGCCATCGACGCCGTTGCCGCTGGGCATTGAAGCCGGGGCACGCCCTGATCTGTCGGTGTCCCCAACGCCGGTCCGGCGTTCAGCTACGCCATCAACGCCGTGACTCCTCTCCAAGCTGTGTCACCGGGGACCATGGTAACGCCTTGCATGTGAGTATGGTGAACGTTGTCTATTTTCAGATGTCTTCCCAGTTTGACGATGATACGTGCCCCTTGACTATAATTAACGTTCCTTGTAACTCTGTTCTAGCTTCGTGTCTGTTAGCACTTGAGTAGTATGAAACTGCAATACAATAATGAGGAAATGTGTGGCACTCGGGTACTATTACTTTTTTGGAGCAACTCTCGAAGTTTGTCGTGATTAGTATTTATTGCTATATGATTTCTGTTCGTTCAAAAAAAGTGCAAGACAGATTTTTTTTTTCGTCTGCTCGATCGAGTCTCCGTTGGCCTGAATGGACGATGGGCGGAGGCGATGGCCAAGAACTATGGGAGAGTCAGGTATTTGTGCGGCAGTTCACGTGAAAATACTTTCTGTATCGGCAGAGATACCTGCCATCGCCGGCAGGCTGCTCCAGATGACCTCGTTCAATCGTGAGTGTGCTACTGCAGCAGTGCCCGGAAAGGGAATCAGCCGCCGCCGGGTTACTACTACGGAGGCTCAATAGCACCGATGGAAAAGAGGCACCAGCGCCGCCACGTCGAGTACGCCGCCGATAGAGAAAACGGACAATATTGGATGAGATTACCGTGATTCCTGCGGGGGGAATAAAAAATTAGCAGCAATCTCGTGTAGGCAGTGGGCGTGGCCTGGCAGATAGTAGAGCCAAACCAAGTTGAGCGTGTGAAGTCTTTACGAGCCGGCTGGGTCGAGCCGTGCGAGGGCAGGATGAGGTGCGCTAGCCGCTGGGGGATTGGGTCTGAGCCAGCTACATAGAAGCAACCCTCTCTCTATATATATATAAGCGCTAAATGTTACCTAGATAATAGCTATTCAGTACCGAGCCCTTCCCACGCGCGCCCGCCGTCCCACCTGATCGAGGCATCGAGCGTCCAACTCTGGTTTTTCTCACGGGCGCCCACGTCCCCGGGTGACCGCTCTGGTTTTTACCATGCGTCTGCACGTTCTGCAGCGGGCTTTTTAGACTTGTCATTGTACCGTTGTTCTGTGAACGCTGGCTCCTCCGTGAGCCCAGGGCTGGTTTTCATCGGTGCTGCAGGCGGTCTGTGGTTGGATGGACGGCCGGTGATCAACCTTGGTCAAAGGAAAGCTCGTGAAGACAGCAGATTATATTATGGATTTTTTATTTGTTTAACGAGAGCCGCAAAAAAAGCTTTCAGACCGGCACACAATAATATCGAACATAGTTTAAATAAAGAAGAGGGTATGGTAACTTAAAATAGTATTTTGTTTTTTTAATGCAACTCAGCATGACGTCCATTTGATTTTGTTTCTCTTCATTAAAAAAATATACAAACGCACACATAAAAATGCTACGTGTATTTATGGCCATCCAACCAATCCATGAAGCCATAAAAAATACACCTGCAATTTGCAAAATGAAAAGAATGATTTTGTGACTACTGATTCATCTCGATTTTAATCACAAAACTGACTACAACATGATATGTCATGAGCCGTGTATACCATCACATTTATTAGACCCAAGTACATTTTCCCTTTTTCATTGAATCTATATTGTACACTTTGCTACTTCATTTCTATCAGGAAGCTACATCAAGTATGTCCCTCCAATTCTGCTAATCTGCGTCATTCTCGGTTCGCTGCGCCGACCTCAATCACCCGCAACCATCACCGATATATTCTTCATCTGAAATGAAGCAGAAACAGTGCAAACAATATTTAGAGAGCCGGGAAATCATAGAAAGAAATCCAAACTCCATAAGCGCCAAAATCTTAACTATTGAATGGACTTGGAATGATCGCAATGACGACCAGCAAGAGTATTCCAAGATAGTTGTGGACAGGTGCCGCTACCAACAAATAGACTGCCATGATCAACTGCGGTACCCCCAAAAAAATGATCAACTGAGGAGGATGCACAGCTGTCTTGTGAGTACTAATCAGTATACTCTGAGAAAAAGGGAAAAACGACACTACTGGCAATGATAATCTAAAGCATTACAAGAAGTCAAGCTGAAAATATGTACACTATAATGCCGCATGGCTCAAGGAAATCAGTAGCTCAAGTGGATACAATTTACAAATATATGTTGGCTTTACTACTTACTAGGCAATTAAGCAAATTATGTGATACAATCATATTTGCACGTGTTTTTTTTCCAGAAAATGACCACTACATAGTTCAAGAAATAAAATCCAATGATGTTTTTTTGCCAAAAAAGAATATACTAATCATGAAAGTGTAATACATAGCACAACTACGCAATGCAAGTATTCTAGTTGCAAATTTGGCAGTTATATGTAGTCACTTGAGAAAGAGGCCATAAGAACATAGTTGAGCTGGTTGTTGCTGTCACAGTACTGCCAATGCTAAAAGTCTGAACTCGTTTCTGCACTATAAGCAGCCATAAGAACAAAGTAGCAGGTCACTCTACATCTAGTCGTTGCTCAATTTGGTACTGTTGACTGCATAAATAAAACTACACAAGTGCCCAATTCTACATTTACTCTTTAACCTATATGCCCAGTTTTTCAGCCAGCCTTCGCTTTCACAGTTCCACTGGCTCATCAGCTCACCTAAACTGATCAGCAAAGAACAATTGATCTGTATAAAACAAACCAAGCAAATTCATTTTTTCACAGTAGAGAGAGAGAGAGCACTAGTGCAAAAATCATTGAAAGTCACTGGAGCACTAGTGCAGCAACCAGCAGCTGCTTGATCTTCAGAGGCATTTGATCGAACAAATTATCTGCATCGACATGGCAGCCTGGGCAGCTGCACCACAACGAACCTGGAGGTTATACTAAATTGATCCGCAAAGTAAAATGAAATCCGGCAATGCAAATCGTGAATCAAAGGCAAATTCAGCTACCGTGCTTAAAAATAATCCAACCTGTACACTCGATTTAGGATTGGGGCAAACCTTGATCCCGTGCAGGGAGAGAAGAACATGACAGGGCACAGAGAGAACACACTAACCAGCAACACCTATGCCTGAATCACGGGGGTGGCAAGCACGAATCACGGGTGGTGGTGGTGGGAGTGGGGGAACCCAGGCCGCTGGTGTAGGCAAGGCCGAGGTAAGAGGAGAAGAGGAGCGCCGCGGGAGAAGACAGGACAAAAGGAGATGAGTCAAGCGAGGGACAGAGAGGCGAACCTTCTGTAGAGCTCGGGAGGCTGCCGACGAGCACGCCGGCTGGGTCCGGGATGGCGTCACGGCCCCAGGTCTTGGCGCATCGTACGCCCTGCGTGGCTGCGTGCCAGGTCGCGGACCGCGTGGCTGAATCGGAATCCCACTACGAAGCCGCCGCGCCTGCACCAGCACCTCCATGGACAGCGGCCGGCACCAGCGCCACAACCGAGCCTCCAATCCAGGTGAATTTGTGAGCCGGCGGGAGGTTCTCACCGGGACAGCAGGAGGGAGATAAACAGCGCCGGCGCAGGCCTCTGGAGCAATACGTCGGAGCTCGCGCGGGGGCGGCACGGGACGGAGAAGTGGGTTCGCCGGCGGCCAGCGCGGCATCGTGAGGAGGATAGTTGACGGGAGTGACGACAAACTGAATGGCCCACGATCTACCCGGCGCTGGAAAAGGCGGAGGTATTAGAAAAAGCGGGAGATCGTGGAGAAAAAACGGCCGGGATGGCGCGGTCTACCGGCCTGGGATGTGTCCGGCCGTACGGGTCGGGCTTGCTGGGTGGCTCGGGTATATTCAGTAACCAATGTATATTATAAAGTTATTTTATATATATAGAGGATAAATCCTTTCTACACAAACGTGCAGCTACACTACTGTCTAAAAAACCACCTTAGGGATGTGTACATACTCATTTATCATTTTGAGTATGTATACAGACCTAAAATAAGATATATCAAAGTGCTAATCATGAAAAAATTTGAGTGGAACTCGTATGTTTTTGCACTTTATGATATACTACATTTCCTGTATAGAAAAACAAGTATGTTCACATACTTCATTAATAAAAAAAAGTATGTCCGCATACCACTTTTAAAAATCATATATGTGTACGTACTTTATTTAGAAACCTCAAGTATGAAAAAATACCTTGCGATTTGTGAGATATATTCGCTTGTATAGCTACACACTTGTGTAGGAAAAACTCGTCCAATATATAGTATACTCCGTGGCCGGCCATAGAATAGTAATTCTATAGCCACTTTGGTTTTACTATAGTTTTATGTACTGATTTACTATAATGTCGCATGGTAACTGAGTTACTATAACACATGGGCATCACATTATAGCAAATCATATAATAAGATTTACTATAATTTCATAAATTACCATATATATATATATGGCCGGCCATATAATAGTTATTCTATAGCCACCTTGGTTTTACTATAGTTTTATGTACTGATTTACTACATTGTCACATGGTAATTGTGTTACTAAAACACCTGGGTCTCACATGATAGTAAATGACATAGTAAGATTTACTATAATCTCGTAAATTACCCTAACAATTGTAGTAAATCAAAAATAGCTATAGAATAGTTATTCTGTGACCGGCCATAGAGTAGTGGTTCTATATATATATGTATGTATATGTGTGTATATATATAAGAATCTATATATATATTGTGAGTCTATAGCCATCAAATAACTATCGGAAGCCTTCAGCCAACCCGCGTACCATCCCGGTTAAACCCAACC
Organism: Digitaria exilis; assembly: GCA_015342445.1. Classification (NCBI taxonomy): domain Eukaryota; kingdom Viridiplantae; phylum Streptophyta; class Magnoliopsida; order Poales; family Poaceae; genus Digitaria; species Digitaria exilis. The sequence continues at coordinate 528,284 of JACEFO010002182.1, forward strand.
ATAACAGACCACTCAGCCAGTAACACAGCCTGTCCACGTATCCCTAATTCACCCCCTCCGAGTGGGCCCCAGTTTTAACTTTTACAGACCACTCCGGTCTGCCCCTCTCCCCTCCTCTCCATTTCAAATTTTCCATTCTCTCTGCCCCTCTCTCTCCTCACACCCGCATACCATCCCTGCCTCGCCGCCGTGTATAGCGAACTGAGCGCAACACCACCGCCAACTGGAGCTCCCAGCTGTTGTTGACCCTAGCAGCCTTGCGCGGGTGGTGCTTCAATGCTGCCGCCGGTTGCTGCAGCAGCAGCTGCGCCGCTGCCATGGCCTGGTCCACCTCCTGGCCTGGCTGAACTGCTCCAGGTGATGTCCTCCTCTCTCGACGTAACGCAATGAGCAACCAATTCTTCCTACAGGATTGGTGCGTCCATCTGCATCATGGGCTGTTCGTTTCTATTTTTTCCTGGATTTCATTTTTCCTTGATGTAGATTGAGTGAGCACTAGGCCACTGCATATCTCCAGGCCATGTTCTTTGCAGCCATGTCCATGCAGGTAATATGTTCGATGAAATGCAGCAATACACGAGCTTGCTTTTGGCATGTCCTTGATCTTCATTGGCTATTGGCACGTCCTAAACTAGACTTCTTGCGTGATTTTTTTGTTTCTATGATTTCACTACATGGTTTCTATGCTTGTTCTGTATGTACTGGTATTAACCACTTTCGGACACATTAGTTCCATCGATCATATATACATGATGGTCTATCATAAATACTTTTCTATTCTTTCGTTCGGCTGTTTATATGCTATTAATTTTAATTGCAAAAATCAATCTGTGTTCAGTTAACTGGAAATGAATCTGTGCCGGCCTTCGCGCTGAGGTTTTGTTGTAGGTGCCACTGCCGGCATCGTCTTGCGCTGCACCTGTTGGTTGCTGCAGCAATACACGAGATTTCTTTTGGATTTTGTTGCCTGCATGCTCAGATGCTTCGCTTTCACCTGCATTTCCTCACAATAATCATCCTCTCGTAAAATTTCTATGCTATTATAGCACACTTCTACAGTCCTACTCAAGCAGTGTTTGTTTTTCTGCTCCTGGTCAAGTCAAATAATGTTTGGTAGACAGTAACTTCAAATTTTAGTGATAACAGGTTTATATGCCGTTACAAAGGGTTTCTATGATCATTTATTACTCGAGCCTAGCCATGTTCCTATTATTTCTGTCATATATACGTGTGTGCTCGAGCATAGATACTTCTTTATGATTGCATATAATTGACATACTATTGGTTCAAATAACACTAGTTCCCTCCATGATTCTATTCATTTTTTGTGCACCTTTGAGCAGCCGGGTTTGTGCAAGACTAGACATGGCATTCATCGGCTATTGGTACGGCGGACTAGACTTCTTGCATGATTTTTCAGTTTATATTATTTTTCTTTATGGTTTCTATACTTGTTCTGTGAGATAGTTTGAATATACTGGTATTAACCACTTTCAGACACATTATTTCTATACTCATATTGAAATATTTTCTACACTGCCAAAATTTAATTATTTCTTTCTGTGCCTTTTATTTATTTTGCAGATATGGAGTTCTTGTGATGTGAGATGGCCGGAGATGACATGATCTTTGCGGATGTCTATTTGAATTTAGATATATGCCTAGTCTGTATGCATGTATATGAATCAAAGTTGTATGCCATAGAAATCTGTTCGATGAAATGACTGATATGAAGCAGCTGCGGACTGCTAAACTAGTGTGGTTGTAATTATAAATATGTGTGAGTTTGAGCATCAATGTCTAGATGATGGTCAGTTAGCTACTTTCTATGCTTTAACCTACCGCTTTCTATGACATTTGATATGAGTTAGGGTAGCATTCTATACTAATAGAAGCCTTAAAATGCTTGTCATAAAAAGTATTGCTCTGATCATATATATGTCACGACTAATCATATATTTAAGCTGAGCCTCTATATACTACACAACCCCCCCCTACTAGGTAATGTTTTGGGGTTCCGGGGTTTGCCTTAAATTGTACATAATAGAAGCCTTAAACTCTTTTTTTCCTACTTAAAATGTATGTCATAGAAGTACCACTCTGATCATATATATGTCACGACTAATCATATATTCAAGCTGAGACTCTGTACGGGTGTATATGCTCCATCCTTGCTTTACATGATATATTATGTGGTTTGTATGTGTGTACAACGATGACCAGACACGTGTGGGCTAGTCGTATAATGTGTCTGTTGCCAACGCGCTGTTGCAGTTTCTATGATACTTGAACATGATTAATCATGATACTGTCTCAAGAGCATATAAACCACCCAATGCATCATAGAAATCATGAAAAAGAGTATATAAACCATCGCTACACGCATACAAAATGGATCTCAAAATAAACCACCCAAAATATTTATATGACATACATCATGTGACAGATATATGACATTCTCTTAACTTTATATGACACATTCACTATTGTTATGTGACCCTTTGTTTACTTGGCTTAGGAGGAGACCGACGACCTCAGACGTGAAGCACTTAGCTACCTGATGTTCCACCACTGCAACGATGTCGATGACATCCCACCAGCGTTGTTGAGCTTCCAACACCAGAGGGATAGTGGATGAACATCTATACTATGAGAATGATGTTGATGTATGACTGATTATAATATGGCTACTTCTGCTAATTACTAGTTTGCTACTTATGTAACTTGGCTACTTATGACCATGCACGTTTGTTGGTACATGATATATTTGCCATTAAATATGTATGGTTCTCCTATGACCAGGCATGGAATTCCCCCTTACTGCTGTTTGACACACTCCCCGCTATTGCAAAGCCACCGCGCACACTATGTCAATGCTCACATAAACTTAACTGTGGTCATATAAACCTTCAGCGTACCTCGTATAACATACACCAGTTTACCTCATATATTCACATGGTTCTCAAACTGTGCATAAAAATATCATGAGTCTTGTGGTGAAAACCGTTTGTGAGTTGTATCTTCGAGTGAAGAATTATAGCCAAAAACCTAAAAGGAAAGGTGGGTTTGCGTCAAGTGTGGCAGGAGCGTCAGGTGGCATTGTCAACTGTGTTTACTTTTCCACTTGAGGTTTCTACGACAGTGGGCTGGAGTTCTATGACCAGAAGAATAGGTTTCTATGATAGTGGCCAGGAGTTCTATGACCAGAAGAACATGTTTCTATGACAGTGGGCTAGAGTTCTATCACCAAAAGAACATGTTTCTATGACGCTCGAAATAGGTTTCTATGGAGCATATAATCATACATATGCTTGTGCATGGTCATACATACATGTGTGCTCGATCGTACATACTTCCTGATGTGGTCATACATTATATATGCTCATGTCATTATGTTTTTATACTTGAAGTAGTTTCTATGATCATCTCTATATGTTTGTATAATCGTATAAATTTGAATTCAAAAAATTTCAAAAAAAAATATTCACAATGGATCTTAAATTGTGCATACAAATGTCACGAATCTAATGGTGGAAACTGTTTATAAATTGGATCTTCGAGTGAAGAATTATAGCGTAAAACCAAAATAAAAAGTTGAAGAACAAGTGGGTGGTGGGATGGTGTTGTACATGCATGCATGTGGGAAGTGGGATGACGTTGTGTGACGCTGCATGCATGCCTGCGTCAGTTGGCAGGTGGGATGTGGTGTGTCTGTGTCCGCATGGCCTGGTCCTTGGTCCCAGCTCCAGTCATGTGTCTGGGCTCCTGCCCGAGAACTATTGGAAGCCCTAGGCTCCCAATAGTCGAGTGCTAGGATGGATTTATCCTATATAGGACGAGTTTTTTCTACATATGCGTGTAGCTACTCCCTTCTTTTTCTGAGTTTGCACCCACAAGCAGCACCCGCTAACAAAGTCCGTCGGTGAGCTAGTTTTCAGGATCTCGGATGCGCCCATGCGTGCGTGCATGCACACACTGGATGCATACAACTTCCGGTTTGATTTAATTAACCAATTAAAAAAAATATGTGAACGACTGGCCAGTATTCTTGGCTGTGTACGTTTTTTATCAAGATTTTCATAGTTACTACATACTTGTTCACAACATGCATGCAGAAGTCAGCAGTTATATATGGATTAGACTATGCATGCATACACATCTATTTCGCATGTATGACAAGGAAGTATCAGTCCATACATCGTTCTGAGAGTATGAATATGTACGTGCCTACATGATGTACATATATAGCATGGGAGTGTATGAGTACATACAGTATGTATATGCATACTTTAGGGAGCACGTAACTTTTTTTACGAAGTGTAAATACAAGAGAATATGTGTGTACATGTACTAAGTAATTTCAAATGCGTATAATAATATACTACAACAACTGGTACACATAGTTTGCATTATTGGTGAATTGCCACGTAGTTTCACAATGTATCTAGTGAAAGTGATACTCAAATCTGGAAGAAGGTATCAAGTGATACTCAACTATGAAAGAAGGTATCAAGTGATACTAAAATCTGAAAGAATGTATCATGTGATACCCAAGAAAAAATAATTCTTTGAGATCGATTCAAAGACCTAGCCATATGTGTGTGTGTGTGTGTGTGTGTTAGCTCATCTATTCGAGCAATGCGCAAGATCTCTGAAATCATCCTCGCATCTCTGGTTTAGCCACACCAAGCCTGGTGACCTTCCAAGTTAAAAGAACCACGAGAATAAACATACAGTTATAGGTACTGACATATATGCACATTGCCGGAGATGAGAGGCCGGCCGGGGTGGCGCCGATGGCTAATCTCCGTCGTCGCAAGCAGCGGTATGCCGGTATGGTTGCAGTCAACCAGTCGGAGGGAAGAACTTCATTGCCGAGGCGCCGATTAATTGGATAGCTAGCCAGATCAGCGATGCTCGCGTCCATGATCGATCATCATCCACGTATGACGGTGGACGGCGGCCGACCATACTGGTTTCTTTCCGACGGAGGCTGGATAGTGGACACTACCGGATCCAGGCTCTTTGCCGTGAGCCTAGCACTCTCGGCAAAGAGGCCCATCCTCTCGGCAAAGGCTTTGCCGAGAGCCCGCTCTCGGCAAAGCTGACTCGGCAAAGATTTTCTCGGCGAAGCCACCTTTGCCGAGAGCGTTCCTCCGGGATCACGGCAAAGCGTTTGCCGTGTGTACAAGAGGTGTTTGCCGAGAGCGTCTACACTCTCGGCAAAGAGCCTGGCACTAACGTCGGCGAGACGGCGTTGCGCCGTCTCTGTGGGGCCCGCAGCTGGGTTTGCCGAGAGCCAGGAGCCAGACTCTCGGCAAAGCCCTGAAGGTTTGCCGAGAGTCATGTGCCCAGCTCTCGGCAAAGAGTTCAAGGTTTGCCGAGAGCCTAGCATGTGACTCTCGGCAAACAGCCCATGGGGCCCACAACGGGGGGCCGGCGCGGGGCCTCTGCACAGGGGCTTTGCCGAGAGCCTGGGCCGGGGCTCTCGGCAAAAAATGGCATCTTTGCCGAGAGCCTTGGCCGGGGCTCTCGGCAAAAAATGGCATCTTTGCCGAGAGCCTGGCCAAATCCTCTCGGCAAACCCCTGGGCTGAGGCCTTTTTTATTTCGTATTTGCTCATATATGGTGCCCAACAACTGAAATATATCACACATACATCTCAAATACATCACAGGCAATTAATATAACCAATACACAAAAATTTCATGCACATAACATACTTTTTGAACCACAAGTTTAACCAGAAGTTTAACAACAAGTTATAGCATAAGTCCATGCACATAACATTCAAGTTCGACCACTAGTTTAACCACAACATCCGTCAACTACCTAATGGTGGTGCCGCCATTCCCACGGGTTGTGTGCTTGGGAGGGGTTGGAGAGGTCGCGATCCTGTGAGCCCTGTCCGTCCTCCTGAGTTCCCCAAGGCGACCAGTCCGACACACGAGCCGTAGGCGACACACCAGGCGACATGTTGACCATTCCAGCGGGATCATTTGAGCTCGCCTTGAGGCTCTCGGCAAAGATATGTTCCCCCATTAGTTTTTATTTTCTTGTGCTCTCCATTTCTTTTTTCTAAAGTGTTGGTGATACTGATCTTATTTATATGATGAGTAAAATCATTAAGTCCTATTTGTTTACATATTAATTCATTATTTCATGTGTATTTTAGTAAATTTTCATTATTTCATGTATATATGAAGTAGAAATATATATCAAATTATTCTGAAAAAATACCAAATTTTGACATAGACCATATTATAGTGTCTATAACATGTGCACAAAGTTTTGCATGCAGACTCAAATTTAAAGTTCCCTTTGAGTTCAAATTTTAGAGATCACATGTGATGTTTACGAAACTTCTACGGAGATGTTCGGATTTGTGCATGGTTTGACACAAAATTGCCCGAAACATCGTCTAACTTTTCGCACACTCTTAGTACACCAAATCATTGGATGTCTACAAAAATCATGATTTTCGGACTCCATTTGCTATTTTTAATAATTGCAAAACTATTAATCCACGTGGTTTTTTCCATGTTTTCATTGAAATATACTCTTATTTTGTTGGTAAGGCTTCACATCACACTTACTTACATGAATCTCATTAGTTAGTTCATTTTTTACCATTTTTCAAATCGTTTCTCTATTCAACTTAGAATTATTCCATAAACCCAACAAATGGATACAAAGAAATTAAAAATAGCAAACAAATTGGTAACATAGTCAAATGCTCACATGTTGTACTTTGTAGGATGTGTGAACTAAGAAAAATTGTTTGGGCGTTGAAATGTGAAATATGTGGGACACGTTTGCCGAGAGCCGCCAGGAGGCTCTCGGCAAAGAGACTCTTTGCCGAGAGTCTCTGGAAGACTCTCGGCAAACCGAGCCTTTGCCGAGATTCTAGGAGGGACTCTCGGCAAATAGGCTGCCACGTGGCCATGCCGGCCTGACTGATGCCGTGCCACGTGTCCATTTTTGCCGAGAGGTCGGCCCTGCTCTCGGCAAAGCTGTGTTTGCCGTGAGGTTTACGCTAGCTCTCGGCAAAGGTTCTAACGGCCGTTAACATCGGTCCCACGACGACTGCACGCTAACGGCACGTGAATCTTTGCCGAGAGCTGGATCTTTTAGACTCTCGGCAAAGTGTGTCGTTGCCGACTGTTTGTATGTGCCGAGAGTTTCTTTCCTCCTGCTCTCGGCATATATTATATTTGCCGAGCGTTCTTTTTTTGCCGAGAGATTTGCCTCCACGCTCTCGGCAAATATGTCCTTTGCCGAGAGCCCGATATTTGGCTCTCGGCAAAGATTTGCCCACACGGCAAATATCAGTTTTCCGGTAGTGGGATATAGATGGAACGAGATATCAGATCCTATTTGCACGGAGTACATCCACTCTTTTTTTTCTCTTCCGTATATACAGTCGGTATTTTCCGCCAGGCCATACGTGCGTCCGTTTTTTAGGAAAAGCCCGTTAACACAAGGGGTGTGAGGGATTTGGCTGCAGTAGCTACACGCTTGTATAGAAAGAATTTATCCTATATGTATATAGACACACACACTACTCTATGGCCGACCATAGAATAACTATTCTATAGCCACTTGAGCCAATCCACGCAACCTGGTCCAACCAGACCAGCAACACCCACCAACCCACACTCACCACTGCCACGTAGGGCCCGCAGACACATAGTAGGGCCACTAAATAATACCCCCGGCCAGAGGCTCCGCCAGTTCTTCCTGCTCCACATGTGCCACTACAGAGTTTGTCCAGGCCTCCGGCATCTCAGCCACAGCTTGCCCCTCAGTTGTCACCGCTCAGGCAGATGACATCTCTTGGCACTCCACAGACTCCTGCCAGTTCTCTGCCAGGTCCGTCAGCTATCTCCCCAGGGCTCCAGGACATACCAGCTACCTTTGTGACAGCGACGTCGACCTTCGTCTCTCAGTTCGTCACGACAGAGCTGATGGCAGCGGTTACGACCGAGACACCTTCACGCACAGCTACAGAGTCTAGCCAGCTTGAGGCCACCTACTCAGAGATTCTAGGCTCAGCCTCTCAGACTACTCCAGCTATCGAGCCTGCTTCGAGACTGAGCCTCAGCCAGAGTCTGCCTCAGATGCAGCCATCCAATCATAGTTAGAGCGGTCTCTTCTCGAGCTGATCCACTCCGGTGTGCAGCTTCCTCTACCAGATCCTCCTATACGCACCGTCTCCGGCCCGACTCCGATGGCTGATTCTATAGATGCAGAGTGTCAGGCTACCCTTGAGCAGCTCCATTCAGAGGACCCAGCAGCAGCAGCAGCAGCTTTAGAGACCGCTCCCGAGACATATTCACTTGCTAGCACTCCTCCAGCCTCCTCAGTGTAGATTTGGTGCTTGACGCCAAGGGGGGAGAGAGTGCGGATATAAGAGTTAGGGGGAGCAGGGTAGCATAGGCTTTTGGTTCTTTGTGTGAAACTCATGCATCATATCTCTTTTGTGCACTTTGATATGTATGACATTTGTGTGCCTTGCTACCTATGGTTTTCTATGTGATAAATATGTGCTTTCTCTTAATTTATCTTATATCATGTCTTTCACATATTGCTTGCGCATGCTCTTATATTTTATCCTTATCTTGCGCTGTGTTTACTCTTGTTTTGTATGAGCTATATCTTTCGCTTTCGCACATTCCTTTAAAGTTCATACAATTCAAGTTTATCCTATACTGTTTTACCTCAATTTTCTTCTCTCATATCCTTTTAGAGGTTGTGTTATCATCAATCACCAAAAAAGGGGAAGATTGAAAGAGCATCTAGGCCCCTAATTCGGTTTTGGCAATTAATGACAACATAATCATTGCGACTAACGAGTGTTTTACATAAGCAACAATCAAGTTAGTGCAATGATGGACTTTCATGGTATTCTTGGCCCCCATCATTTGTGAATAATTATAGTGGTGGAAAGGATAAGCTAGTTCTCAGTGCCGTTTAGATGATGAGAGACACTAAGAGTAGTTTAGGTCTTTGTTTTCCTTTGGCAATACTATGAAGGGGGGCTAAGGGTTGGTAGCTTGACCTAGGCAAGACTAGAGTTAGGTGTGGTGCACACTTGTGAAATCTAGTACTAGGTAGCTCAGTTGAAGCCTTTGAGTAGAAAGGAATCTCAAAGAAACTGAATTGGACGAGTTTTGCTTTCGAAAATGAGAAGGATGAAGATATCCAGTATCACCGACTATTTCGGTGGTGCCTGGAGCAAGGCATCGAATTAGTCAGTGGTAGCTGACTCAGAAAGTCTGCAAACACCATCGACTAATTTGATGGGTTCTTCGAGACACCATCGAATTAGCGGTGACCCCTGACTCACTATTGAGACAATGAGAACCGACTATTTCGATAGATGCATGCGTGGACCATCGAATTAGTTGATGACCTTAGAGGAGCTGTGTCAAGTTGACATGCTCTCTAGAATGCTACGATTGATTCGATGGTCTCCCTAAAAGGGATCATCGACTTAGTCGGTGGATGTCAGTAACCGTTTGATTTCAAATGAAGGTCCACCATCGTCTATCTCGACGGTGTCAGAGGATGGGCATCGAATTAGTCGATAGTGGGTGGCAGACTGACATGCTCTCTGTGTAAATGCATCGACTAGTTCGATGGTGACCAAAAGCGGTCATCGAAGTAGTCGATGGTGAACTGTAGCCGTTGTTTTTCAAAGGTAAAATTACAATTGACTAATTCGATGGTGCCCCTCAGGGGCCATCAAATTAGTCGGTGCTTCTGCGAAGTTGCAATGGCCAGTGGATGTTGTGTGGGCTATTTATAGCCTTACTTCTCCCACATTGAAGCTCTCTTGCCACACGAAATTCACTGTGCTTCTTGCTGAGATAGGAGAGACTTTGAAGACAAGAGAGTGTAGGATCGAGGATTACCGACCAGAGGGGGGTGAATAGGCGGTTTTAAACTAAAAGCACAACACTAGAGAATTTAATTAGAAACACAAGATAAATTCTACAACTAGTGAAACTAGCCTATGTCAAAGGTTTGCAACCTAGGATGACAAGATACAATTCAAATTCTATGTAATGAAATGCTCAAAATAAATTTCTTGTAAATAAATGAGGGAAAGAAATAACCGAAGACATAAGCAATTTTTCCCATGGTGTCGATGACTTGCCGGTCACCCCTAATCCACGTTGAGGTGGATTCAAAGCTTCCAATTGCTCCTCTACCAAGAATCCACTTGGTGTATGAGCCAATCTAGGAATCAATGAACTGCTCCAAACCTCTTTTCACTAGAGATGCTTTTTACCACTCCGGTGAGGCAAAGCTCATGAACCTCTTCACAAGAGTGAATCAAAGGCTTCTTCACAATCTTCTTGAAGAGCTTAATGAAAACCAATCTCCAAGCCGTCTACGAGGCGGCAACCTCCAAGAGTAACAAATCAACAACCTTGCTTGAAGAACTCCTAGTGCCCCAAAGCTGAAACCTTGAATGCTAGCACTAGATGCCTCTCTATCTCACCAAAAATGCAATCCAAAGCTATGTGAGAGGGAGGGAGTGGAGAGCTCAAATGTGTGTTGGAAGTGAGTGGAATGGCCAAGAGGAGCTCCCCACGCCGGCCACCCCTCTATTTATAGAGGGGTGCTCCAAATCCAACCGTTATATTCAAATTCCACGTTTTCTGCGAACTCACAGACCTTCTGCCCCAACAGAATCGGACAGTCCGCTGTTATAAACCAACGGCTATGTGTCACATCATAGCATGTCAGAACCTACCGTTGTTCAAAAATCGGACCGTCCGACAACGGGAGGCGAACCTGTGACATCTCTGATGTCAAAAGAATTAAATAGTGCAATCAAAACCAATGCAACAGGAAATTATGGGTGGAATTCAAAAATTCATCAAAAATTCAAATTTTAATTCAAAAACAAGGGTTGTTTGGCACCAACTGAAAACACAAGATTTTTGTACTAAACTTGAAAATATCCAAAAATAAAAGTTGTTTGTCATCACAAATAAACCCTAGTCACTGTTGGTAACTTTTGAAAATTTTGCAGTTTAGTCCCTCAAAAACTCAAATTACCATTCTGGGCACCTTTTTGTTTTTGGGTTGTTTGAGCTTGAAAAACTTGGAATTTCAAGTTCATCCCAAAAATAAAGTTGTGTCCCATCTTCCAAACTCCAACTTTTATTTTTACACTTTTTCAAGTTCAGTTCAAATTTTTGGAGAAAATTCGAATTTGAAATCGGAGCTCCACGGGCAAGCAACAGTGCCCCTGGCGCGCGCTGCGCCGGCCGGAGCTCGGCCGCCACGTGGCCGGCGAGCGGTGCAGGCGGCGCTGAGCTGGCCAAGCCGCGGCGGACGCTGGCGCTTGTCGCCTAGTCCTTGTCCGGCCACTCCCGAGCCATCACTTCGCCGCCGTCGCCTCGCCTCGCCTCGCGCCGCGGAGCGCCATCATGCGGTCGCGCGCGCGCTCGCGTCGCGCTGAGCGCCCTGCAGGCCGCGATACCCTCCCACTACGCGCCAACACGCTTTGTAGATGATCCTACAGCAGCACGCAACGATCCCCCTCGCCGACCGAGCCGTTCGCGCGCTGCCCTAGCTCCCAGAGCATCAATGGCGCGTCGCGTCGGCCTTTACTCCGCTCGCTCGCTCCCGAGGCCGCACTGTGCCACTCTCGCGTGCCCAAGCCTCCCACCGAACCCCTCTCACACTCCATTCACTCGCTCACTGCTTCAGTTCGCTTCCTCGCGCGCGCTCGGTCTTCTTCCTCCTCGCGCCGCGCGAACCGAGCCGAGCTTCGAGGCAAAATTCCCTTCCACACTCCACCATTCCCAAATTCGTCGCGCACGAAGCTAGCCCTCTACTCCAGCTCCTTTCCCCCCCCACTTTCCCCAAGCTATTGTAGCTTCTCCGGCGAGAATTTGAGATTTCCCCCAAATCGTGAATTCCGGCCACCGGAGCACCCGCACGTCGAGCCCCTACTCCGAGCCGTCCCCGAGGTTCTTCGAGCACGCCATTGGCTTCCTCGAGCTCCACTGGTGCTCTAGGACCCCTCGAACCTCGGCGAACGACCCCGAGCTCACCGGCGTAGAAGCCGCGGCGGCTGTGCCGCCACCCCCTCGTCGCCGGCGCAACCCCGACCATCCCCGGCCTCCAAACCGTCCCCAACCGACTCGTGGTGAGCCCAGGAAGCTTTTCCCCCACTTCCCCGAGCCTAGTTCGCCACCGTTTGGCCGGCGCAACTCCGGCGAGGTTCCAGGGGCCTTTCTTCATCGTCTTCGTTTGTCTAGGGGCCTCTGTGCAAAAGTCCAGGGACTGGGTCGCGAAGTTTTGAAAGATCTAGGGTTCCCTGTGAAAATAGATTCTTAAACCTAGATTTGATTTTCCCGAATCTTGTAAAATCCATTAAAAATCGTACAAAAATCAGAAAAATGCACAAAAATACTCCCTGGATTCATGGGAGTCTAAACTACAATCTCTATTAGACATGTTTGTACTTTTGATGAACTATTTTTGAATTAAAATTCAAACTATGAAAATTGAAAGTTGTGCACCATTTCAAATCTAGAGCACCGCTAGGGTTGAGCTTTGGATATGTTGCTTGTAGTGACTTTGGACAGCTTGTGTCCAAAGGGGACCTAAAAATATGCAGTGTAGCTCCAGTTATGAATTAAAATGTGTTTCCTGTCTTTTTGCAGTGCAGAAATTATTAAAAATAATCAGTGCAGTGAAAAATCACCATTTTGCTTCATAGGACTAAAACGTGTTAGCACACCTGTTAAAAATGAAAAACCTAATTTTTGCTCTATGTAGGCTAGCAAATAAATAAATATGTGTTTTTGGATCGAAATTTATTGAGGACTACCCAAGGGTTATTTTGAGCCATCACTTGGCCAGAGCCCTCCTCATGCTTATGCCTAGCTTTGGTAGGAAAATCTCCTGAAATGGATGAATTTTCGATTTTATATGATTTAAATTCATTTCTGCTAGCAGCAGCTTGTTGTATTTTTAATAAATTATGTGTAGCTCAGAAGTAGCTAAATTTTGGAGTGAGCTTAGCTCTTATACTCCAGTAGCTTTCATAAAGTTTATAGCTAAAAATGATGAACATAAATGGAGAAACAAAAATGAGAAGGAATCTAGGTGGATTTTGATTTATATAAAAGAATAAACCTTTTTGGGTAACTAGTTAGAATAAAATGGATGGAATCTGAAATTTCAGAACAGCACCCTAAATGGTGAAGTAGTAAATAAAATTCTTTTATATATGTACACAATCACCATCGAAGTCAAATAAAACTTTTCCCACATCTCTACCTTGTTTTGTGAAGAGAATAGTAATGCCTAAGCATGTCTAGGTGAATATGGCCTTCAAAGGCCTTAATCTTAAAATCTATAGGCAGCCGCCTTAAACCATGCATCTCATGTAGAAGGCGCCATCCCGGACGGTAACTACCACCTCATCCCAGCAGACGAGGAAGGAGTCCCGGAGGAAGGTGCCGGTGCAGAAGTGACCAACCTGGAGGCTAACCCCCAGTCCGAGCAAGAAGGCAAGCCCCGGAGCATAACCTAACCTTTACCAAATTATGCATTATGACTTCTCTATGCTTGTGCATTTACGTTCAAGGAGTTGATTGAATACCTTAGCTACATATTTCCTAGTACCTATGACTGGCAATACTAGTATGAAAGGATCGATAGGGCATTGCTATAGGTCCGTTACAAGTCGAGTGATTTCCTGTCACTCGCGAGACATAGGAATTGCTTGTCTTTACTTATGTTGAAATCATAAGGATTGACGGGCGGGATGATAGATGTAGATCTCCCGTCCGTGTATGATAATTGATTAAGGTCGAAATGTGTGGTTGAGTGTGTCAAGTTTTTGAACGTACCACATGCATGCCGGTATATGGGAGCCGGTAAGCCCGGTACCAGATTGAAGCAGCTAGGGCCGATAGCCATCTCTCCTTGGAAACTTTGTTTTCCCCTGCCGTACACTTGTGGATATATGCGTGAGACTGTGAGTGAAGCAGTAAACCTTTATCCTAAGGAAATGGACCCGGTTCCGAATTGTGGATCGATGGGAAAGGTTGGGAAATGCTTGTACCTTTTATAGCAAGCAGAGTACCGTGTGTGTTGGGTTTCCCCTGGCCAGGTAGCAGAAATTCGGTTCGAACTGTCCGCTTCTCGCGGTTAATGAGACTGCTTGACCGCCTTGCTACATTGAGTAACAAGTGAAACTTTGAGATTGATAAACTTGTTCTATGAATTAATTGTATTGCACCACTTGTATGTTTAGAGAGGATGCTAACCTAGAATGGTTAAATTTACAAGAATATGAAGCTAAAACTTGAAAGCAAGGACTTACTTTTAGTAGCTTTTTGGCAAACAAACCCACCAGCCAAAAGCCCCTCATTGTCTAGATGTCGGTGATATAGATTTCACCCGACGGGTAAGCCTTGCTGAGTATTAGTATACTCAGCCTTGCTTGTGGCATGTTTTACAGGTATTCCTTTGGATGTGGATGCTTTGACTTGGCCTGTCCAGGTTCCACCTGGCTGGCACATCGAATGGGTTCCGTCCTCTGCCGAGGATCGGGAGGAGTAGCATCGTGGCAGGCTTCGGCACGGTGTTATTTGTATCGTCGTTAGATTATTTCTCTTCCGCTGCAATGAACCTTTAAATTCCGCTGTTATGAACTTTTATTTCCGCTGCAAGACTTGTACTCTGATTTAGATTTGAACTCGGTTTGTAATAACTTGTGATACCTATGTGTGTAAGTTAATTTGTGGAATGTTGTAATCTCTGGAACTCACCTTTGTGTGGGCGTGCTGCTGTTTCGATTGAGAAAAGTACGTGGTTTAATCGGGTTTAATCCGACGGCGCTCCAGCTTATTCCGGATTAAGTGCCTGACTACGTGATTAGTGGTCCAAGGGTACTTAACTTGGAATAATTTCGGAGTGGTCCGCCACAGCTGGCATCAGAGCCGAAGCAGCGTACCGGAGAGAGCAACAGACCTTTAATAACCAATTTTTGAATAAAACTTGCCAACTCGTACTTCCGCCGCGCCTCGCGATGGAAAGTTATCATAGGACCGCTAAGGATGTTACCTAGAGCGTGAAGCCTATGTGGGTTAAGGGATCACGATATGATAGGTGGCAAATAGTATATTATACTGACTTCCAGCACATTTCATTCTGTCATTTACTTTACGCAATGGTGGGCGCAAGGTACGGCGATTGCTGTAACGTACCACGGCACTATATGAAAATATAGTGGCGGCACATAGTCAATACGCTGTGATGGCGTATGAAAATAGAATAGGATGGTGGGCGCAAGGTACGGCGATTGCTGTAGCGTACCACGGCATCATATGCAAATATGGTGGCGGCACAAAGTCAATACGCTATCTCATGAGCGTATGAAACTGTCAATATGTTGCCTTGGTGACATATGAACATTGCCCGTTCAATGTTAAACGTTCGGGTGCCACCTCTATAGTGGGTGGTAATGAATGGAGACGCTTTCGTGAGTGCTGGCACGAAAGGTTGATTATACATGCTCTGGAATGAAATTCTCTGCAGGTACACTAACCGCGAATCCGTATGTTGAGACGGTTAGAAAAGTCGGCTAGATAATATAGGGAGAGACGAATATTGCCTAGCCACCGGCACTAACTTCGTAAGCCAAAAGTTATTGGCATGTGTGTGGTGAGAACGAATAGGCTGCTCATGCATTGCATCTCACTGATTTAATCTCAAATTTTAACACATGACCAAATCAAACCGCCGTCAAAGAAATTGAAATCACAACCCAAAAATCCTGCTGAGAACAGTCAGTTTGCACCCTTAATTCGAAACTGAAAACGTTGTCAAATGAAAAAGTGTTCAACATGAAAGTTGTCATAAATATTATGAAGTATATGCTGGAGAAATGTTAACGAAAATGGTTCAGTAAAATTGGAGTTATGCTAAAAATGGTAACCCCCTGTCTGCCGGAAATTTCTGGGGACAGTGAGATAAAAATTGAATTTTTACACCATATTAACGACAGATTCTGCTCAAACCTCCAACATGAAACTTGTTAGGAATTACTTAAACAATGTTCTGGCCAAATTTGGGAATTTTTGAGCTTGTAGATTTCAAGTTTTGTAATTTTTACCACCCTGCACAGAATCTGCTTTTATTCTTTGGCGCTAACCAGTTCTCACCCTTGCCCCCTCTTTCTTTTGGTTCAGATGGACGCCCTCGCTGACCTGGCTAGCTACCTCAGCGACGTGTCCTTCTCTGATTGCTTGGGATGGGAAGGTTTCCCTAGCATCTTGTGGTCGGTTCTACAGGCACTGGACTACCCTACACCGCCACAGTATGAGAGGACGATTATCCGAGACCGTGGTGTGGTTCGTTCCCGTGTGCGGTTGGTGGTATACCGCCACCCGCCGTGTCCTAGCTCCCCCACCTGGACGGTGGAAGTTCACGGGCACCACATGGAGACGACGTGCGAGCTAGCTGCCTTGAATGGCATTAGCTCCTTTGTGGCTCAGAACCAGGAGTTGGTTGAGCACCAGTTACTGGGTTTATTCCCGCCGACTCAGCCAGATGATCCCCACTGGATGAGGCGTTACCTTAGCTCCCCTCTGAGGATGGCGGAGAACCCCGTCGCTGCAGCGGCCTTGATGATGAGGTGGATGCGGGCGTATCACCGGTTGCAGGCACTTCTTGGACGGTCGCAGAGCGAGTTGCTCAACATTGCCATGGACATGTCCGCTCGTGCCCGTGAAATAGGGGTGGAAAGGACTTCCTTGTCCATTGAGGTGACCACCAGAGATGCCATGATTGCTGACTTAGAAAGGCAATTGAATGACCTCCACATTGCACACAACAACACCCAAAATGAGTTAGCACAAACTAGAGATGAGCTTGAGGAGGTACACGGTACCTTGGAGCATGCCAATGCTATGCTTGCTGCCCACGACGCTCAGCACCTTCTTGACCAACAAGGAGGGGATGTGGATGGTGAAGGAGAGGCCCCCGATTCCGACATGGACACCGAGGACGACATGCCTTTCCTCCCAGCTCCACTTTCACCTATGGGCAGCGAGGCTACCGCTAACAACTTAGATGATTTCTAGATGTGGTAGTGGCAAGTACTCCTCCGCTAGGCCTAGATTTTGGCTTCATGTTGTAATAGGCTAGATAGAGTTGAGCTCCCCTGGTTATCTTTTGTGGCAATGTAAAATTAATGGTGTGGTTGTGGTGTAAAACTTGATGAAGTTGTAATAGCTGTGATGAAAACATTCTGCAGCTAACTTTGTTTTAATTATTGAGGGGTTTTCCTTTCATTTCTGGGCTGTGATGTGAACTACAAAGTTGTTTGGAAATTGTCAAACAAAATGATCACCAAATTGCAACCCCATTGGTTAAGCGAAGTAAAAATGGCAACCAAAATACTACAGCTCGGCCTGCTGAAAAACAGCAAATGCAGAGAGCTAAAGATTGAATTTTTCGGCTTAGTTCCAGTCCGAATTTGATTTTGAGCCCAACATGAAAGTTGTAGAGCATAAAATTTTCGAGCTACTGACCGAATGGGAGCATTTGACTTGTTTCCTGTTGGGAGATATGATTTTTCTTCCGAACTGCTTGCTGATGTGTTATTCTGCGCAGTATACTTCAATATGTTGTCACATCCCATCTTGTCATTTATTATGCAAGCTTATGAAATGTGGCTAATACAAGTATCTACTACAGATGGCAATCACCCGCAGCGGTCACGACGCTAGTGGCTCCAACGCTAACCAGCAGGGGCCTGAGGGGCAGCAACAGCCACCGCCACCTCCTCCACCGCAGCAACCTCCTACGTGGCAGCAGCTATATGCCACGCAAACGGAGATTCTCCGGAACCTGCAGCATCAGCAGCAGATGATGCAGCACCAGATGCTTCAACAGGGAGGTCAACGGGCCCCTCAGCCTCTGGTGGCCAGATATGAGGATTTTCTGGCAACGCACCCGCCGGTTTTCTCTCGAGCTGATGAGCCCTTGGAGGCCGACACCTGGATTCGAGCCATCGAGTCCAAGTTCACCATCCTGGCGACGCCTTGCACCTCCAACCGCAAGGTCGTGTTCGCGGCGCAGCAGCTCCGCGGCCCCGCTCTCCTTTGGTGGGAGAACTACCTGGCCCTGCAGCAGGAGGGTCATGTAGTTGAGTGGGATGAGTTCAAGGCTGCATTCAAGGCTCATCACATTCCGGCCGGTCTGGTAGAGCGGAAGCTGAATGAGTTTTTGGCGCTGACCCAGGGTACCCGCACAGTACTACAGTACGCCCAGGCCTTCAATGGTCTGTGCCCCTACGCGGGTCATCACGCTGACTCTGACGAGAAGAAGCTTGAGAGGTTCCGACGTGGCCTTAACACCAAGTTGAAGGCACAGTTGGCCACCACCCGTGCTGCCACGTACGGCGATCTCGTGAACCTTGCTATCGCTCAGGAAGACGCCAATGTGGTGCACAAGGCGGAGAAGAAGAGGAAGACTCCCGCTGGACCGTCGAGCGCGCAGCCACAGAGATTCCGCTTGGTTCCCCCGGCTGCACCGCAGGGACAGTCCAGGGCACCTCAGGGAGGTGGATGGGTTGCTAGGCCGCCACAGCCTAACGCGCCCCGTTTCACTCCACCGCCGCAGCAGCAGCAAGCACCAAGGCAGAATGCACAGCAGCCAGCTCGCCCTGGAGCCGGCTATCAGTGCTTCAAGTGTGGAAGTAAAGACCACTTTATCAAGGATTGCCCGCAGAACAAGCAGCAAAACCAACGCCCGGGAAATCAGCAAGGCAAGGGCAAGCAGCAGCAGCGTGTGCAGGTTCGACAAGGACGGCTCAACTACACCACCTTGGCCGACCTACCCGAGGGAGCCCCAGACATGACGGGTACCTTCCCTATCTGCACTCAACCTGCTGTGATATTATTTGATTCCGGGGCAACACATAGTTTTATAAGCACAAAATTTCATGTGAAATGCGGATTAAAATCGTACCATACCAAATCATCTTATGTGATATCGACTGCGGGAGGTAAAATTGCATCCAACCAAGTCACCCGAAAAGTTCCAATCAGGCTGGGAAGTAAAACATTTCCTACTGATTTGATTCTGCTTGGTATGGAAGGAATTGACATTGTGTTAGGAGCCAATTGGATGACTCAACATAAGGTTGTCCTAGATGTTGCAGAACGAGTTGTCGAGATAAACTCGCCTACGCATGGCCCGAGTGTGCTATATCTGCCACAACGGACCTGCGTCGATGCGTGTGCTTATACAATGGTAGAAACCCAACTCAAAGACATTCCGGTGGTATGTGAGTATGCCGATGTATTTCCGGATGACTTACCTGGAATGCCGCCGGATAGGGACATTGAGTTTGTGATTGAACTTCAACCCGGCACAGCACCTATATCAAAGAGACCATATAGAATGCCGCTCAATGAGTTGGCCGAATTAAAAATTCAACTCCAAGAATTGCTAGATAAAGGTTTCATTCGTCCAAGTGTATCGCCTTGGGGATGTCCCACTATCATTGTGAAGAAGAAGGACCATTCCTTGAGGTTGTGTATTGATTACCGGCCTCTCAATGCGGTAACTATTAAAAACAAGTACCCACTCCCCCGTATTGACATCTTGTTTGACCAACTAGCTGGCGCCAGAGAGTTCTCCAAGATTGACCTTCGCTCTGGCTATCACCAAATCAAAATCAGGCCTTGTGACATTCCAAAGACTGCCTTTTCCACCCGTTATGGACTCTATGAATTCTTGGTTATGTCCTTTGGACTCACCAATGCCCCAGCCTACTTCATGTACCTCATGAATTCGGTCTTCATGTCTGAACTAGACAAGTTTGTGGTGGTTTTCATTGATGACATTCTTATATATTCTAAGAATGAGGAAGAGCATGCCGAGCACCTTCGCATTGTTCTTCAAAGGCTAAGAGATCACCAGCTCTACGCCAAGTTCTCCAAGTGTGAATTCTGGTTGGAGAGCGTGAAATTTTTAGGTCACACGGTTTCCAAGGATGGTATATCCGTGGATCCAACCAAAGTGCAAGAGGTGCTAGATTGGCAACCACCTACCTCTGTCCACGAGATTCGGAGTTTTCTGGGTTTAGCCGGTTATTACCGCCGTTTTATTCCGGACTTCTCTCGGATTGCGAAGCCCATGACCGAACTCTTAAAGAAGGGAGTTAAATTTGAGTGGAATAACAATGTGATGAAGCTTTCCACACCTTGCGAAAACATTTAACTTCAGCCCCAGTTTTGGCTCAGCCCGATTGCACCAAGCCTTATGATGTCTACTGTGATGCATCAGGCACCGGTCTTGGCTGTGTTCTCATGCAAGAGAACCGAGTCATCGCTTATGCTTCTCGAGCACTTCGGCCTCATGAGCAAAACTACCCCACGCATGATCTTGAGTTAGCAGCGGTTATTCATGCTCTCAAGATGTGGAGACACTATTTGATGGGTGTTCCCTGCAATATATACACAGACCACAAGAGCCTCAAATATGTCTTCACTCAGGCACATCTGAACATGAGACAGCGAAGATGGTTGGAGTTAGCAAATGACTATGACCTTAGTGTACATTATCACCCCGGGAAGGCTAATGAAGTTGCGGATGCACTAAGCCGCAAGGCTCATTGTCATTGTCTTTCCGTGGAGTCCTACGCTGACACCCTGTGTCATGAAATGACAAAGCTCAATTTGGAGATTGTTCCACACGGGTACTTCAACCATATTGCAGTAGAACCAACCTTGCACGATCAGATTGTTGTAGCCCAATTAAATGACGCGAGCATTAAAATCCTTAAAAGGAAATTGTCTAAGGAGAAGGTGAAAGAGAAGTACAAGTGTTTCCGGATAGATGGGCAGGGAGTGATGTGGTTTGGACATCGCCTCGTGGTGCCCAAAAACACGGAACTCCGGAGGAAGATTATGGATGAGGCACATCTCTCTAAATTTTCTATCCATCCCGGCAGCACTAAAATGTACCAAGATTTGAACAAAACTTTTGGTGGACTCGGATGAAGCGAGAGATTGCCACATATGTGTCGGAATGTGACACATGCCAGCGGGTCAAGGCTAGCCACTTGAAGGTAGCAGGCACGCTTCAACCTCTACCTATTCCCTCCTGGAAGTGGAAGATATAAGCATGGATTTTATTGTTGGACTTCCCAGAACCCCTCAGGGGCATGACTCCATTTGGGTAATTGTGGA